>OX333075.1:12711963-13196828 GCA_946863875.1 Alloplasta piceator | reverse complement strand
ATGCACCTTCCTCGATTTACCGTCCTTGAGAAAACCAATAGCAGAAGAAAAAAAATGTATGATTGAAAAATCGAGACAACATTTTTGTTTTCAGTTAAACAGTCTTATAGGCCCGAATTTTAAGTTCTTAAGATCCATCTTAGGATCGATCTTAAGATCGAACTCAAGATCAAACTTTTCATTGAACTTAAGTTGGATCTTAAGATCGAACTTAAGTTGAATCTTGAGATGGATCTTAAGTTTGAACTTGAGTTTTATGATAAGTTCATACTTGAGTTCGCACTAAATTTTGAACTCTAGTATGAACTTATAATGAAACTCAAGTTGAAACTTAAGATTCATCTTAAATTCGAACTAAATAATTAAGTTCCATCGAACTTAAGTTTAAGCTCGAGATGGATTTAAGTTCAAACTTCAAGACAAATTCAAGTTTGAACTTGAGTGTCGTCATAATAAGTTCATACTTAAGTTCAAACTTGAATTTGGTTCGAATTTTGAACTTAGAATCCATCTTGAGCTTAAAGTTAAGTTCGATGGAACTTAATTATTTTGACAACTAATGTTAAAAAACACGGTCGAAAGAGTCGATGAAAGAAGTTTGATCGAACTTAAGTTCGAGCTCAAGATGGATCTTAAGATCAAACTTGAAAACAAATTTAAGTTTGATCTTAAAATCGATCTGAAGTTCGTCCTAAAGTTTGAACTTAAGTGTGAACTTGTAATGATACTTAAGTTCAAACTTAAGATTCATCTTAAATTGGAACTAAATTTGAATTAGTTTCGATCTTAAGTTTGAACTTAAGTGTCATTATAAGTTCATCCTTAAGTTCAAACTTTAGTGCGAACTTCAAATCGATCTTAAGTTCATACTCAAATTTGGTTTGAAGTTTGATCTTAAGATCCATCTTGAGCTTGAACTTAAGTTCGATCAAACTCCTCTCTCGACCTCTTTCGACCGTGTTATAGTTGTCGAAATAATTAAGTTCCATCAAACTTAAGTTTAAGCTCAAGATGGATTTTAAGTTCAAACTTCAAACCAAATTCAAGTTTGAACTTAAGTATGAACTTATTATAACGACACTGAAGTTTAAACATAAGATTCATCATAAATTGGAACTAAATTGGAATTAGTTTCGATCTTAAGTTTGAACTTAAGTGTCATTATAAGTTCATACTTGAGGTTCAAACTTTAGTGCGAACTTCAGATCGATCTTAAGTTCATACTCAAACTTGGCTTGAAGTTTGATCTTTAGATCCATCTTGAGCTAAAACTTAAACTCGATCGAACTTCTTTCGTCGCCTTCCCGACCGTGTTTTATTTCTGCGCTCATTTATTGATATAAAGTTTTGGCATTAGTTGTCAAAATAATGAAGTTCGATCTAACTTAAGTTCAAGCTCAAGATGATTGTCAAGATTTTAAGATCAAACTTCAAACCAAATTTAAGTTTGAACTCAAGATCGATCTGAAGTTCGCACTAAAGTTTGAACTTAAGTATAAAATTATAATTAAACTCAAGTTCGAACTTAAGATTCCATCCTATATTGGAATTTAAGTTCGATTTTAGGATAGAACTTATGACTTAAAATTCGGGCCTTAATGAACAATTTAAACATTTGATTATGTTCGTGTATTCATATCATAATTAGACACTGTCTATTCTTTGGATTAAGAAACTTTCTTTTTCTCATACTGCGTACGTGATGAGAAGGAAAAAGCATGTACTGGACTACGAGTGCTCATAAATAATGCCCAGAAGTAATAGATCGATCGCTGGTGCGTGTTTAATGGTTCCATACCGACATTCCATGGCTATTTTACCTATCAGCCGAACTCTTGGCATCCAGGACTGATTCACTGGGATAGTGAAGTATCTCTGGTATTTTTTTTACCTCTGGACAGAGATCTGATTTTTTTATTCGGAAGAGCCATTTTGTTGGTCACGTGAAAATATTGGATGCCGTTACAAAAAATCTATTGGCTTTCACGACAATGAAGAATTTTTTCATTAAATTTTAATTAACTTTGATTTTGTCAAAGTAGGGATTTAATTTTCATCAATTCTTACAAGGGAAGAGGAAGATTTTATAAAATTAAGGGTTTTGCAGAGAAACAACCCTCTTTGTGGAAAATCGGGCTCTGCTGTGTAAAAAATAAAAATTCTATCACGATAAAACTTATAATGTTATAAAACCACTTTCGTAAGAAATATGTCAAGTCGAGGGGAAGATCCAAAAATGACAGTGTGGACATTGTTTAACAATATTTGGAAAATCGGCTTCAATTAGGTCGAAGGATTCGGTTTTGAAGGATCGAGAAGTGATAAATAAGTTTCTCTCTTATTTTCACGTCAAGATCCTGCTTAGGATAATCCTCAGAAGATTCAATATGATCCACACAGAATTTTTGATAAAATCTTTTTTTGCACAATTTTCTATAAATCACAAAATCCACTAAATATATGAAAAGTGTCTTTAAATCATCACATTTTAATTATTCTTCATTTATTTTTATAAAGAATCCTTCATAGATTACAGTAAATCTTCTGAAGATGATCCTAGCCTCGATCGAAACGGAGACTAAGGCCCAAATTTTAAGATCTTGAGATCTATCTTAAAATCAATCTCAAGATCAAACGAGATCAAACTTTCCATCGAACTCAAGTTGGAATTGAAGTTAAATCTTGAGACGAATCTTAAGTTTGAACTTAAGTGTCATTATAAGTTTATACTCAAGTTCAAACTTTAGTGCGATCTTCAGATCGATCTTAAGTTTAAAATCAAATTTGGTTTTAAGTTTGATCGTAAGATTCATTTTCAGCTTGAACTTAAGTTCGATCGAACTTTTTTCAGCGCCTTCGCGAACGTGTTTTTACATTATGAGGAATGTAGAAGGTCGAGGGAGGTGATGAAATAAGTTCGATCGAACTTAAGTTCAAGCTCAAGAAGGATTTTAAGGTCAAAGGTTAAATTAAGGTCAAACTTCAAACTATGGTTTGGGTTTGATAAATAAATTTCCCTCTTAGGCCAGAATTTTAAGATCTTGAGATCTATCTTCACGGAAAAAAATGATCAGTGACAATTCATGTGTAATATTTAAAAAATTACTGAATTCAATGTAGAATGTACGGTTCAGAACTGTAATTCAGTCGTTTTACTGGCAATCCATTATAAATTAATGGATTTAATGTAGTTTCTACTTTTCAAACCATTATAAATGCTGAATTGCACTGTAAAAAATGCAACGTTCACCGCAAAAAAATATGACAAAGTAGAAATCACAAGCAGAAACGACGAAATCCACTGTGTTTGAACTGTAAAATTTACAATGGTCGCTGTAGAATATTCAAAGCACACAATTAGAAATTGCAGTGTTCCCAGTGAAAAATCAAATGCGCGGCGCAGAATATGCAACGTCAATTTCAATATTTACAGTGTGGCACTGTAACGGGACGATCTGCGGCGTGCCACGATCTCTGCATTTCGCCCGAGATCCGCTAGATAGCGTCGGACGGCGCGCCCTCTCGCGCCAGCGAGAGAGCCACCGAGCACCTATAAGGTCCGATGTATTACCAACATCGGCGTCCTCAATTGACACACAATTGTTGGAACATCACCCGCATTCTGTGGTCGAGCAGTCCTTTGGACTGAAGACTACATTTTTTTAACAGATCACCATTGCATTTCGGTGACGCTCGTGCTCTTTATGGGTGCGAGGTTAAACTAATTTCGCTTCATTAATTGATCTCACGATTAATTAGTCAAGTTCAAGCCCTCGTAGTTATGAGCCTGAGCGAGGATAAATAACGGTTCATTGCAATATTTGAATAAATTGTAATTTATTCAAATATTGAAACGTTCCACTACACTGTAATTTATTTTAGAAATTGCAGTATTTTCAGTGAAAAATAAAAAACGTACCGCAAAATATACTACGTTTTTTTCAATTTTTACAATGTACATTGTAATTTTTTCACGGGCCCTGGATAATTTTTACAATGTAAAATGTGTAAAAATTTCACCGAATACAACAGAAATATAACGTTTCACGTAGTATACATTTTACTGTTCCCCACTGTAAAATTTGTATTAAAGAACTGTATATTGTATTAAATAAATAGGCAAATTTCACTGTTTGCCCTTCCAGGAGGCGCTGTTGATGGGGAAAACTGTAAAAATTAATGGGAATCTCAGCAGTTCTCACAGATCATTTTTTTTTCCGTGAATTGGAATTGATCTTAAGATCAAACTTTCCATTGAACTCAAGTTGAAACTTAAGATCGAACTTGAGTTCCAATAAAAAATGAATCTCAAGTTTGAACCTAAGCGTCATTATAAGTTCGATCTGAAGTTCGCACTAAAGTTTGAACTTGAAGTTGAATACTCAAGTTGAATACTTAAGTTCAAACTTAAGATTAATCTTAAGATTCGACGTGAGTTCGATGGAAAGTTTGATCTCAATATCGATCTCAAGATAGATCTTAAGGGGATCTTCACCACAGGGTCTTTTGGCCGAATTGCAGCCGACCATTTGGATAAAGTAAGCAGCGGCTTATTTCATTCAAAACCCGAAAAAACTGGAAATGGTTTTATCAAACCCACAAAAAATCACCAAAAAATTCGTGATGCAACATCAGTTACGTTCGTTGTTATCACTGATAAGGACCTCGGTGTCCCAGAGTAATCGTTAGAATTGCAGATTATGCAGCACGTGTCGGACGCTTGCGCCGGACACGGCAAAGAGCGAAATGAGTAACGAGCGCGAATTTAGTTCGTTCGATGGGAACGAATGGTTCTCTGATTTACAAATTAAACGTTAACGAGACGGAATTCGGCCCACGCGCACCATCCGGGCACACGTTACCGTCGTTCCAATGGGGACGGATATATAAATAGAAAAAGAGGAAAGATAAGTGAAGAAGAGAGGGAAAAAAAAGGAAAGAACGAATCGAAGGGAATGAAGCGGAGCTCCGGAGATTGAGTACAAGATTCTTGGTGTCAGAGAGACGGACGTTATTTCGTTCTCTCCCTTCTTCTCGCACTCTTTATAACAGAACGTAGTATGTCTTTCAGTTAAGATCCTATCAGTTCTAATAAACGACGCTTGATAGCCCTGTTTATCAAGTTCAACAACAATAGTAGCTAATTCAAACAAATCACGACCTCTTTCCACGAGAAGCACACTCTCGGATCTGGAAAAGCTCCAACTGGAAATTCATTGGTTTACTTTAAAATCGTGGAAATCTGGAATATGCTCTCAAGAGCCTCCACATTTTTTTCCTTCATTCGCCAAAAGCCTTCGGTATGGGAAGTTTCTTGGTTCAAAAATAGAAAAAATTTCCTCTTCAAGGAAACTTAAGGAGGTATTCTGCTCCAGAGACATACATTTTGAGCTATTTTTTGAATTCGTTTTAAAAAAAAATATATATTTTTTGCATTATTTTTTTTTACAACATATTTATTAATATTTTGACAATAAACAAAAAAAATCGAGACGAGGAAATGAAAATTACATAATTTATTTATAATTTATAATATGTAATGTAATGTAATGTAATGTAATGTAATGTAATGTAATGTAATGTAGTATTTAATGTAAATATGGATGGTAAGTCGAAAGAAAAGACATTACTAGACTTGGTAGCAGCTTTTTCCATTTAATTATATTCTTCACTCTCTAAAATTGCCACTTTGTGTCAGTGGCCATCATAAAAGATTCGCGGATTGCGATTCAATCGCGACAATGATCGAGGAAAACCGTGAAAAGAACCGTCGCGATCGTACATTGATACCGATTGAATGGATAAAAACGATCATTAAATTCAATTGGAAGCCATTATTTTTCAATGGGACTTCTGTCCGTTTGATGAGTTCCGATTGGTTTCATCAATGGCATTTTCTGTATATAAGTCTGATGATACCCCAATTTCCCACTTTTTTTACCAATAAAAATGATGGCAGCAAAAAAGTGAATCAGACACGTTCTTCTACTTAAATTGAGAGAATGCAAGCTTTTTTCGATATTAATCTAAATGATCAATATTAAAGAAAGCTTTCATTCATTGTTTAAGACATTTGTAACTTGTCGATTAAGGTAGTTCCTCCTCGACATCCTCAACAACAAGTTACACGGCATGTGCATATTTACAGGGTTGATAATTATTTCGATTTGTAGTAAACACATTTAAAAAGCACACGATATTAATTCAGTGCCGATAGATAATACGATAGATATATTTCTGTATGTGTGAGCACGACGAACGTGGCAACGTTCTGATTGGTTCCCATCGTCGTTCCGTTTCCCCCTCCATGCGCTCCTCCCCTTGCAGCATTTATGTTATGCCGGTAAATGAACTTGTCTCGAGACGCTACCGCGCCTCTTGATAATACGAGAACCATCAGATTCTGATGGTGATTTCTTGGAAACTAGACGGTAAATCTTCCTGATTTTTTTTCACGTAATTCGTGACATCCCGTTCGAGCTTCCCTCAGTTTTTCATCAACTTCGTAATTTTTGTTTTTGACGGTAAAATTAAAAAAGTACATATGCCCTATGCGTTTCCAATGCCTTACGTGTAAAGTAGGCCAACTTTGAGTGTGAATATCTCGGGTTCGGGACGGTAAAACTTATTTAAACTGCACAGATGTTTGGATAACATATTAAATAACCTGTATACCAAATTTCAACCATTTCTTAAGTAAACGATATCATGGAGGAATTACCCTAAATTGACTGCGAATGAATTTTCAGACTTCAGCGAGGCAACATATCTAACAGTCCAAGATTTATACGGTGCCCATATGAGCTGTAAATGAGGATGACGAACGAGTGATGAAAGGGATTAGATTGGGAATGATTGAGGTTCCGATTAGAAATCTCGGCGGAACAGAGTCCACGGTGTCGATGTGAAGAAACTGCCCGTGAAATATCTAAATGATTACAAGAGACACGATTCTGAAATCTACACATAAAACAGTGGACTTTTTTATAGTAAGTTTATAAACCGTATGTAAAGATCGTAGCGACGATGGCGATCAATTCACCGGGATTAGCATTATATTAATAGAGCCACATGCGTGTGGATCGGCTTTGATAAGATAAAATAAAAAATTTCTTCTGAATCAGCCACCGATTATTATTCTAATATTCACATATGTCATTGTGAATTAATTTTTTCAATAAAAACATCATTTTGATTTATATGAATATTATATAGATATATTTTATATTATAATGGTGGATTTTATAAAATATATGATTTTTAAAAAATTATATTGAGGACCGTCCTAGCCAAAAATTTTAGCTGATTGAAATTTCCGTACTTCGTGATACAATAAAAATCTGAAAAAATTCAGCAACATTTGGCATGCCATAATCAACAATAATCAATAATAATATAGCCCCAACGTTATGAATAAATTGTTTTTGGCAAGTTCTTTTTTTCTTTTTCGAATGCGTTAATTTTTCTGGGCGCATATGAATTTTTTCAGAATTTTCTCTCTATCTCAAAGTATTATAAAAAACAGCCTGAAATATAAACAAAAAATTGCCAATTTTGTCCATGTTTTTGCACACAGGTTTATCTTCAGTTTTGAAAAGTTTCAAAGGCACTAGGCTAAAAAATACACAAATACAGTCATTCTAAAAATTTCAAAACAGGAATTTCAAAATAGAGAGAAAATTCTGAAAAAATTCATATGCGTTCAGAAAAATTAACGCATTCGATTTGTTTAAGAAAAAAAAGAACTTACCGAAAAATTGTTGAATAATTATTGAATAACTTTTGAATGATTATTTGAATAACTTTTGGGCAATATTATTATTGATAATTGATGTTTATGGCATGCCAAATGTTGCTAAGTGTTTCCGATTTTTATTGTATCACGAAGTACGGAAATTTTAATCAGATAAAATTTTTGGCTGGGACGGTACATCCTTAAGGCTTTTTATGTATTGTTCAAGCTTTATTTCGTGTTCCGATATGTTTTTAAATATTCTGACTTTATCGTGGATCTAAATGATGATTAATTATTTACAATTAATAGCGAAAATTTATCGAAGATAGTCCGTGTCGAAATTTTTAGCTTGACATTTCAAATATTTCTTTAGATAGAGAGTTCATAGATATGTGAAAAAATGGGCCTAAAAAATTCCAGAATCTCTTCCTCTCGCACGAACTATCTCTAGGAGGAAGCAAAAGGAAAGAAAAAAAAAAGAAGAGTCAGAGATAGAAAAGTGCCGTCAACGTTCATTGATCATGAATAATGATTCATCCCTGTGCCTACGATTAGAGTGATAAATGTATGCTCATCGATTACGTCACTGTTAAGAAAGCTGTAATCGATTTATGGCATATTTCGTTCGCGGTTTGCATATGCCTCGATCATTCACTCGCATTGTAATCATTGGGGCAAAAAAGCACTAAAGAGAAAGGGAAAATAAGTAAAGAAGTCCTAGGCAATGCTAAACGTGCCGGCACAGTTACATCTCTACCGGATATATCTCTACAATCGAGAAACTTTGCCAAACTCTACCGATGAATCCCAAATCTTTAATAACTTTCCCAAATAAAGTCTGTACTAAATATTTAAAAAAAACATCTCTCCCGGAAAAAAAGCTTCGGACAACGACTCTACCGAATAACAAGCTGCATCAGATGAATTATATTACATGAATTATGTAATGTTATTGTTCCGTAAATTAATCATAGGAATTGTAAATAATTTGTCTCGGCATTCCTGCACCTTTTCTCTTAGTAAGTAAGTAAGTAAGTAAGTAAGGAAATAAGTAAGTAAGTAAGTAAGTAAGTAAGTAAGTAAGTAAGTAAGTAAGCCTCATGCGTTCGGATTCGGTAGAGTTGTTTTCGGAGGCTTTTTTTCAGGAGGCCCTTATTCTACATATTAATAATGTGAACAATAATAATGTGTAGAATAATATACGTGAGAAATTTTTTACAGCGTGTCCGCCAGTGTAGAATAATTTTTGTGTAGAATAATGTGTGTAGAAACCGGTGTAGAATATTTTTGGGTAGAATAATATTCCGTGCCACTTCTTTTGTATAGAATAATGTGTGTAGAAACCGGTGTAGAAGAATTGTGTGTAGAATAATATTTCTTGAAACTTCTCTTTTGTACAATAATATTCCTTGTCACTTCTCTTGTCTAAAAACTTTTGTGTAGAAAATGTCCTGTGTAGAATACAGATGTGTAGAATAGAGTCCTCCCCGTGTAGAATAATTTTGTGTAGAATAATATTCCTTGCCACTTCTTATGTCTAGAATAATATTCGTTGTTACCAGCTCTCTTGTGTAGAATAATATTCCTTGCCACTTATCTTGTGTAAAATAATATGTGTAGTAAGCGGTGTAGAATAATTTTGTGTAAACTGATATTTCTTGCAACATCTCTTGTGTAGAATAATATTCCTTGTTTCTCTTATGTAGAAAATGTTATGTGTAGAATAAAAATTTGTAGATTACAGCCCTCCCCCTTTTTGGGTTGGATAAAAAAAACGACGTATGCAGAGTTTTGCTACAGACTGTAATAGAAAAATAATGTGTAGGATAATAATGTATAGGAAAATAATGTGTAGAATGTGTGTAGAATATTCCTATTCCTTGTCACCTTCTGTTGTCTAGAATGATGTGTGTAGAAACTTTTGTGTAGAAAGTGTCATGTGTAGGATAATAATTTGTAGAATAGAGTCTTCCCCCTTTTTTGGGTTGGATAAAAAACGTCGCATGCAGAGTTTTGCTTTAGACTGTAATGTGTAGGAAAATAATGTGTAGAATATTTGTAGAATATTCCTATTTCTTGTCACCTTCTTTCGTCTAGAATGATGTGTGTAGAAACTTTTGTGTAGAAAGTGTCATGTGTAGAATAATGATATGCAGGATAATAATGTATAGGAAAATAATGTGTAGAATATGTGTAGAATATTCCTATTCCTTGTCACGTTCTGTTATCTAGAATGATGTGTGTAGAAACTTTTGTGTAGAAAGTATCATGTGTAGGCTAATAATTTGTAGAATAGTCTTCCCCCTTTTTTGGGTTGGATAAAAAACGTCGCATGCAGAGTTTTGCTATAGACTGTAGTGTGTAGAAAAATAATGTGTAGGATAATGATGTATAGGAAAATAATGTGTAGAATATGTGTAGAATATTCCTATTCCTTGTCACCTTCTTTTGTCTAGAATAATGTGTGTAGAAACTTTTGTGTAGAAAGTGTCACGTGTAGAATAATGATGTGTAGGATAATAATGTATAGGAAAATAATGTGTAGAATATGTGTAGAATATTCCTATTCCTTGTCAACTTCTGTTGTCTAGAATAATGTGTGTAGAAACTTTTGTGAGGGAAGTGTCATGTGTAGAATAATAATTTGTAGAATAGAGTCCTCCCCTTTTTTTGGATCGGATAAAAAACTTCGCATGCAGAGTTTTGCTACAGACTGTAATGTGTAGGAAAATAATGTGTAGAATATGTGTAGAATATGTATGTGTAGCATATGTGTAGCATATGTGTAGCATGTGTGTAGCATATGTGTAGCATGTGTGTAGCATATGTGTAGCATGTGTGTAGCATATGTGTAGCATATGTGTAGCATATGTGTAGAATGCTACTATTCCGTGTCACCTCCTCTTGTGTAGAAACTTTTGTGTAGAAAGTGTCATGTGTAGAATAATAATATGTAGAATAGAAGCCCCCTCTATTTTTTAGAAGCGATTCCTTCTTATCCGCTAAAGTCCACAGATCTGTATATCGTTAGAATTGTTCGAGGTGGAGTTTCAACCGGTAGAGATGTAATTGTGGCTGCGTACATACGCGGATCACCCGGTGAGTCAAGCATCGAATCGTTTCGAGCAAAGCTGGTTGTAGATACTCGGGCAAAGTGCTCATAACTCGCACATACGTGTATAAACCGATCACCTCTCCAACGACGAAGAGATAAGCCGTTTCATTCTTCATTCTTCAGTGGCTACGCGATGCGGCAGCGCGAGCAAGATCCAGTTCGAAAAGTGATCACGTTCACCGATAAAATGATGGGCCCGTGAGTAACGCGGTGATGTGATACGGGCTTCGAGAGAGAAAAGTATATGTATTGTTGGACCAAGTGGAATACATCGTCTACCGGGAAATTCGTGAACGATCGGGTGATTAACGATACCGAGAAGAGCAGCGTAGATTGAGGATAACGGGATTTAAGTCCCTACATACAGAATTTTCCAAAAGGCGATTTTTTTTTAAACATACATTTTTGTAACACGGTTCGGTCATCGTGGGTCGCTGGAGACCCGAGCGATTTTTCTTTTCTCCCATTTGATAAGTGATCGGGTTAAGATAGATTATTGTTCTCTACAGTTTTAGGCACATTTTACTAAAAGTAGACTTAAAAAATTTCACATGATTCCGGAGTAACTAATAGAAAATGTGATTTTCAACAGAAGCCTGCTAGTTTGTTGGTAGATGCTAGTTTGTTGACTCGTAGGCCCGAATTTTAAGATCTTAAGATATAACCTTAAGATCAAACTTTCTATCGAACTCAAGTTGGAACTTAAGATCGAACTTAAGTTCCAATTCAATATGAATCTAAGTTTGAACTTAAGTGTCATTAGAAGTTTATACTTAAGTTTGAACTTTAGTGCAAATTTCAGATCGATCTTAAGTTTGAACTTCAACTTGGTGTGAAGATTAATCTTAAGATCCATCTGAAGCTCGAACTTAAGTTCGATCAAACTTCTTTCATCGCTTCCCTCGACCGTGTTTTTTGACATTAATTGTCAAGATAATTAAGCTTGATCGAACTTAAGTTCAAGCTTAAGGTAGATCTTAAGAACTTAAAATTCGGGCCTGAGTCTGCGAAAAGTTTGAAAGAGAGCATCTTTAAAGTCTCCCCTCAAGGATCAACATCGAAACCTTTTAAATAATTTTTAATTTTTAAGAAATTACAAGATATTTGTTAATCTCTTTGTCTCCATCTCTCTCCCATTAAGAGAAAACAAGTTGGGCAACAAAAAAGATCTTTATCCCAGCCGTTAATTATTGTAATATATTCTCTAAACATAAAATCGTTTGAGAAAATTATTGTACTATTATAGCAATAATATGGATTCACAACTAACCCGGACAATAAATGAATGACGTGTCTCAATTAGCTCGATTTCTTCGTGCATCCTCAAACGCGAGAGGTAAGGCGTAAGGGCTAAAACCACCCCTTGTACAGGGTATCCCAGGGGTGAAGATCAATACCGTGAGGGTAGATTCGTGACGTAATATCGAGTAGAAAAGTCCTTTACCATTTTTTGGTATTCTGAATACCCGAATTGTTATTAATTTTTTTAATCAGCCAATGAGATGCGCTCATTGAGATGAGCCGTGATCCCACCATGCCGACCCTCGCGCTCGTCAGTGTAAAGGGCGCATCTCATTGGCTGATTAAAAAAAATTAATAACAATTCAGGGGTTTGAAATACAAAAAAATGGCTAAGGACTTTTCTACTCGAAAATGCTCCACGAACCTACCCTCATGGTATTGACCTTCACTCCTGGAACACCCCCTATATTGTAACTCCTTTTCTTGCCGGCAGAAATTTTCCTACATCTACAAAATAGTACATGCTCTGATAGAAATATTTGAAAAACAAAAAAATTAAAGGATTTAAAACTTTAATGCTTTTGAGTTTGTGTCGACTTCGTGGGACATCCCAAGGATCCACAGGATTGTTTCGATAGCGGGGCTTGGCATTCCGGGAAAGCAATTTCTGACGAGCAAAGCAAAAGCCAGTGGGAAAGAGGGAGAGGGCTGTAGTGAGCGAAGGATCCAAGAATGAAGAGGGACAGAGGAGGAGAAAGGTAGAGCGAGAGGGAGGGAGGGATTGAGGGAGAAAGAGAGCAAGAGCGATATATATATGAGGCATTCCACGCCGTTTCAACCTGGGTCTGACCCTTCACCTCTCCGATTTTTTTCGCAATTTTTCCTGCTTTTGGAGTACCTCTGAAAAGCACTCAGGATTTTTTTCAGATTTTTTTGGAGCGATTTTACTCAATTATAATTTTTTAAACAGCCCAAATTTTGGCCCAAATTTAAAAATCTGAAAAAATTCACTAAAACTCGGTTTTTTGTATAAAAAATTTCGAGCGTTCAGCTAAAGTGGGCAGGGGCTTCCTTCTGCTCGTAACAGGCTTTTTCGAAAAAAAAAATTGAAGAAAAATAGAAGGAGACATCTGAATTGAGTGGGCCGTTTTTCAAACATTTTCGTATGATTTGATGGTGTTTTAAAAAAAATACCGACTTCAGTGACCGAGCGGAACGAATAATTTGAAAAAATTAGAGACATATTTTTAAGAGTCTAATTTTAAAAATCTGAAAAAAATCGCAAACATCCCGTTTTTTGTATGAAAAATTTCGAGCATTGAGCCAAAGTCGGCAGAGGTTTACTTCTGATGATAACAGACTTTTTCGAAAGAAAAAAATCTGAAAAAAATAGAAGGAGACACCTGAATTGATCTAGTCGGTATTCAAAAATTTTCTTATGAATTGAAGGTGTTCAAAAAAAAATGTTTGGATAACGGCCCACTGAATTGAGGTGTCTCCTATTTTTTTTTAATTTTTGTTATTTTTGTTTTTTTATTGTTGCCTGTTATCAATAGAAGGAAGCCCCTGCCCACTTTGGCTCAACACTCGAAATTTTGTATACAAAAAACCGGATTTTCGAGATTTTTTTCAGATTTTTAAATTTCGGCCAAATTGGGCTGTTTATAAAATTATAATTATGTCAAATCGCGCCAAAAAAATCTGAAAGAAATCCTGAGTCCTTTTCAGAGGTACTACAAAAGCATAAAAAATTGCGGACAAAATCGGAAAGGTGAATGGTCAGACCCAGGTCGAAACGGCGTGGAATGCCTCATATATATAACACGGAGGAAAACGCGCCCAGTGTATATACGCAGGACGTGAGACTACTATATTATGGCTCACATATCACTACGTGACGTCCTCAGAATTTCGTGTACGTGGAGTGAGAACGCATTTAGATGCAGATAGGACCGCCGATGCGATAAAAAGAAGAGAAAAAAGAAACGGGACGGTAACGTAGAGATGAGAACGGTAGAAGCTGAGAAATCCGGCGCTGCCAGTGCGACTCCTCGAAGATTGTACAAGGATTCAGGAAAATCCTTTTTCGACACTAGTTTTTTATTCCTCCGTATTTGCTTTCTCATACAGGAATATCTGTGATTACAAAAAAAAAAAAAAAAAAAAATTACGGTAAACTGCAGTTTTTTCATCGAAAAACCCGTGTAGATGAGGTAAGAGACACGATTGTTTAAGATAAAAAAATATCTCGTTGACAGAAAAAATTTTCGAAAAAAAATGTTGAAAAAAAAAATCTGAAAAAATTTCATTAAATTCAGAATAATTGTATGCAACTTTTTACGCTCTTAGTGATTTGACAAAATCTCAGTAGTTTTAGAGTTACGCTATATTTTATAAATATGGTCGTTTTTTGCGAACAGTTGAGTATTTTTCAAAGGCCGCTAGTTGAATTGAAATATTTTTATTTTTAAAAGAGCAGTGAAACTTTTTGTGCGAAGCGGAATCGGGGTGTTTCTAAACTTTTGGAAGGCATTGTATCTTAGTGTGGGTCAAATAAAATGAATAATTTTTTTTTCTCGATATAATGAAAAATGTATTGTTTGGCATCTCAAAAAAACCCTCTGCAAGTATGAGCCCTTCATATTTAAATTAAGAGGTCCCTCATCGCAAATTTTATTTCCCATTTAAATAAGAAAGGAAATTTTTTTTCCTACTTTGGAATGTTATTAGACTTTAATCGTTGAGGTTACGAGAGTTTTTTCAGCACATTTTTGTAGCACATTTGATGCTCTACAAAAAAGCTCTCTTGTGTCTAATCGATAAAACTAACCGTTCAAAAGATAAGCGCTGATAATAATCACTAATTATCACCGATTATTTTTTGAGCGGTTAGTTTTATCGATTAAACACATGAGAGCTTTTTTGTAGAGCGTCAAATGTTCTACAAAAATGTGCTAAAAAGACTCTCCTAACCTCAACGGTTAAAGTCTAATAAAATTCCAAAGTAAACAAAAAATTCTCATGTTATTTAAATGGGAAATAAAAATTTGCGATGAGTGACCCCTTAATATAAATATGAAGGGCTAATACTTGCAGAGGGTTTTTTTGAGATGCCAAACAATACATTTTTCATTATATCGAGGGAAAAAAAAATTAGTCATTCAATTTGACCCACCCTAGTGTATCTATACATATAAATTATTACTAGAGCACATTCGTTATGGAATTTGATGAAATTTGAACGGAAAGTTCAAATCCCATAAAGTTTCGAATTTGTTCGAAAATTTCTGTCGCCAATATTATTCGAACAATTTACCGCATCGGTGTATGTTGGCAAAAATACAGTAACAATCAAAAGGGGAAAAAAGCGTTGAGCTAGCAAAGTTCTGTTCGAGTGATGACACAAGTAAAGGAGCAAGTTTCAATTTGCACAATTTTTTTTACTCAACAAATTGCAGAACAAAAAACCAGCCAAACAGAGTTTATCAATGAATCTCTATTTCCTCGTATTCACGTATTTTACAAAGTTAGTTATAAATTAACAAATACCGTCATAATTATTTTTTTAAACGATCATATCAGAGCGATTTACCGCAAATTGCAAGAGCACGAACACGCTTCCCGATGTATCATTTCAACGACAGCCTCCAAGTAAATATATTCGCCAAGAGGGGGATGAATTATTGAAAAAAAAAATCAAACAGCCGTTAGAGGATAAAATTATATAGATAATATATAGCTCCGAGGAAGGTCTCAGGAAACAGCGAGACAGGTTGTAACTTCCACTAGACAGTATTCGTGCAAGACCGTTCACGAAGGATGCAGAAAGAGAGCGAGAGAGAGAGAGAGAGAGAGAGAGAGAGAGAGAGAGAGAGAGAGAGAGGGAGAGAGAGAGAGAGAGAGAGAGAGAGAGAGAGAGGGAGAGAGAGAGAGAGAGAGAGAGAGAGAGAGAGAGAGAGAGAGAGAGAGAGAGAGAGAGAGAGAGAGAGAGGGAAGGAGAGAGAGAGAGAGATCGAGGGGTTAATAAAAGTAAAAAAAAAAAGCCACATCGAAGGTAAAAAATGAGAGGGAGAATGTACGAAGACGAATTCGGATGAGTTTGAGAAGAAACTTTTCCTCGGTCTCTCGGAATAAGGGAATATTAAAAGCGTGAGTCTTCTCGCAATAAGGGGAAACGGCGATTAATATATATGAATGTGAGAACCGAAAAGTTTGCTGTCGTGAGAACTGCCGAGCTCAGCAGTGATCTTGTCGTGTCTTGAGCCTCATGTTACTTTAGAGCCGGGGCTCAAGATGAAACTTTTGGATTCCATTTTATCCTCTCTCAGTTTATCCAGTCTTTCAGAGACCTTTTATTCACTCTCGACTCACTGAATGGACTATTTTTGCCTACTACATAAATGTATTCATACTGACCCTTAAATAATTTAGCCTCACTTTTTTTTTTTACTCCATGACTTAAGAAATGTCTCAGGCCCGAAATTTAAAATCTTAAGAAGTATCTTAAAATCGATTTCCATCGAACTCAAGTTGGAACTTGAGATCGAACTTAAGTTCCAATTTAAGATGAATCTCAAGTTTGAACTCGAGTGTCATTATAAGTTCATACTTAAGTTCAAACTTTAGTGCGAACTTCAGATCGATCTTGAGTTCAAACTTAAATTTGGTTTCAAGTTCGAACTTAAGATAGATCTTAAGATCAAACTTTTCATTGAACTGAAGTTGGAACTTAAGATCGAACTTGAGTTACAATTTAAGATGAATCTCACGTTTGAACTCGAGTGTCATTATAAGTTCATACTTAAGTTCAAACTTTAGTGCGAACTTCAGATCGATCTTGAGTTCAAACTTAAATTTGGTTTCAAGTTCGAACTTAAGATAGATCTTAAGATCAAACTTTTCATTGAACTGAAGTTGGAACTTAAGATCGAACTTGAGTTACAATTTAAGATGAATCTCACGTTTGAACTCGAGTGTCATTATAAGTTCATACTTAAGTTCAAACTTTAGTGCGAACTTCAGATCGATCTTAAGTTCAAACTTAAATTTGGTTTCAAGTTAGAACTTAAGATAGATCTTAAGATCAAACTTTCCATTGAACTCAAGTTGGAACTTAAGATCGAACTTAACTTCCAATTTAAGATGAATCTCAAGTTTGAACTTAAGTGCCACTATAAGTTCATACTCAAGTCCAAACTTTAGTGGAAACTTCAGATCGATCTTAAACTTAAGTTCGATCGAACGTGATTATTTTGACAACTAATATCAAAAAAACACGGTCGAGGAAGACGATGAGAGAAGCTTGATTGAACTCATAAGTTCAAACTCAAGATGGATCTTAAGATCAAACTTCAAACCAAATTCAAATTTGAAATTAAGTCTGAACTTATAATGATACTTAAGTTCACACTTGAGATTAATCTTGAAATGGAACTTAAGTTCGATCTCAAGTTCCAACTTGAGTTCAATGGTAAGTTTGATCTTAAGATAGATCTTAAAAACTTAAAATTCGAACCTTAGGAAATTTTTTTCGTTTTATATATTAATTAATACTATATTCCCATATTTTTTATTTATTTATATTCCAATATTCTTTGTTTATTTATATTCTTATTTTTTTTTATTTCTAGCCTTGAACTTTGGGAATTGGGATAATAAATTAGTATTATCTGCTTTTTTCAAGCCTCTTTAGTATTGTCAACGATTATACAACAGTGTCCCTTATCACCTCGTTCAAATAACCGTGGTAATTCCGTTAGGTCTGTTCTTTGGAACGACCCTCTTTAACCCTTGGTTGCTTAACTATACTTTCTCAGCTTTCCCACGACGATTTTACCCCAAGACCATGCTCCTTATCATCCACACGGCCTATTTGCTTATTAATCCGACTAACCCAAGACTGTATCTTCCTAATTTAGTTATAATCTCGTTACTCGGCGCCACCGAGAAAAGTGTTCGCTATAACCAGATAAACGGTTTTCGTTTGTACCATGGTGAGAATATGCGGTTATATTTTAAGGATGTATTGCATGTACAGTCCCAGCCAAAAATTATATTTGATTGAAATTTTCGTACTTCGTGATACAATGGAACTCTGAAAAAATTCAGCAACATTTGGCTTGCCATAAGCAACAATTATCAATAATAATATCGCCCAAAAGTAATTAATAAATTATTTAAACAAATAATTATTCAAAAAATTTTCTGAAAGTAATTTTTTTTCTTAAACAAATCGAATGCCTAAATTTTTCTGAACGCGTATGAATTTTTCCAAAATTTTACCAGCTTACAACTTCTTTAATTTGCATTTATTTTCTCGAATATTTTTTGTTTATTATCAGAATATTAATAAATATGTTGTAAAAAAAAAGAATGGTAACAAATATATATATTTTTTGTTATCGAGCTCGACAAAAATTCAAAATGTATGTCTCTAGACCAGAATACTGCCTCAATAGAATTATACATGTATGATTTAATTAATTATATCACTGCGCTAGATAGGGAATAAAAGTTTAGTTTAAAATTTCCTTAGGGAAAAAATGTAATAATCGTTGTAACTTACACCGGGGGTCGTTGCTTGGGGCCCGTAGGGATACCTCGTCCAGTCCAGGCTTTCCTCCGTCGTTGTATCCAACAGAACCACTGAAATGACACAGAAAATGACGGCTCGTTAGAATTTGTGTTTTTTTCAAAAAACCATGGAAATATTATTCGCTGAAGAAGCTAAAACGTATGTCAATAATTGTTTGTTTTTTGCACTTGACAAATCGATATAAAGATCAAATGAAGGAAGCGCAAATATTATAACAAGTTATAAATTTATTCATTGAGCTATTTTGGAAAATTTTAAGGCTCTATCTTGTAGGGCTTAAGGCCGCTAATTGATCAGAAGATATCGATCCAGGCACTTTTGATACCCACTATTAAATTTTTTTCATATTTTAATTGAAATGTAACGTGACATAGAACTTTGATAAAGGACCATGTCTTTTTTTACAATATGTTTTAGGGAGTAACCTTTGACCACCTTTATCTCATTTCTCATACACTACTGGAAAAAATTATAGGATCAAAAAATGTTCCCAAATTTTTAGTGGTTTTTAACAATGCTGTATCTCAGTGAAAAATGGTCGTATCGAGGTCTAAAAAAAAAACATTTTGAAGCTCGAAGTTTCTAGTTTTCAGATCTTATAGCAAAAAAAAATTCAAAGCAACAGGTTTCACGCAATTATCAGAAATACCAAGAAAAAAAAATGGCAAATTTGTATCGCTTTTGTTTTAGCTGTAATTTTTGAGAAAAATTTTTTCCAGCTAAACCATTCCATAGACCGGATAGCTTATTCATTTAGTTTTAATTTGCTTTTTTTGAGACCTCGCTGCGATCATTTTTCGCTGAGATATCGAGTTTTTACGAAAAAAGACACTTTTCCGTTTGACCATTGATATCTCAGCAACCAATGATCGCACAGAAATCAGAAGGGGCGTTTCACAAACTTGAATCAATGCTCTACAAGGATTGTCGATGGTTTTTGAAAAAAAAAAAAAATTCTATCCTTGCCATGAATTTGAAAAAACGGGAGAAAAAGGGCTATTTATGGTTTTTTAGAAAATCAACGGCCAAATTAAAAATATTGGAAAAACGACTAATGTTGAGCGTGACTTTTACAGCTCAATATACCCACAAAATCCCTGTAAAGTTTCTCTATGTAATGGTTTAGCTGGAAAAAATTTTTCTCAAAGATTACAGCCAAAACAAAAGCGATACAAATTTGCCACATTTTTTTTTCTTGGTATTCCTCATAATTGCGTAAAACCTGTAGCTTTGAATTTTTTTTGCTACTAGATCTGAAAACTAGAAACTTCGAGCTTCAAAATGTTTTTTTTAGACCTCGATACGACCATTTTTCACTGAGATACAGCATTGTTAAAAACCACCACCCGAGAAATCTTCCAGTACTTAATTGGGCTAAAAAAATAACTTTGTCCACTAAATTTGCCAATACTTTTCAAAGCATTCAAATTATAGGCAGAAAGAATTAAAATTCCATCAGCTATAAAATCCAAACTGATCAGGATGGGATTTACCAGGAATTCTCCATCCGTCCTACATGACATTGATCCTTATACTATGATAGTGAACACGGATACTCAAGACTCAATAGACATACTAGAATCTTAAAGATGAGGAAGATATCGAAAAAGGGAGAATGCCGGTTATTGGGAGATTCAGCAGAACTTCGCCGCCAGATAATTGAAAGAAAGGCTGGAGATGCTTGTACAGGAGGATCACCTATCACTGGACTGCTGCTTGGGGACTTGATCCTGTTGTCCTTGGTACAAGTCTCGATCGAATCTACTCGAACGAACGATGCACCAAGTTCGAAAGATTTTGGGGGTCTTGATTTTCGGTCCACTCCAGTCGTCTTATCAATGTTTGCGGAACGCATCTTTTGAATCTAGATATTGGGATGTCTTTCCCCATCTCTTGCACGCGTGCGCAATCATGGCTGTTACCCGCCAACAAAAACATCTACACGCCTATTCACAAGCCGGGGGCTTGATGCTGGAGTTCTTGATGGTGTCAGTCGCGTGTCGACGGAGTGTGCGTGAATACACCGTTGGTTATCGACCGGGTTTCCTCTCTCCGTTCCGTTTCTGCCACCGATCTCCCCTGAGCCAGCCAGCAACCCCCTGTATGCGCACCAACCACCCCCGAAGCTGATACACCACGGTGCGATGAGGCGGTTCAAGAGGGGGAACGAAGGGTGATGTTGCGGATGGTGGCGACAGCCGTGCCGACGACACCCAACCTCCACGACATCGGCATCGCTAGACTAAGAAACCTCCCTCCTCGACCAACCCCTGGCCAAGCCAATGATGATGATGATGATGGCTGGAAGTGTTGTGATCGAGCTGCTCATATGATTGCGGTTCTCGAGGCTTCTCAATTTAAAAGTAGCTTTGGGTTCATAGAATGGTCATCAATTGCATCTGACCTAGCTTCGTCCACTACATGTTCAGTCTGTGGTTCAGTACTCATCAGGAATCAAATTATAAAGTTAGAAGAATGATTGAACAAGCGAACTGATGCAGAACATGTCATCCTAACAATTTATTCATTGTGGGCAATGACTTGGCCTAAGTTCTATTTAAATTACAGCTATGGTTGATCTTTCAGGCTTTTCAAGCTGAAACTTCCTGCTGCTGGATTGTAGGAATGTTCAGAGTAAAGTCTGGAAAGGCAGTGGCATTATCAGGGTCCAAATTATAAAGTTTGAAGAACGACTGAACAAGCAAACTAACACAAAACCTGTCATCCAAACAATTCATTCATTGTGGGCAATGACTTGGCCAGAGTTCTATTTAAAATACAACTATGGTTGAACTTTCAGGCCTTTCAAGCTCAACCTTCCTGCTGCTGGGTTGTAGGAATATACAGTGTAAAATCTGGAAAGGCATTACAATTCAGTCTGCTACAAAAGTCAATTTTTTAAGTTGGACCGAGGGTAATCAAATTGCATTCCCACATGTTCCAACTGAATTTTTGATTTCAGATGTTAGTTTCTTACATTGCGAAAATTTCAGACGGATCTGAACCATCGACTGGGATGGATATTAAGCCACAAGCCACAGAGAAAGCGATGACTATGAATAGCAAAATATTCTTTGCTCGAACACGCGTTGTTGAAACGCACGCGTTAGAATACGAGTCCTCGATGGCGCATATTTCATTGAGCCGTGAGGTGTCTCCAAGGACCCTCGAGATACGCGTATCTTTTTCTCTATCTCTAACAGAGACATAGCGCCGAGAAGTCGCGGCTACTTTCTATAATATATTCACGAATTATGGTTAGTCTAGGGACGTTATCGGGACAGGATTGTTACCCGCGCTCCGAGGTGAAAGTCGCCCAGACGATGTGTGTGTGCTTATTTATATATTTGTGCGGTTACATATGCTCTATGCTGAGCAGTTGGCTATTTCGATCGAGATTTCCTTGGTCTTCCTAGGCTCCAGTGTCTCATTTAATCTCTCGGCTTTTTCCAAAAATCTCACGGGCACTTATCCTTCATTCTTTCTCCTCCTTTCATTTTTTTCTTATCCCACCCACAAAGAAGTGCGTTAACGTACAGGAAGAACAAAAATACGGCAGCGAGAACCAGAATGACGGATTTGTAAGTGATGAAACGACCTACCTACTATGTGCGTCACCCATTACAGTTCTCTCTTTGCATAGTTGTACCCCATGGTCATGACTATGCATAGTGACGGTGCTACATGTTTGCTCGTTCGTCCGAGCTGTAAGGTCCCAAATATATAACCCCCTTGTCTTTGGTCTTCTCGATCCTGCGAACCCTTGTTTCTTACCACAGGTGCGTTTGTGCGTGATGTTTGGTCTCCTCGTTTCCATCCCTCCCCAATCCCATCGGCAAAATGTCCGCCGGCACTGTTCGAGAATAGCCTAGCCCGTATGAGAAGTACCAAATTTAAATTTCAAATTCGGAGCGTGTCCCTGGGTGTAGCGGTATACATAGTAACGCGCATCGGGTCTGTCCTTAACTCATTCACCCGCTCCGGGCCGGGTCATGTTCAACTTGGCTTGCACCTTCCACTTCTTCTTTCGTATTTGTCTTTCCACGCCTTCCTAGCGATAGTTTCTCTCTCTTTCTGCTTTGTATGCAGGATCGGGACGATAAAGGGGTTTCAACTTGTTCCTCACGACCAAAGATCCACTTCAAAAAGACCTCCGTCCTATTGGCGAACCCTTGGAAGCTCTTCGACGAGCAAAGTACGTAACCAAATTAAGTCGACAGTCGACTCTAGCGGACCATTTTCGCTTTATCTTCCATCTAATCCTAAAGGAAGAGGTTGTGTACATTGATGCTCGGAGTACATTGATGATCAGAATGCTGTGTGTAAATTTTCATTTGAGCCCTTGTCCCTCTTCTTTCGCTTGATGAATTCGAGTTTCGTTGAGTCTGAACTTTATGATCGTCATCGCATATCAGCCGATATCTCTTCAGCGGCGAAGACGATTTTAGCCCCATAAGAGGAAGTTTATCCGTGTAAATTCGTAAACATACATTTTTCGAATAATTTACAATCACATAAAATCTACGGCCACGAAGGTTGGCACGATCGTGAAAACAACTTTTAATTGTAAATCACGAAAGTAATGGGCGGGTTGGTTCCAGCATAGGGTATTCGTTAGCTGACTGTGAAGGAGTCGGAGAAGGGCGAAAAGAGTGCGAAAGGAATATAAATATAATAAAAAGCGCGACAGGACCCACCGTGTCCCTCCCTCCACCTATTTATCCAATCTGCAAAATGTAGGCTTCAAAAGAGTGCAACGTCCCGGTGCACATACGAAAGACGTTCGAGGACCCAACCAGAGAAGGAAGAAGAAGAAGAAGCTGAGGAAGAAGAATGAAAAAAAAAACCCATGAGTTTGGGTAAAACTCGAATTTGCGCATGCGCTCGTCAATGACTCAGGCGCATGCGTACAAGGGGGAGGGGAGGTTATGGTCCCTCGATAAAGGCCTCCGCGTGCGAGGATGGGGCATGTTGCGACGGGTCCATTGCGTTTAGTACAGACAAGCTTTGGCTCGTTCGTTGAATCCCTTGCACGCTAACCTCGCTGCCATGAACCACGACGTGTCGGACCACCTACGTTCTTACGACCTGCCCCTTTGCCAAGATCCTGTATATTCATGATTTTATTCACCAGTTTTAAATGCTGCTCAGTCCTTCTCCTTTGACAAGAGGTTGTCGCCCAACTGTCCCTTCTCAGCCTCGTTTTTCTATCCCAATCGCGACATTAGCATGTCAGTCCCAAGGTGCTGCAACGAACATTCAGTCCTGTCATTCGATATTTCGCAAACACCTTTTCAACATCGTTCCTTCAATAAAAATCATGGGGACAGGTAACGACGAAGAACTATCGTTAAAAAATATCTCTCCACTATTTTATTTCCTATAAAATCCCATTCCCATAACAAACCAGAAGACAGTAACGAGGCTACAGAGACATTCTGGTCGAGAAATGAAAAATCACGAATCAGGTCTATGAGAAACTATACAGATTGTCCGATTGGACATCTCGTGGCTGGACAAGAAGATATTACTGCGGATTCTGTCGTTGTACAGCTTCGGCCTAGCCACCACGTTAATTATGAGCACTCCTTGAGAGGTTGGGTTTTGTCTTCTGTGCTATGAGAAATATATCAGTGACTCGTGTAGATGTGGAAAAAAAGATATGGCGTTGAGAATAAGTAAGATAAAGAGAAGAAGAAGTCGATATGGGCATATACGTATCGTACGTAGGAAGAAGAGTATGGAGGAGAGAGGGAGAGAGAGAAAGTGACGAGCACGAGGAGGAAACCCGTACTCCAACTTAGTTCACAACGGTCGTGAGACATTGCGGTATATATCACCTGAACAGAGCGCGCGGGCGGGCATCTCTTCTTCCTTGGATTCATGGATGACCCCCATAAGAGGCCCCGATAAACACCTACACCATAAAGCCATGTTTTTCCTCCACAAGTCCTTTCTCATCATTCCCTTCGGTCATTTTTTATTCTATCAATCTGTACGACCGGTCCAACCAAGAAGTTGTAAACCTCGCTCAAAATCTAGGAGTTGCTTCCAAATAATCAAGTCCTTTTATCGATTGACATTTTAAGGTATTCCATTGGGTATTCCATAGGTAGGCCATTAGGCATTTTCGCTATTCCAAGGATTCGGAATTGAGTAAAACAATTATAGCTGCGGGTCAACGTAGCGGAAGGTTGGACTTTGGATTTCAAAAAACGCCATCACCGCGGTTCATGATGAAATGTTTAGAGTATGCTTAATGCTGACGTTATTCAAGTCTGAGCAGCCCAGCATGTATTCCACAATCAGCTCTGAAAAATTCATGGTTTTTAAAAAAAATGTGGCTGGTGCGTGAAATAATGTTGCGAATGAATGTAAAAAATGACTATGGACTCCACTCTACCGTGGACTCGTGAGCGTGTTCATAGAGAGAGCTTTTTTGTGATGCTGCAGCAGAAAACCATCCTCGTATAATAGGGTGATAATTTTTGCTACACGCTGGGAGCTCGATTGTTCATTTAATCACACACGCTCGGGCAATGTGCAACCGAGTGCATGTAAATCTCGGGGTATCAGTAAATCAAGTTAATTCAAACCGCATTCCAGTTTCAGGCCGGTAGTTGCCGAATGTCGCGAGTCCGGCTTCAACTTGCAATTTGCGGCGCTTGGGTCCTCGAGCCAGGATGAAGATCCAAAAAGTCTTCAAAGGATACTTATATGACACGTACACAGGCCCAATGATGTTGATTTGGGTTTCAAGTAAATTACTAGGGGTGTGCGAATATTCGAATTTACGAATTATTCGAGACCAGAGCTGAGCAGTACTTGCAAGTACTCGGTACTCGCAACGTACTTGAAGTACAGTATTTGTAGTCCAAAGTACTTGCATTTTCAAGTACTTTGCCTGTACTTCAAAATTTCAAATACTTTTTTGTGCTTGAAATACTTTTTTCAAGTACAAGTATCAAGTACTTTTGAATGTGTCTTGCGATGGTTGCATGTGCAAAGCCTTTGAATATGGGTCATTCCATGTCAAATCGACCAATAGTTGGAATCGACCCCTTTCAATTTCGATGAAATTTGGTCAGAAGTTTTCTCTTATCATAAAACGAAGTTCTAACAAAGGAAAAAAAATAAATTTTTTTTCGAAAATTCAAAATTTCACCATTTTTTCAAGATGATTTTTTAAATATTTCGAAAACTATTATAGTTACGAAAAAATCGTTCTGGGGTCGTCTTAAAGAGTATATTTAGGTCTACGAAAAAAAAAATTTTGTAGGTTATATTAAATATAATATTGTAATTTTGAATTTTTAAAAGTCGTTAAAATCCACGATCAACATTAAATTTTTGGTTCAATTTTTTCAGTATAATACCGCGTACTGATCTTAAAAGATCCTGAAATTTTCAGAAAGGTTTTTTTTGTTTCAAAAATATGAATTTTTGAGTTTGGGTACATTTTTTTTTACCTCTAAGTTAAGTAAAGTTGATCAATCATGTAATTTTTACTGCTCAAAATTACAAAATTACACGATTGCTTAACTTGAAAAAATTCATATTTTTGAAACAAAAAAACACCTTTTTAAAAATTTCAGGATCTTTTAAGATCAGTACAAGATATTACATTTAAAAAATTGAACCAAAATTTTAAGTTGATTGTGGATTTTCAACATTTTTAAAAATTAAAAATTCTCCAAATTCATCATTTTTGAAAAAAATTTCGGAATATTTTTTTTTTCGTAGCCCCAAGTATACTCTTTAAGTCGAAACTTAAACGATTTTTCCATAACTATAATAGTTTTCGCGATGTTTAAAAAATAAATGTGAAAAATTTAAAAAATGGTGAAATTTTTAATTTTGCATAACTTGCGAAAAAAATAATTATTTTTGACCTTTGGGAGAATTTCGCTTTATGATAAGAGAAAACTTCGGACCAAATTTCCGCTGACATCTTCAGCTCCTGTGGAAAGATTGTTCTCATTCGCGAGTATCACGAATACTCCTAAACGACAGGCTCTATCAGACAGCAATTTCTAAAGGCTATTGAAAAGTTTTTTCACGACATACGAAGTTGGAGAAATTGTAACAATTCCTGTATTAATATCAAAATAAATCATAATTACAATCGTCAATGCTATTTTTAATTCTTTGTTTAAATACTTCTGTTCCAATCTGCCTAAACTCAGTGTATCGTACAATGTGAAAATATGTTTTGATACAAAAAGTACTCGAATAAAAGCCAAATAAGAATAAAAAATCAAATGTAAGTACCAGAATTTACGAGATGTACCCAAAAACTTGAAAAGTACTTGATACTTGGTACTTGATTTTTCAAGTACTTGTACTTCAAGTACCTCAAAGGTCAAGTACTTGTACTTCAAGTACTTTAGAGGTCAAGTACTTCAAGTAACAAGTAATCAGTACTTCAAGTACTAACGATACTTGATACTTCAACATACGGTACTTAGTACTTGATACTTGAAGTACTTTGCAGTACTTTGCCCAACACTGTTCGAGACGAATCGAATCGAATAATTCGAATAGTTCGAATTATTCGCACACCCCTATGAATTACGATAATACACGGTTAACAAGCCGTAGAAGGAATGCATTTGAATGGCAGACGGTGGTGTACCGAAGTGAAACGCACTGAGGAAGCATGGATGGGCCTTTGACCCCAGGCCCATTGGCCCACGGTAACGGAGGCAACCCTTACAGCCAGTCCCAGGTAAATTTTGTCGTGTCTACATACATATACATGTACGAGTCAGCGTGGGGTTACGGATTAAAGCTCGTGGTGTACCGTGGACATAAATAAAGAGCGAGAGGGATGCGAAAGAAACGGAAGCATCGCATGCGATAACGAAAGATCGCGCTCACTGGAAGAGCCCTGGTGGTGGTACCGGTGTCACGATCGGTACGAGGGGACATGCATAAGGTGGATAAATCAAATTGAACAGGGCTTCTCTATGGAACGGAGGTATGTGACCTAGGTAGTGGGTGGCCAAGGCGCAGAAGAAATAACTGAAGCAAAAGTGAAAAGGGAATTCGAGGCTCGATATAGCGCGGACTCTTCGGGAAAGCACACGCGAAAGACTGGGTGAGACCAATATAAAGTGGAAGAGAAACAGAGAGCGGGCTCTGGTGTAAAAAATATGAGGTGCACGGGAACTTAACCCCAGACTCTGGTCCCGTCTCTGCGGGGTCTCTACAAGCACAGGGGCCCCCCCTTGTTTGGTTGGAGTCATCGGGAGATGTATAAACCACGCGAAGTCTCGTACCTCGAGGACGAAGAGGTGGGAGAGGGGCATCAGGAGAGGAGGGACGCATTGGGCCTGCCTCGAGCGGCACATGGGTTCTTAACGTGGTTCGGCCCACGCCGTCAGGCACCGCAGGGCCACGCATCTTCATGGAAAGAATTACCATTTACATAGCGTTATTATGTTTGTGCATAATGTATGTACACATGTTAAATCAATTATTTAAACAATATATATACATATATGTATGCATGCATGCACGTGAGACGGTAGAATATAAAGAAAGGATGAAGGAGCAGAAAGTGAAGGGGTGCGGTTCTCGCAGTGAGTGAGTGAACAAGTTCGAGTGAGTTTTGTGGGGACAAGGAAATATGGAATTATATCCAGTATTCTGGTGCAAGCTAAATGTTGGACTGTTCAAAAGCAAGAACTGAACAACCGATTAGGATGTTGTATGACCACGATTTGGCTGCTCTCATGTAGCCGCTGCACTAAACCTATTTTTAGATATTTTTGGTACCAATTATAATGGCCACTTCTTTCGTCAAATATCATTTGGGACTTGGCAAACTATTGGGCCAAAGTGAAGACTCAGCAGCTGGATCTAGACGCAAATATGAAGGTTAAGCTGAGGCCCAATTGTTATTCTAGGGGAGGCTGATGTCCTCTTGGATGTCCTGGACCCCAAAGTGGTGTGATACACTCTGAACGGTCATGAGAAGTTAGGTTACGCTTAGGCCCAATTGTTATTCTAGGGAAGGATGATGTCCTTTTGGATGTCCTGGACCCCAAAATGGTGTGATACACCCTGAAAGGTCATGAGAAGTTAGGCTACGCTCAGGCCCATTTATTATTCTAGGGCAGACTGATGTCCCCTTGGATGTCCTGGACCCCAAAGTGGTGTGATACACCCTGAAAGGTCATGAGAAGTTAGGTTACGCTTAGGCCCAATTGTTATTCTAGGGAAGGATGATGTCCTTTTGGATGTCCTAGACCCCAAAATGGTGTTATACACCTAGAAAGGTCATGAGAAGTTAAGTTACGCTCAGGCCCAATTGTTATTCTAGGGGAGGATGATGTCCTCTTAGATGTTCTGGACCCCAAAATGGTGTGATACACCCTGAAAGGTCATGGGAAGTTAGGTTACGCTCAGGCCCAATCGTTATTCTAGGGGAAGATGATGTCCTTTTGAATGTCCTGGACCCCAAAATGGTGCTATACACCCTGAAAGGTCATGAGAAGTTAGGTTACGCTCAGGCCCAATTGTTATTCTAAGGGAGAATGATGTCCTTTTCGATGTCCCGGACCCCAAAATGGTGTTATACACCCTGAAAGGTCATGAGAAGTTAGGTTACGCTCAGACCCAATTGTTATTCTAGGGGAGGATGATGTCCTCTTAGATGTCCTGAACCCCAAGATGGTGTGATACACCCTGAAAGGTCATGAGAAAGTTGAGGACGTCTCAGGCCACATTGATGGACTGCTTACATTATAAAAGTACCGAGAACGCTACCTTACTAACAAAAAGACATTTTAACCAAGCTAGAATACTGTTCTTTATCGTCTGACTTCTCGGAACGTACTTGCTTTATTGGAATAACATTCGGAGTTTAATAAATCTCCCTCTGTCTGTATTTTCTTCGGATTCTGGCTTCATTTATCGCTTCTTGTCTGGTGAACTTTGTCCATACAGACCTTGAATTTCAATTGTTCTTCTGCAGTACAGAGCACATCCCTGTTACCTCTGTCTCCCCCTCTCTGCCCTTCCCTCTCCATAACGCTGATCGCCCATCCTCTTTCTTGTTGCTTTCTCGCTCTCACTCCCTGCACACCTTTCGCCACGCAGAACTGAGCTGCAAGTTCGAATACAGAGCGCCTTGAGCTCAACAGATCCACAATGAGTGGGCTTCAACAGCGTTGGCGTTCACGACGACGAGGTGGTGGTTTCACCGAAGGCTACACCCTGAAGAACGAATGGCGGGAGCAAGATATATCAATCAGGCGGTTGGAATGGAGCCAAGACATCAAAATATTTATTTATTTTTCTTGGACTCATCGCAGCAATCTAGTACTATGGAAAAAAGAAACATAGAGATAGTGGATTGTCATCTTGCGACTTTTTTATCTGTCTCGTTGCTAGTCTGGAGATGAGTATTCATCACTCGGAGATGGAAATTTTTGTTCACCCCCTCAGAAGGGTGTTTTCCAGGAGATGAAAATTGTTTTAACCCTTACTTGACACACTGGGGTACAAAACACCCCAGGCCTAAATTTCCTTAATCTTAAGTACCTAAATTTAAAAAAATGAGACCTATAGCAACATCTGTCATTAGTTCGAGGATGCTGATAACGACAATTAATTATTTAGGGTATAAATATAGTTGCCATTTTGTTTCAACTCGATATTTCGAAAAAAAATTAACCAATACACCAACGAAGTTTGTTGCGGTTTTTTTAAATTTGCGATGACCTGATTTCAAATGGCATTGCTTACCTCAAAATACCGTTGGAAGGAATGCTTCCCGGATATCGACTTTAACGCCGTTATAATGATATATTTTTCCACACAAAAATTACCGCGTGTCCTTCACACGTTACCTCTGGAAATAGCAAACTTCTGTGCAAATATATAATTACGTTTTTCCAAAGAAAGAATCGCAAACATACCCTTTTTTCACCCGCTTGACTAAGTATAACCATTACAGATAATTAAGAACGAATGGAAAAAAAAGTTATAGATTGCTGATAGAGAGGCATCTTTATCGACTCTTATGATACCATGAATGCATTATCTCTATGTATGTTCTCTATTTCAAATATTTTATAGAAGCCCTCTCGAGCGACGCTTCTATTATGTAAGAGTACTAATCTTCGTTGAGATTTATCGTATAGAAATATTAATAGGCCCATTTCGTAATCAGCCATTCATTATTCTGCAGGGATCCATTATCGCCGGAAATTGCCGCAAGACGACGGTTTATCGAGGTCTACTAATTGAGATCAAGAGATCAATTCCGCGGGCCCAGAAGACCTTCTCGATAACGATGTGACTCCGGAGTTTGAACGGGGTAACCAGAAACTTCATTGATATGATTTCCTTGCAAGAAGAAGTGTCGTGTCACGATCAATAAAGTGCCTTGGAATCCCAGAAGATTAGAGTCAGCGGATTTCGAAAATAGACCCCATACACAAATCCAAACATTAAGGCCGTATTCTGGTTGAGAATTTTGAAATTTTTTTTTCATTGCAATCCTTAAATTTTAGACCTTTAAGAATATATGTTCAAAAGGAAATTTTTTTATTCCAATCATTTACGTAGTTATAGTCACTGGGTCAGTTTGACCCGACCGACTTTTTGGATGGTCGTCAAAAAAAAGTACCTATCCGATTGGCTTAAAAAAATATAAGGATTATTTTTGAACATTTCAGTATATGAAACAATTGTTTCTTTTTTAAATATTTACATAGAAAAAATCATGAAAAAAAGACTAAAAAATCCGGTTTTTTACTTAAAAAAACTGTAACTCTTTCAGTTTTAAAGATTTTTTGGAAAAAATTCTACACGATACTCTCAATATATGGTACTTAAAGTAAAAAAAATACTTCGAATGCACGCGTTCCAAAAAACGTATTTTTAAAAAATTGAACTCGACAAAACGCTCAAAATGTGACTCTAGACCAGAATACCTTCTCAAGTCAGAATCCCAAACCATTGTGCAATGTTTTGGGCTTGTTCTCCAAAACATTACACAAGGCCTCCTGCTTTGGAACATTGTTTTGATTCTATATTTGGTAAAATGCACTCAATATGCGATTGCATAACCAAATGGTTTAGTTGAATGAACAGTTTATATTTGCTATGCAATTCAAATGTTGTTCACCGCAAAAAAAAAAATGCATTCAATATAGAGCTAGAAAATTTCAATTGAATTAACAAATCATTTGATGATATGCAATATTTGTTTAAGCTACGAGGGCTTTTACTTAACTAATTGATCGTGAGATTAAACAGTTAAGTGAAAATTTAACTTATTTATCCTTGCGCTCATAAAGAGCACGAGCGCCACCAAAGCGCAATGGTGATCTCATTCAAATGTGTAGTCTTTAGACCATAGAACTGCGCGACCACAGACGCGGGTAATGTTCCATCAATTTAAAGTTAAGGGCGGGGTAAAGCATTAATTTTTTTTTTTTCATTTTTTTAAATTTTTTTAATGAATGCATAATATCTCAAGAATATTGTGTTGAAATTTCAAGTCGATCGGAGTAAAATTGACGAATTGACGAAATTGATTTGAGCGTCTATTGCTCCATGCCGGGTTTTATACCTGGGAGGAAGCTGCGCGGCGCGCTATCTTGATGGAAGCCTTTTGCTCTACGGACCTGGCATCGACGACTTTGAGTGAGTATAAGAAAATTATCGAGTTTTATTTTGAATTTCTAAAAATTCAAAGATAATTGAAAAATCAGAAAAAATTCATACGATTCAGAAAAATGAACGAAACACGAAAAAAAATGAAGTTGCGGGGATATTTGTTGACTAATTTTTTTTTCACCATTTTGTTAATAACATTTTGGAATTATTATTATACAAAATTAATCTTTCGAGTACCTTTAATGTGCATGAATTTTCTCAGATTTTTATGCGATCGAGAAGTGTTCTCAAACTTATGTGCAATGAGCGCTAGGCGACCAAACTCTTCTGCGTTTTTCAAACCGTTTTTCTGAGACTTGTCATATTTGAAGTCCGTGTACACGATAACTCAAAATCTACTGGACCAATCGCTTTGAAATTTTGCACAGTACTTCTTCACATAATTCACCAGGTATTGTCGAGAGCTTTTTTGTTTTTTTTTAATAATTACTAATTTGTCAACAACAAATTAGCCGATTTTTTTTAGCGAAAATCGGGTTGTTGGCTCCCAAGTTCTACGAAAAATCGAAAGAAAAAAATCCTCCTGTCATTACCTCGAGAAACATCTCCTTTAACAAATGCATTTTGATTTTTTTGTTTCAGATGATTCTGTTACGAGTTATGGTGCACACCGCAAACCAACTTTTTTTCGAGGTGCCTCCGGGGTTTAATTTTCACTCGCTTAATTTTGAATATTTTGCAATGCAAATTTGGGAGAATGTTGTTCAATTGTTACTTTATTATATGTAAATTTTTCAATAAACGAACACTATCCGTTACGCCAAAAAAAATCTTAAAAACATGCCTTTCTTTCGCCGAATTAACTTTACCCCGCCCTTAATCGAGGACTCCGATGCTGGTAGTACACTGGTACTTATCCGTGCTCGGTGGCTGTCTCGCTGGCGCGAGAGCGCGCGCCGATCGTCGCCACCTTACGGATCTCGGGCGAAGTGCCGAGATCGTGGTAGTTTCTATACATACTATCGACTAAATGTGTTGCGGTCGCATTGAAATATTTAGTCAAATTTATCAAACAATTTGATCGACTTGAGAGCATTTACTATTCTCTTTAACTGGATGTATAGCTCAAATTAAAACTAGATTTTGTTGATGAGACGAAACATACAGTCAAAACAATTTTATTTACTTCCAATAAATGACTGAATATTCGATTGAATGAGAAAACAAGTTGTTGAATCAATCTCGTTGGAAATCATTTTGATCCAATGTTGTAATTGCGGTGAATGCAGTACACATTCGAAACAACGACACCAGTTTTATTATTTCAACAACGGGGTAATCAAGTCAAATACGTGACGATTGATTCAAACGAATTTTTCGTGAATGCAGCTGGGTAGTTGATATTACTAAACATTTTTTTCGGTGTATGATTGCAATAATTCCAATATCTTCTGGCAGATCATTCGTGATGGAAATTCCATCGATATGCAATTTGTTTCGCAAATAAAGTCGATCACACGCTCAACCAGCACGAAACGAATCCTCCAGGAAGCTGCGAGCAGCGTTCGAAGATGCGAACGTGAAAGTAGAACGAGCGATGTTGGGCAGTTCATGTGTTCACAGATGGACTATTTCACTCGTGAATTGGCCGAGCGTGTAAAGTTCCGAGCACTCGCACGGATCTTGACTTCATTAGCCTTCCACCTGTTCGGCACGGTTATAATTTATGGAGGTCGGAGCAATTCTCATACCAAGAATATTAGGCATCAACGGTCTCTCACTCGCTCCCTCGGCTTTATTCCAAATTTTTCTTTTTTCCGTTCACTCCTCCCCATCGTATGAATATTTTTTTTTTCCTCCGCATCTCTCCTTGTAATTCTTCTTTACTCTTGTATCTTTTTCACTCGTTTGGGTTAACGCGGATTCTGACTCCTCTCCCCGCCGCTGCCACATTTATTACCGTCCTTCGGGCATCAGCTTGCATGCGTTCCACGTTCCAGACGCAACCAGTTCGTGCACACGAATTGAGGTAAAGAGCGGGATGAGAAACGCGATTTATCACGACCGGTTAATGCGTTCCAGGAATCTATTACCGGCGTCCTAATATTATAATTATTTTATTAGCGGGTCACTCATTATTCTCCTTCTTACGATCGCCGATTACAATTTTCCGTTCTACTTTGCAGCAAAACGTCGCCTATTCGCCGCTGATCCTCGTCCAGTTCTTCGACCAGGGTTGAATCTTGTTTTTGCTTCCTCATGAAGGAAGTGTTTTCATGCATTTTTTTTTATTCGAGATTTTTATTCCAATGTATTCAAAATGTCGCAAAATGTCAAGAAATCCTAAGATGTCCGGATGTGTGTGTGTGTGTGTCATTCCATGTCGAATTGACCAATAGTTGGAATCGACCCCTTAATTTCAATTTCGATTAAATTTGGTCAGAAGTTTTCATTTATCACAAAACGAAGTTCTACCAAAGGAAAAAAATGACTACATTTTTTGTCGAAAGTCATGCAAAATGCAAAATTTCGCCATTTTTTTTTTGATATTTCAAGTTTACTTTTTAAATATCTCGAAAACTTTTATAGTTACGAAAAAATCGTTCTGGGTTCGTCTTAAAGAGTATACTTGGGGCTACGAAAAAAAAATTTACCGATTTTTTTTTTAAATATGATGAATTTGGAGAATTTCGAATTTTTAAAAATCGTGAAAATCCATGATAATTAATGTTTCAACATTTTTTTTATTTTTTTATTCGTAGACCCAAGTACACTTTTTGAGACGAACCCAGAACGATTTTTTCGTAACCATAATAGTTTTCGACATATTTAAAAAATAAACTTGAAAAATTGAAAAAAATTGTGATATTAAAAATTTTGCATTGCTACTTTCGAAAAAAAATATATTAATTTTTTTCCTTTGGTAGAACTATGTTTTATGATGAAGAAAACTTCTGACCAAATTTTACCGAAATTGAAAGAGGTCGATTCCAACTATTAATCGATTTGACATGAAATGACCTATGTATGTAATTAATGGCTCGAGACCGCTTCGATATATTGAGCTGAAATTTAGCACACTTGTCAGGCACGAATTGTCCTTCATTAAGAACATTTTTTGTTCCAATTCTAACGGGTGTACAGATTTTATCGACTTTTTTCGTTTTTGCAAAAATTGCGTAAACGCTCCAATTTCTGCAATTTCCAAGATATCGCACTGAAACTTTGTACAGAACTAGTGTAGCTACCAAGGTTGTTTGCTATTGAATTTGGCAGAAATTCAAAGGATCAAGGGATAAAAATTTTATGAGATTTTGAATTTTTTAAAATTAGCGCAAGCGCTCGCATGCACTTGCACAATTTTCAAGATATTGCACTAAAACTTTGTATAGAATTGGTATGGCTATCAAGGTTGTTCACTATTGAATTTAGCGAAATAAAATCTATCGAAAGATTAAAATTTCATCAATTTGTTTTTTCAAATAGCGTAAATATTCTAACTTTGGCTATTTGCGAGACACTGCACTGAAATTTTGTACACATTCAAAATAGTGATCAAGGTTGTTCGCTATTGAATTTGGCAAGAAACAAATTCGAAGGAATTTGCCAAATTTGTTTTTCGATCGTTAACTTTAGCTTCCTTTATGAGGAAGCCAAATGTTGTCGCCATACTTTGTAATAAGGGAAGCTACGTGAACTATGGATAAAGATGTGGAAGCAATGTGCAAATGTCCAATTTATCGAGTTTTTTCTTTAAACAGACTCATCTTTTTCTTCATGACCTCCAAGGCAAGAAAATGTCGTCTTTCAAGCTCAATCCATCTTCGAGAACGAAATAAACGCCTCATCGATTCCTTGACAATGATATCTCAAAAAAGGGAAATTGTGAAAACCTTTTATCAGCTTCGCCATATTGCTTCTGTCGCCGAAACGTCACCTTCCAAAAATTCAAGGCCCCGCAAATTCTACGACGAGTGAGATGTCTCCATAAAAAATACATGAAGAGGACTGGCAAAATGAAAGGGATGAAAAAATGGTCTCGAAACTCATACCGAGGAAAACGCATTTCTGCGCATTTATATAATTTTCTTTGCCACTGCGGTGACATTAACCAGTGTGTTGCCATTATCAATGTCAGCCTCGACCTTGTCGCAACGGACGAATGGAAAAGACCTTCCCAAAAGCGAGATGGACTGGGATTGGTTAGGGGCTTTGAGAAGAACTCGGAGTCAGCGTTATCACTGTCCCCAAGAGGTTTTTCTCGTTTACTTTGCATCCAAAAAAGCATATCCAAGTGCGTCCGTGCATTATCAACGCGCGGGCACAACGGAAAAGAACAAAGAGAGAGACGCGTTTCACGGGTACATTTATACATCAGTCATGAGTCGCGAATTTGTCGACTCCGTCTGCCAGAAGAGGCATGAATAGAGGGAAAAAATGCACGAATTTTTCTATATATATATATATATATATATATATATATATATATATATATATATATATATATATATATATATATGTATGTATATATGTATATTAATATACGCAACGAGAGGCTCCTTTCAAAAGCTGAATGTAGACGGCAGACTCGAAAAGGGAATTGGAGATGGGAGTTGGTACTCGGGTCGGAGGGAAGGTTGGCAAAGAGGAAGGGTTTCTTTCCTTTTGGTACTTCGTTCGCAGTATCATCACTGGAAGGATCGAGTTGACGAAAAGTGATGAGTGAAATTGCGAGAAGGGTAAAATTTAATGGAGGAGGAATGATGATCGTTTGACGAATTTATCCAGTCAACGAAATGACGATGTAGCGAGTCATGAGTGTTACTTTGTGCGAGACTCGACAGTGAAGAAGTAACCACACCGCATCGGGATAAGTTTTAAAAATGATCGCCTGAGACAGAGATAAACGTGGAACGAGTGTAGGCAAGACATGAAAGCTTCAATGAGACTCGATGTAAAATTATGCGTCCAATCTCCAAGATATAATTCTGTCAAGTCTTATTTATTGTCTTTACTTGGATTGGATTGCTTTTACTTGGATTGGATTGTCTTTACTTGGATTGGATTGTCTTTACTTGGATTGGATTCTCTTTACTTGGATTGGATTATTTCTACTCGAATTGAATTGTCTTTACTTGGATTGGATTGTCTTTACTTGGATTGGATTGTCTTTACTTGGATTGGATTGTCTTCACTTGGATTGGATCGTCTTTACTTGGATTGGACTATCTTTACTTGGATTGGATTATCTTTACTCGGATTGAATTGTCTTTACTTGGATTGGATTGTCTTTACTTGGATTGGATTGTCTTTACTTAGATTGGATCGTCTTTACTTGGATTGGATCGTCTTTACTTGGATTGGATTATCTTTACTTGAATTGTATTGTCTTTACTTGGATTGGATAGCCTTTACTTGGATTGGATTGTCTTTACTTGGATTGGATTACCTTTACTTGGATTGGATTGTCTTTACTTGGATTGGATTATTTTTACTCTGATTGAATTGTCTTTATTTGGATTGGATTGTCTTTACTTGGATTGGATTGTCTTTACTTGGATTGGATTGTCTTTACTTGGATTGGATTGTCTTTACTTGGATTGGATGGTCTTTACTTGGATTGGACTATCTTTACTTGGATTGGATTGTCTTTACTCGGATTGAATTGTCTTTACTTGGATTGGATTGTCTTTACTTGGATTGGATTGTCTTTACTTGGATTGGATCGTCTTTACTTGGATTGGATCGTCTTTACTTGGATTGGATTATCTTTACTTGGATTGGATTGTCTTTACTTGGATTGGATAGTCTTTACTTGGATTGGATTGTCTTTACTTGGATTGGATTACCTTTACTTGGATTGGATTGTCTTTACTTGGATTGGATTACCTTTACTTGGATCGGTTTGTCTTTACTTGGACTGGATTGTCTTCCTAATCTTCCTGAGCCCGTTTTTCGCGTATGATAAAATAATAATTGCAGTACTTGTTTGTTTGTTGGTAATTTGTTACCATCAATTTTTTCTGCGACGTCACCCAACAAATATATTAAATTTCTGAGAGACATGATGTTCGCCAAAATGGCGTCGTACTGATGGGAAGGAGGCTCGCAGCGCTCGCATTCCTTGAAGCGCTCACAGCGCTGCGCAGTGAAAATAGAAAGCTCTCAGTCAAATTTAAATTCCACGATTTTCCGCTGTGAGCGCTGTGAGTCACGTTCTCATCGATACGACGCCATTTTTCTAGAATTAAAATTCTCGAGCATCATGTCTCTCAGAAATTAATTATTAATATATCTTTTAGGTGACGTCACAGAAAAAATTGATGGTAATGAATTACCAACAAACAAACAAGTATTGCAATTATGATTCTATCATGCGCGAAAAACGGACTCAGGAAGATTTGGAAAATATGAAATACATTATACTTATAAAATAGGATCGTTTGAAAAAAAATCATTATATATAAATAAATTTAAATTTAAAAAAAGTTAATTTTACTTAACTAATTTGAAAAACATGTTATTTGTTCCTCACTATTCAAGTTCTAAAATTTGTTAAGATTATATAAGATTAAGATTCATTAGGTATTAATAATTTGCTGAAAATAAAAAATAAACAAATTTTGTAGGTTTTTAAAGCTTGTGCAAATTATCACTATTTTTCGCCAATTATAAAATGTTTCCTTTTGAAGGAACCTTATTTGAAGCTGAATCAATGATTTTTTTATTTTTAATAATTTGGGTTTGGTGGAAGAAAAAAAATACAATGCAAAAAACGCAAAATTCCCGTGTATTTTAAATGGGAAAAAAACAGTCTAAAAGGCGCAAGGTCAAACCACTTCCAAAACGGTTTCGTTTTTTTTTAATTCGTTTTAGGTGATGTACAAATCGACGGCAGTATGGAAGAACGTGCTATCTTAAATTGTGCTAGAAGAACGTGCTATTTCAAATTGTGCTAGAAAAACATGCTATCTCAAATTTTGCTAGAAGTACGTGCTATCTCAAATTGTGCTAGAAGAACGTGCTATCTCAAATTATGAAAGAAGAAGGTGGTATCTCCAATTGATCACATTATTTCAAATTGTGCTAGAAAAACATGCTATCTCAAATTGTGCTAGAAGAACGTGCTATCTCAAATTGTGCTAGAAGAACGTGCTATCTCAAATTGAGATAGCACGTTCTTTCTCAAATTGAGATAGCACGTTCTTTTAGCACAATTTGAGATAGCACGTTCTTCTAGCACAATTTGAAATAGCACGTTCTTCTAGCACAATTTGAAATAGTACGTTCTTCCATACTGCCGTCGAAATGATCTAGGGGGGGGGGGGGGGGGGAATAAAAAAATCGTCGAAATGAATAGAGTCGTGTTAGGCCGGCCTACAACTAAAAAAAATTATTTGACTTGACTAGGATTTAGTTCAATGAACCAGATCGTTTTTCTAGGTGTAAGGTCTCGGTATACCAGACCCAGGATATTCTCGAGGATAAAGTATACCGTACGTAGTCCATTGGACCATGCAATATTGCGCGTATCTCGGCAGCAACCGGAGTTGGCTAACGCCCGTTACCTATACTCTGCTCCACCGTTCAGAATTTTGCAATCGGTTTCTTCGAGGGGCCTTAAAGCACCCTCCACTCGTACATTCGCGTTTCTTCTTCCCACTCGTTGTGGGTATCGTGTAAACGCACATAAACACGCGCGCACACACACACACACACACACACACACACACACAGATAAATGTGTCAGTGAACATATACCGTTACACAACGACTAGATACAAAATATGCGTTTCGAATGCGCTGGAAAATACGTAATACAGAGCTAATGTTGCTCCGGGGCCCGTGAGGCCCTCTCCTCTGCACGGGGACCCCGTTGGGCCCTTCTCCGAGCGGCTATTTCTCAAGTCTCGTGCGCCGTGTGTATATTGTACAGTTCGCAAAACGCAAGAAATATTCTACTTCCAACTTCTCTATCTGCGACCGCATGGAGAATTTTCATTCTCGCACGAGACCATCTGGGCCTCAAGTCCCAACAGCTTCCTCCTCGTCTTATTCCCCAACTTGTATGTGTATATATATATATATATATATATATATATATATATATATATATATATATATGGCGCATGTACACTATGTGAGAAAGACGTTTTTTTCCAAGGCGATTGAAATTTATGTCTGTTCGTGTTGCGCGGTATTGCGGGGCCTTGCATATCGCGTTTCGTCTCGCGCGATCCTCATTTTGCGCCACTCGCGAGCAACGGGCCCGTTTGCGTTGGGGGCCCTACTCTCTCCCTCTTTCTCTCTCCTCTCTCTCTCTCTCTCTCTCTCTCTCTCTCTCTTTCTCTCTCACACACATACACACACTCTCTCTCTTTCTCCTGCTCGCATCTATGTGTATCTCGAGCTCGGGCCCCGAGCTTGACAAGTTTATTTCACCACGATGAAACGAGCTCTTGGTTTCTCTTCTCCATGACTACCTCTCTCGGACTCAATACTAATGGGCCTGAAATCATTTCGACTGGAAAGAGATAAGGCCCCGTGGCCTGTGAGACAGGACCCGCGGGGGAAAGGGGGCCTTACGGTCCATTATGCGCATGAGGAACCGAAAAGTGGATTTTTTTTTAAATAATGGAAATGTAGGCACTCGCGAATATTTTTATGAAGAACGATCGGGTTTTCGTGACCTCTGGTTTGGGACTCATCAGATTGATGATGACAGAACACCATTGCCAACCTTGGATATACTTGAAATTCTGGATCCACCCGTGAGGAAAAAAAAGTAGTGCATTGATCAGCTGGTGACAATCAATCGCAGTCCATTCGAATTCGTTAGACGAGAAAAGGGGCCCAATTGGGTCTTGTGCATTTGCAAATGGTGTTCAAGAGCTTCCATTGGACCATTTCGCGGTATTCATTGAACATTTGATGATAATGCTCATTGATTGTCGAGAAAGTGGTGAGAATCTTGATAGAAAAGTGAATGGGGGTCATTCCATGTCAAATCGACCTGTAGTTGGAATCGACCCCTTTCAATTTCGATGAAATTTGGTCAGAAGTTTTCTTTCATCATAAAACGAAGTTCTACCAAAGGAGAAAAATTAAAAAATGTTTTTTAGTTATGCAAGATTCAAAATTTCATCATTTTTCAATTTTGCTGTTTTTTTTTTAAATATCTCGAAAACTATTATAATTGCGAAAAAACAGTCTGAGTTCATCTCGAAGAGTTTACTTGGAGCTACGAAAAAAAAAAATATTCCGAAAAAGAAAATTGAAGAGTGATGAATTTGGAGAATTTAGAATTTTTTAAAATCGTGAAAAGCCACGATGAACATCAAATTTTTGGTTCAATTTATTTTATGTAATACTTTGTACTGATCTTAGAAGATCCTGAAATTTTCAGAATGGTGTTTTTTTCCGAAAATATGAATTTTTGAAGTTTGAATTTAAAAAAATATATATAAATCTCTAAGTTAAGTAAAGTTGAGCAGTCGTGTAATTTTGTAAGTTTGAGCAGTAAAAATTTCAATTAATGACATAAGAATGTAAAAACAGAAACATAATTGAAATTCTTACGTCATTAGTTGGAAGTTTTACTGCTCAAAATTACAAAATTACATGATTGCTCAACTTTACTCAACTTAGAGGTAAGAGAAATTTTTTTATTCAAAAATTCAAAAATTAAGATTTAAGATTTAAGATCAGTACAAAGTTTACATTACAAGGTTTACATTACATTTTTTAAAATTGAACAAAAAATTCAATGTTGATCGTGGATTTTCACGATTTTAAAAAATTCAAAATTCTCTAAATTCATCATTGAAAAAAAAAAAATTTGGAATATTTTTTTTTCGTAGCCCCAAGTATACTCCTTAGGACGAACCCAAAACGATTTTTTCGTAACTATAATAGTTTTCGAGATATTTCAAAAATAAACTTAAAAAATTGGAAAAAATTGTGAAATTTTGAATTTCGCGTAACTATCGAAAAATTTCATTTTTTTTCCTTTGTTAAAACTTCGTTTTATGATAAAAGAAAACTTCTGAACAAATGTCTGCGAAATTGAAAGGGGTCGATTCCAACTATCGGTCGATTTGACATGGAATGACCCATGGTCATCATTGAAATTCATTGAACAATGAACTGGAACGTTTTGGGTGTTGGTTACAAGCAAGAAATTGAGGTTAATGATTGAACAAATCTGGGTTCCCGATAGGAATCAAGGTTTAAGACAATTGACCCAATGATTCCGGAGCTGCTGGATGTAAGCCATCGCAATTCCCAATTAGGCCAAGTCATTTCAGACTAACTCAACTAATTTTTCTAGATATGAATAATTTTCCAGTAAGAACATTAAAATGTGAACCTCAAGTGACCAAACAATTTGGTCGACGTAAAACCACAATAGGGAAGCAAAACTGACCAAACGATTCGACTTGACAAAAAAAATTTCTAGCCTAAACGAAACATAATATTAGAAGAAATTTGGTTTAAAATACGGATCAAGGAGATGACCTCCAGAACCTGACGCATATTCTAGGATCGACTAAAACCTAATCCCCGAATTATTCAAATTCTACAGCCAGGGAATTCTCCTCAACCAAAAGGGGAACCTCTTTTCATCCGGATCGGTCGGAGCATATCATAGAGGCATCCCATTTAATATAGAATGAGAGAACCACGCTTGAGTCCACGCACTTTGGTCCTCATTGTTTCTTCCTCCGTTCCTCGCTGCTTCTTCTTGATCAACCTTTCGCTCGAATTCTATCTCGCTCTACCAGGGTTTCTTCATGAACTCGTCTTTGCGCTTCGCCTTTACTTCCCCTACCTTGAATTTTCAGACGACAAAGGGACGACGGAGGGGGCAAGATTAAACCAGGTAAAGAGTCAGGAGGGGAATCGAAGGAAGCTCTCTTCGTCCAGAGAGTTCTGTATAGGATGTGTTGTTGGACTTGTCTGTGTGGGGAATCCAACGCCGTGTTGGACTTGGGCGCATCTTGAGGGTATTGCTTCTGCTGTTGCTGCTGCTGCTGCTGCGGTGGCGACCGTGAGTAGGTAGGTTGTGGTACAGGTATGCAGCACGCGGTGGGCTGGTCGCGCGGGCATTCCTGCAGCGTTGCCGCGTCCTCTTACTTACCACCCGAGAGAGGAGTTTAGTATTATACTTGTGGCATGTGAGCGTAGCGAGAGGATACGTTGCGATGAAACAGAAGAATGAGGACCCACACAATATGCAGTCAATGCTGCGCGTTATTGTAGAGATTGAGAGAGAGAGAGAGAGAGAGCGAGAGAGAGAGAGAGAGAGAGAGAGAGAGAGAGAGAGAGAGAGCGGGTAAACGAGAAAGGGAAGGAAATGTGAGTCTTTGGCAAGAACTTGAACGCTGCCGATCGAGAAAAGAGCACAATACCCGAAGGGAATTTAGAGTATATATATAATACCTTTCCGTCCCTTCACGGAGGCAATCGAGTTTGCGCCTCTCGTTGTAACATCGCCGACTCTATACCTCATTGCTTTTTACCATTTCTTTCTTTCTCGCTTCTCGAAGCATGACAATTGAGAATTCGATAGGATCCAAGCTTTTTATTGGTATCACGGAGTAGCGAACTAAATATTTCGTTGATTCGACTGAGACTTGGTCGAACCTTTGAGGGGATCCCTGATCGAAATTGTTGTAAACTCTGCTAACTCAATGCTTGGAAGAATTGGCTTAGCAATAATTGCTAGCCCTCCTGGATGCAGATGGTCCTCAGCGGCGAATTGACTCATTCAATTATAAATATTGAGTCAACTCAAGTATTGACATAACTCGAGTATTGAGTTAACTCAAGTATTGACGTAACTCGAGTATTGAGTTAACTCAAGTATTGACATAACTCGAGTATTGAGTTAACTCAAGTATTGACATAATTCGAGTTTCGAGTTAACTCAAGTAATTAAATCAAGTATTGAGATAACTCGAGTATTGAGTTAACTCAAGTATTGAGATAACACGAGTATTGAATTAACTCAAGTATTGAGTTAACTCAAGCAATGAGATGACTCGAGTATTGAGTTAACTCAAGTATTGAGATAACTCGAATATTGAGTTAACTAGTATTGAGTTATTCAGTACTAAGTTAACTCAATTATCCAAATATTGAGTTGGCTGATTGACGCGGTATTGAGCTAATACCTTTTAACAGCCGAGTTTTTTTGTGCAGTTGACAAAGTTCGTACATGGTGAATCTGAATTCATGGGTACCCAATGTGAGAAAAAAATTATTTGCGAATTTTTCTACCCTCAGAAACTACCCCCAAATGAAAAAAACAGCCCCAATCACTTGAAAATATCTTCATTCTATTTCCCATCGTTTATTTCTGCCAAAAATTGAGAAGTCATTCCAGAACACGTAGTGGGATTCTGAAGAACTTACGAATCAATCAACCCTCATGAACTACCCCACAATTGAGAGAAATTAACCCCTCAAGGGATAAAATGTTATTATCGCATTTTCTGTTATTTTATCCTGATCTGAATCGAAATATGAGTGTTTCAGAACTGAACATCAATAGAAGTGCACTTTTGGGTGTATCGCCATTTCTAGGAGTGGTTTTCGATGCTTCGTTACAGTTAGGGGTAGATTTTGAATCGAATGTTCTTGAGACACATTTTCCACGCGTTTTCGAAAATATATATGAACTGAATATCAATGGAAGTTCACTTTTGGGCGTATCACCACTTGTAGAGGTGGTTTTCGATGTTTCGTTACTTTTAGGGGTTATTTTCCAATTGGATATTCTTGCTACAAATCTTCGATGTTATTTTGCAGCACACACTTGAGATCGCGACTCTAAAAAGAAATTTTGCCTGAAAGTTATGCTCGTTTTTCATTTTTTCGGAATTTTCACACTTTTGAACAGGCTTCGAGACTGAAGGGGTACAGCCCTTGCGTTTGCCGAATTTTTCATGATTAGATGCATCTTTCATCTTCAAAATGCGACCTTAACAATGTCGATATGTTCATTTTTATGGAAGTTCTACGTTTTCAAAGTAGGTGGGACGTATGTGTCCCACCAGCCGTTAAAGAGTTAACTCAATTAAATCAATGTTGAGTTAACTCAATCAACTCAATGTTGAGTTGACTCAAATAACTCAATATTGAGTTAACTCACTTGTCTCAGTATTGAGTTAACTCAATTGTCTCAGTATTGAGTAAGCTCAATTAACTCAGCATTGACTTAGCTCAAATAACTCAGTGTTGAGTTAACTCAATGATTTCGTTGACCATTTCGTTAACCACTAATGCAGGAATTAATCTTAGCCCAGAAATTGTATTTCACGGTAAAACTGCAATCAAGTTTGTTCCTTGCAGACTGGCCTGCTTGTAGGCATGCAGGTTTTTGACCGAAAAAAAATGAGAGTCGGAGGTAGAATTTCCCAATGTAACATGGTGAATCCATCGTTTGGGCAAAGCTCAGAGAGCAATGATAAAGTTTCTGCGTCTTAACGAGATGTCACGTTGCCTGAAACGTGCTGGGTCTTATGCATGTCTCCTCCGTTGCCGGCAGATTCAAGCATGGGAAACGTCACAAAGATTTATCGTCCTACGTTTTCTAGCTCGAAATAGTAGGAGGATTCTGATGAATATGTTATTCCCGAAGGAAAAGAAAGATGAAACTATCCGACTCAGCAGAGTCCTCTAAGTTGACGAACTCAGCGAAGGAAGTAACTTTCGCATAGAAATGATACCGAAGGATATTTCGAAGTCAAAGCAGATGGAATAATTATTTTGGTCTGTAAGATTCGAGTACGATCGAGCCAGAGCTTATCTCGATCCTTCGGTCAATATATTAATTGTTTATGTTGATGCCATTTCTATTCTACTTCTATGTGAACTAAATTTTGGCAACTTTTGGGAAGTCACTTCCTGAGATATTGAATCAATTATTTATCGAAAAAACCAACTTAACCGACGTAAGGGCGCAGACAACGAGATGGATTTGTAAAGTTGCGTGACTCGCCTTTGAGAGACTCCAAGAAGTAAGAAACTGGCAACGGAAGACACTGTAATGAAAAGGAAGTATCCACGGAGCGAGACTAACAAGAGGAGGCGAGATGGGGATAGAAGACAGAGGTACCTGGGCAAGAAAACTTGGGATTTAGTCCTGTTGGCTTCTCGATCCACTTTCGGCGTATACGATGGAGTTTCTCTTGGGGCCCCCATGGGGCACTCGCAACAGGAACGATATCCACCTTTCATTAAATGTGTTACGTGTGTCGGAGTACCATCAGAAGTGCAGCGCAAAGTCACGGTAAAAAGGTAGTCCTGAGGTAGCGGGAATCTCTCTCTCAGTGCAGAGAGAGTCTGACGAGGCTTGGCCGAACTCTCCTGTCATGGAATATCGTTACGAGGAAGTTACGCGGATTGAGAAACGAAAAACGAATAAAGAGGTACGATGCTGCTGATAATGGCGAAGCTTCTTCAAAAGTTAAGCGGACCCTTGTGAAACCCAATGTCTTCCCTCTTGATGCACCAAGTTTTGATGTTAGGCTTTCAGAATATGAAGTCACGTCCCCAATTGAACATCTTGGCTATTTGAGTGTTTTTTCTACAATGTTTTTCCTGAACTCTTTATTCACAGAAAGAGAAAGTTCCGCTACGTCAACATTTGTTGAGGATCTGCATAGATTAAAAATTTGAAAAAAAAAATTCCATTCCATGTTCTTAGGCCCGAATTTTAAGTTCCTAAGATCTATCTTGGGCTCGATCTTAAGATCAAACTCAAGATCAAACTTTCCATTGAACTCAAGTTGGAACTTAAGATCGAACTTAAGTTGAATCTTCTGATGAATCTTAAGTTTGAATTTGAGTTTTATTGTAAGTTCATACTTAAGTTTAAACATTTAGTGCGAACTTGAGATCGATCTTAAGTTCAAACTTGAATTCAATTAGGTTAAATTGAGTTAAGTTTGAACTTAAGGTCGATCTCAAGTTCGCACTAACGTTCGAACTTAAATATGAACTTATAATAAAACTCAAGTTCAAACTTAAGATTCATTTTAAGATATAACTTAAGTGCCACCTTGAGTGCAATCGAAAGTTTGATCTTCAGTTCGATCTTGAAATCGATCCTATCATAGATCTTAGGAACTTAAAATTCGGGCCTTAGTGTTTTTATTTAAAAAAAAAATCTTTAATTTTTAATTTTTTTCAAATTTAACCGATAAGAGATGGAACATTGTAAAAAAAAAGTCGAAATAAATCAATTTTTCCATTTTTAAGAAGATTACCCGATATTTAGAAAAACTTTGCTCCTTTAATTTTTTTGGAAATTTCGATCAATGGAAAAACCGTTCAATGGATCAATCTGCAAATTTACAGGATTATTGAGGGTACTTCGAGCTGTGAAAAATTCTGAAAACATCAATATTAGCAAAGCTGCACCCAGAAAAAAGATCTAGTCGTAGGTACTATAATCGTTTATTTGATTATTTTTTAGTTACTTTGAAGAAAATTTTCTTTCCATCCAATTTTAGGCGATATTTACTTTCACTGTATTTATCTATTTGAATTCCTTGTCATCGAGAAACAGGCGTTGAAGAAAAATTCGATTCGTTGTTACTAAATACCTATTCATCCGTAATCTCATCCGATCATACCTGCAGATTTGTCAGTACCCCAAAAATCCGCCAGGTGGCTACCTCTCGCACAAGCGAACCTGCCTCTCGACGCCTATATCCTTTCCAAGCTCGTCTATGTTTGATATCCTTATTTCTCAGTATGCATATTTAATACATTGAATATTGAGGCAGATGGTCGAATCCCCGAAAAGGATTCCCATAAAAAAGGGTCTTTTTTCTTTTCCCTCTGTTAAAGAAAAGACGAAGCTTTACGAAATTGTAGACTTCGTATGTGTAGCTATACATTCAAAGATTGAAATGTTTAAAAATATATATTGTGTAAATATTTAAAAAAAAATTATTTCATTTAAATACATATTTGTTCAGTTTGAAATAATAATTATTAATATTAAATAAAAATTTATTAGATCGCAATATATTTTCCTAGTAGGTCATTCAAAAAAAAAACATTTCGTTGACATGAATAGAGTTGTATTAGGCCGGCCAACAACTAATAGTACATTACATCACGAGGACGTAAAAACATTTTCTGACGAGTATGTACGATATTTTATATCACGAGGTGCAATATGGACATTTTCACGTCCGCTTGCGGACGTAAAAGCGTCCATTATTGTACTGAGTGATATGAAAAAATTTATTTGGCTTGACTAGGATTTAGTTGAATTTACTAGATCTTTTTTCTGGGTGCGGAGTCGATTTACCAAAACACGGGAAAACGTCACTTTTTTGTACTTTTTTCAACTGAATATTGAGGGTAGAACAAGAATTTTTTCCCCAAAATTCTTAGAGGAATCTTGTAGAAAATTTATTTCAGTTTCCGAAATTGCCCGACTAATTTCTGTAATTTCCAAGCCCATGGACCAAAAAATAAAATGTAAAAAATTTGCAAAAATTTTCTATTGCGCCATATCTCAAAATTGCGTAAGAACCGTCGCTTTTAAAATTTTTTGACAAAAAGATCGGAAAACTAGAATTTTCGAGCTTCAAAATCCTTTTTTATTACCTTGATACGATCATTCATCACTGAAAATCCTGTCGAAAATCACAGAAAAATTTGGAAATTTGTCTTGCTCCCTTAATTTTTGCGAGTAGTGTATTTGAATTTTAAAAACGTGGACTATGTGTTAAATGTATCTAGAATTTCTTACGTTCTTAAGGGGGTCGAGTCAGCGTCAAAACGGCGATTTTTAATAATAATTTATAATTTTTGTAGAATGCCTACAAATATGATGTATCGTCCACCATTTGAGGTACCAAATGAACAATTTTTTGGGACTAGTTAAAACCCTTGAGGTGCACCGGTGTCCTGAAAAACCTAGTTTTTAGTTTTTACACTCTGCGCATGATTCAGAAAGAACTGCTAGACGGATTTTGTTCTACGACATCTCATTTCCTTCGTAACGCTTCTTCCCACGGGATGAACGCGACACATTTTGATTCAAATCAAAATTGTGACCAGGACAATGCCTGGAAAGTTCAAAATGAGCTACCAATTTCAAAACTGGCCTTCAACTCTGAAATAAAGGGCAAAAAACGAAATGTGCCGCGTTCATCCCGTGGGAAACAGCGTTACGAAAGAAATGAGACGCCGTAGAACAAAATCCGTCCAGCGGTTCATTCTGATCATGCGCAGAGTGTAAAAACTCAAAACTAGGCTTTTTAGGACACCGGTGCACCTTAAGGGTTTTAACTAGCCCCAAATGGTGGACTTAACATCATATTTGTAAGTATTCTACAAAAATTATAATTTATTATTAAATTCGCCGTTTTGACTCGACCCCCTTAATTCAAAATTATGGGATTAATTTCCGGATTAATTTCTTCTCTATAAACCTGCATTCTTCGGACTTCATTTCCTTTGCGTGCATCTTGTTTTTCCTCACATTTCATAATCTGGTCTAACCAAATTTAAAATAAGGAGAGCCTCTCATACACTATTCCTCCCACTTATTTCCTTATCCCTTCATTATCTTGCCACGGTTGCCTATCACTTTCGCTGGCTGCATCATTTCTAACGAACCCACCAATTCCAATGATTGGACATATTACGAAATTATTGGAATTTCGCGAAAAAGGGGCGGCGATACGGTGTAGAATATTGGGGACAGGCTTTCTTTAAGGGGGATGAATTTAAAAAAGATACCTCGATGAAAGAACCTCACGCACGCAATATAGATCCCCGTGTAACTTTTACCGGGCTGAGGGGCTGAGACCTAACCAATTCTCTCATTTTGGCCCGGGGCCACGATACATGGTTCCTTTTTTTTTTTTTCTTATTTCCATCCGTTAAAATATGGAAAACGTCGAAAGAGGGAGTGCAAAGCCTCGCATGCAGCTCGCTTGAAAAAGGAAACCACGAAGGATTCCGGGGGAAAAGAGATGATCCAGGACGACCTTGAATCAGCGATTATACAAATTTGTTGTATAGTCACCGGTACTTTTAGCCGAAGGTCTGCTGGGATCTCATCGCATCTACTAGACAATTTGGTCAGCCAAGTTTTCAGGTAATGACCGCAACTAATCGGGGTTCCCGTGAGAGAACCTAATCTGCATTTTCAGGTTCATGGGTTACCATAACTGCAGTGACCAAACTAGGTTTTCTTCTCTATTGCATCAATAGTTCTAAAATTTGTGGGACTTCTAAAAGTTCTAAAATTTGTGGGTAACTTTTTCCCAAATATCAAGACTTTCACTTTGACGGCCATTTTGTTCGAATGTAATTTCTTGAAAATTTCTCTGATCCATCACGAGCTGATCTGTTGTATTGATGAACGTTTGGTTTTTCATTTTTTCCGACCTGAAATTTCAAATCGTATCGCTAGAGACCATTTCGAGAAAATTTCCTCCAGAAAATCGACTGCAACTCTATTTTGATTGTACAATTTTGTACAAAAAAATTCCTAAACGTTCTTCAGATCTTATTTACTCGCTACTTGAAGTACTTTTTTCAAGTACAAGTATCAAGTACTTTTGAAGGTGTCTTGCTGATGATTGCATGTGCAAAGCCTTTGAATATGGGTCATTCCATGTGAAATCGACCGATATTTGGAATCGACCCCTTTCAATTACGATGAAATTTGGTCAGAAGTTTTCCTTTATCATAAAACAAAGTTCTAACAAAGGAAAAAAATTAATTTTTTTTTCTAAAAAATTCGAAATTTCACCATTTTTTCAAGTTTTTTTTTTTAAATATTCCGAAAACCAATAGTTACGAAAAAATCGTTCTGGGTTTGTCTTCAAGAGTATACTTGGGGCTACGAAAAAACAAATATTACGAAACAAATTTTTAAAAAATCATGAATTCGGAGAATTTTGAATTTTTCAAAATCGTAAAAATCCACGATCAGCATTAAATTTTTGGTTTTATTTTTTTTATATAACACCTTGTACTGATATTAAAAGATCCTGAAATTTTCAGAAATGTGTTTTTTTTTTGTTTCAAAAATATGAATTTTGGTAATTTTTTTTTTTTACCTCTAAGTGAAGTTGATCAATCATGTAATTTTGACTGCTCAAAATTACAAAATTACATGATTACAACTTACAAAAATTAATTTTTTTGAAACAAAAAAAACACCTTTCTGAAAATTTCAGGTTCTTTTCAAATCAGTACAAGGTATAATATTTAAAAAATTGTATACAAAATTCGATTCAATTGTGGATTTTCACGATTTTAAAAAATTCAAAATTCTCCAAATTCATCAATTTTCAAAAGATTTTGTCGGTATATTTTTTTTTCGTAGTCCCAAGTATACTTTGCAAGACGAAACACAGTATTTTTCATAACTATAATAGTTTTCAAGATATTTAGAAAAAAAAATTTTGAAAAATGGTTAAATTTTGAATTTTGCATAACTTTTGGAAAAAAAAATTTAATTTTTTTTATCCTTGGTAGAACTTGGTTTTATGATAAAACAAAACTTCTGACTAAATTTCATCGAAATTGAAAGTGGTCGATTCCAACTCTTGGTCGATTTTACATGGAATGACCCAAGTACCAGAATTTACGAGACGTACCCGAAAACTTGGAAAGTACTTGATACTGGTACTTGATTTTTTCAAGTACTTGTACTTCAAGTACTCGTCTTGACGAGTACTTGCAAGTAACAAGTACTTTGTACTTCAAGTACCACCTATACTTGATACTTCAAGTACCTACGGTACTTTGTACTTGATACTTGAAGTACTTCCAAGTACTTTGCCCAACTCTGATACATTGCGAAAAGTAATAGGTAATGCATTACTTTTACATTTTACTATTTTCACAACTTTGGTGTGTATGAATTTTTGAAATCATGTTGGGTTTGCAATAATTGAAATCATACGCGAAATCACGTGATGTCAGACTCTCTCTGAAATTATTTGTACACCAGGAAGAAGAGGTCAGAATGGCTTCCCGGTAATTACAGTTTGAAACAAAAAAATCTTAAAATGGGTTTTAGGTTTTTAGGACGAAAATCTATTTTTAAAAAATAGGTTTTCGTCTGTCTAGGTATAATCCGTTAAAGGAGGCTAAATACCGACACTAACACCTCGAAATTGCCATCCAAACTTGCTCTTATACAAATGGATGGAATTGAATAAAATTTTAACAACAACATCGGAACAATGGCAGGAATGGAGTCTCACTAAAATTTTTTCGAAAAACAAAAAAAAATTTACACATTCATTTACCACCAAGAAACTGTAATTGAAAAACTTAAATTATCAAACTTTTACTGCATTTCGGGTAAGACCAAGAGTGAGGCTCCATGAAGAACGCCACGATACAAATATCGAGACGTTGTCGACATTATTTTATCAAAATGACACGCCCTAAGTTTGGATGGCGCATAAAGAGATAAATATCGATAAATTGTAGTTTTATTGAAAAACGAAATGGCTAAATGTAGTTCACAGACGTGCGAGTGAGAGCAGCACCATGGATTCTGACGAGTAACCTATAATATTTTAGGGGGCTCGAATGAGTTCGTTGGCATTAGTTGTAACGCATTTTAGCCTCTCAATTGACAATTTATTGTTAATTAATTTATCCCCCTCTTAATTGTCAAAATGCAATGAATTTTCATCCAAGGTTGTCGGAGAAAGACTGGACGACGATGATACGTCGATAATGTAGGGATTGAATAAAAATGGTATTTAGCCTCCTCTTTAGGGGGGTCCATGTAGTAGCAATTTACCTTGTTCAGCGTGGGTCCCTCTGAGGCACATCAGCAACAGAAGAAAGACAGGAGCAGCGATGGTGAAAAAGAAGCGGTGGCGTCGAAGCACGCCCGCCATACTGAACGGGGCCATTCTTGTCTGACAGCCCGCTCACTCCTGGCCCCAACGGCCGAGGTTCCTCTCGATCACCGAGCGTCACTCACTCCACATCCCTCCAAACCAAACACCCTTCTTTTCCCTCTTCCCAACCCTTTTTTCACCGTTTTTCACTCACTCACCAAATTTCCCCCCCTCGCAAGATATTTGGCCCTTTTTTCCTCAAATTTTAATATCACCTTCCCCTCAATCATCCACTATATCGTCACTGACATCGGGACCCACTTTTCGCAAAAATTTTCGCCACAAAAAACAACCCCCTGCGATACATCTATGTCCATAAATCAAGGTCTCCCGGTTAACTCAACAAAGACTCACGGACGGAATGACCAAACGTTGTCAATGAACGGACGGTAAAGATTCGCGGGACAGTCTTCTTTCTTTATCTGCAAATGCCTAAGTACGAGATAGTCGACTCATCGTTTTGATTCTCATATTGAGACGGGGCACGAGTCATCATTTTGATTTGTTCCTTCCTTTTTCGTTTTTCGATCAACCGGCGTTTTCATCCAGGCAATCATCGATCCTCTCCTTCGGTCCAGTTTTCCGCATCTGCAACAACGAGAGAAACAAGCTGGCTTTAATGAAACGTCGAATTTATGTTTTACCATAAAACATAAATCACATTTGGACTCTTGACCGGAAAAAATATTTTATTGCACTCCGTGCGCAAAGTGCCACTTTGCGCACTCGTACAATAAAATTTCGTACGAAACTCGTGCGAGAAACTTTTTCTCAACTCGTGTGATTGCAACATTCGCCTTCGGCTCATGCTGCAAACTAACACTCGTCAGAAAAAGTTTCATCGCACTAGTATCGTAATATACTATTTTTTTAAAATCAGCTGTGATGCATTATCTGCAAAATAATAATTTGAAATTTTTAAATCTGAAATATAAAAAATATAAATAAATGGATTTTTATATTGTAGATCATAGCAAAGGTCATTTTTGTCCCTCTTCATAATTTGAGATACAAAACTCTGTTCTAAAATATTTGTGTTTCAGCAAAAAAATTGTCACAAGCGCGTAACCCTGCTTATAAGACCCAATGAGCCTCGGCTCTAGTCAGCTAACGATGTTTTGGGCAGCCGTTAAAGCTAACGATGGGTCGTTCGTGTCTCTCGCTTATTTCACAATTTTAAAACTTTTGAAAAAATCTGAAAAAATTCATGGAGCTTCTTTGAACCCTTAATTAAATGATAATAAATGTTCCCGCCCAAATTGATTTATTGATGCATGATGCATATATTAAGTATCCATTATTAATACATACATTAATATGCTCTTGATAAAGGCAAAGAAAGAAAATTGAGTTGCTAAAACTTGTGTTAGAGCTGAAGGTCAATTTCAAGACCAAACATCGTGAAGTTCAATCTTCAGATTAAACATGCCGATCCAGATCTGGTGCTCCAAATTTTTAAGCCATCCAAAACTTCTATTGAAAATACTCTTCGAGAAATCCTTCAAAACAAAACTAATTTTTTCAACATTCCTTTGCACATCGAGAAAATGTTCAAAAAATTTAGCCTTCAAGTTGTAAAAGCTAAAACAAGAATAGAATAGATCGGAAAAAAATTGTTATTGCTATTTCTGAAAATAATGTATCCAACAAAGTTTAAGACGGCATTTTGGTCTAGCGACATACATTTTGAGCGTTTTGTTGAGCTCGATAAAAAAAACTAAAAACATTTTAACCATTATTTATTTACAACATCACTTATCAATATTTTGACAATAAACAAAAAAAAATTCGAGACAAAAAAATTAGAATTGAATAAGTTATAAGCTGGTAAAGTTGGGGCTAAAAAAGTAGTTTTGAGAAAAAAGTCCAATTTGCTCCCTCGTCACTAAAATAGCTATAACTCCGTAAACTATTGGAATTAAAAAATTTCTTTTCGAGGATATATTCCTAAGGTTCTAAACTTTAAGAATATGCAAAAAAAATGATTTTTTCAAAATTCTCGACCAGAATGCTTAATGGAAAGTAAATTTGACATAATCCAATATCACTCCATCTTAATCGAGATGTAATGGAATGCTTAATATATACATAGTTAGACATATATATAGATATGGGGCGTTCCATCCCAAATCGGACAGTTTGAAAAACTTTTTTTTTATTTCCTCATTTTTGTAATATTTTATTGCACTCCATACGTAAAAGACCCATTTTACGCACACTTTGTGTGCGTGAAATGGGCTTTTACGCCCTCGTGCAATAAAATTTTGTATGACACTCGTCAGAAAAAGTTTTATCGTACTCGTATCATAATGTACTATTTTAGTACCCATCAAAAGACCCTTCCTGTTAAATTTTGAGATTTTTTTGATTACCCGTTCAAAAGATATTAAATTAACAAAAAACCGCTCTTTTTTGGTATTTTGGTTATAACTTCTTTAATAATGGTCCAAATTAAAAGTTTTTTTTTTCAAAATTATTGTTTTTCTATGGCCTCTTCAGAAAAAAAATCCAACAAAAATATTCGACGCGTTTTTGAATGAGTTTTTTGAGTTTTAAACTTTAAATTGCGTTTTTAAAAGTGAGTGTCATTTTTGATTTTTTTTAAATTTTTTGTGTTAAACATTTATCTATTCAACAATTTTTAAGCCTAGTCCGATCATGGAATTTCCATAACTACTATTTTTTTTCGATTTTTCTTATTTCCATTTTATTTTTTCGATTTTCGATTTATAAATTATTGTGAATACCAATTTTTGTTACTGTATAGTATTTTTTTCAATATTTATAATTTATTTTGACACCTTTTTATTGTTAACAGGTTCTTAAAATTAATAATTAATCGTTGAGTCTGTTTATGAACAATAATAACAACAGTTTTTATTTATTCACGTATTTTCTTGAAAATCTCACATATACGATTATTTCCTGAATTAGAATATTCCTTTGCCAATACGTTTCCGTTGCTCATTGGAATAATTGAATGAAATTTTTGTGTCCCCCTGTGATTGATTTCGCAGTATCGTATTCAAATTCTCATTCAAAAACGCGTCGAATAATTGTTGAATAGATAGATGTTTAAAACAAAAAATTCAAAAAAAAATCAAAAATGACACTCGCTTTTAAAAACGCAATTTCAAGTTTCAACCTCAAAAAACTCATTCAAAAACGCGTCGAATATTTTTGTTGTATTTTTTTTCTGAAAAGGCCATAAAAAAACAAAAATTTTGAAAAAAAATCTTTCAATTTGGATCATTATCAAAGAAATTATTACCAAAATATCAAAAAAGAGCGGTTTTTTTGTTAATTCAATATCTTTTGAACGGGTAATCAAAAAAATCTCAAAATCTAACAGGAAGGCTCTTTTGATGGGTACTAAAAAATATAAAAAAAATTGAGGGGAAAAAAAAAGTTTTTCAAACTGTCCGATTTGGGATGGAACGTCCCATATATTAGACGCGATGAAGTAGAAAAACGGGGTCCGGACAACTTTGAGGACAATGCGGTTTGACAGACTTTTTAAATCGAATATGTTGCGTTTCGAGATTCAACGCGACTGATGGCTATGCGGGAACGTAGCGACCAACGTCGTCGATAAAACAATGATCCCTGTCGAGTCATTGCCCGGGCTGCAGGTGCTCACGGCAAGGTCTGAAAATTTGTCGGTCCATAAGTCCGGACATTCGATTCTGTCGGATGGAATGCTCGAATCGGGGCCGACCACCCGAATCCAGCGAACAAAAACACACCTTTGCAGTCACATTGGCCCATACGTTTGAGCCATTACTCATGTTATTTCGTCTAAACGAAACTATACCCCAGGTGGGATTGGCCAGAGCTTGTCACATGGCCCAGCATTGGCCCAACGCAGTGTGCCGATGCTGGCATTGTAACCTCGGGCCAAGTCTGGCCAACCTTTGAAGCCAACGTCGGGCCAACGCTGAAACTGAGCGTCGGGCCAACAATGGCATAACGGCTGGCCCAGCACTGGGCCAGTCGCTATGCCAGTGCTGGGCCAGCCGTTATGCCGGTGCTGGGCCAGCCGTTATGCCAGTGCTGGGCCAGGCCCGGTTATCCCATACACTCGGTATGTTTAGGAGGTTATGTTCGCACACGTAGATGTCATTCGATCATCGTAAAAAATGTTGAAACCACGTTCCAGTATTTCGAGAGTGAAAAAATACCGTTTTTTTTTTAATTGCGTGCCGAAAATAATCAGTGAGGAACATATAGAACAACCGGCGAAAAAGCAAAAAAAATGATCGCGATTTGATGGATCCGATTGTAACGATTCAATTTTCTAACCTTGAAAATTCGCATTTCATTGTCGAAGATGACAACGATGACATCGAGGATGAAGTAGTTTCTTCATCACTTGACGAATCGCCAAATGACGAATCACTTAATCAAGACGTCAATTAATTGTTTTTTTTCCTTACTTCAGAAATACGTTTGTTGAATATTAAATAAATATTTCTATAATCATTTTTATATAATCTGGTCTGAGTTTGAAAATTATTTCTTAATGCGATCCGCATTAACATTTATTTATATCCACCTATTTATATCCAGTACTAGGCCATGATTGAATGCCAGCGTCGGGCCAGCATCGGATGCCAGTACAGGGCCGTCATTAAATGCCAACGCCGGGCCACGATTTGATGCCAGCGCTGGGCCAGCATTGTATGCCAGCGCTGGGCCGGCGTTGTATGCCAGCGCTGGGCCGCCATGTAATACCAGTATTGGGCCGACATTGCATGCCAGAGTTGGGCCGAGGTTAACAAACCAGCACCGGCATAATGCTGGCCCGATACTGGGAGTCAGCTTTGGGCCAAGCCTGTACGCCTGGCATTTAGTACTGGCCCAACGTCGGGCCATTTGTTAAATCCCACCTGGGACCTAGTAGAATTCTGCAATTCGAGCATTCGAGCTCGTGAAACGGGAAAAAAAACAGCTCCGAAAAAACATGATCCAATTCAGAGGTGAAGATTTTCCAATGGGCCAACACGGAAAAAAAGGAACAGTTAAAAATACAGGGGTTACCCAGTTCGCATTGGACTCGAGGAATTGCAGAAAGTCGGCAGCAACTGATATAGTTTCAGTTTTCAACCGTTGCTTTTTACAATGTGGACCAAATGAGACCTCCAGTTTTGTGAACCCTCCAGTGAACCCACCAAATGAGGCATCGCCGAATTGAGCACATTGTCGATAGTTGCCATGTTCAAGATCGTTCAAAGACCTTGAGTCTCCGATTGACAATGTCAAGCGTGAAATGAAGCGTAGTTGAAATGATAGACCAAGTGAGGATAGTAAAACTCTAGAAGTTATTTGCATGTTCGGTTTTGACAAGGATGCTGCTGAATATAACTACGATGGTATTTTTTAAAATCATTTTTGATAATTCGTGAATCACACATGCACAAAAATACGCAGAAATGAAAAAAGATAAGCCCAATACACACATGACACGTTTGATCATACGCACATACACATAAAAAGCAAAAACTGTACAGATTAATACATTTAAGTACATTAGGTTAAATTAGATTGAACAAGAACAACCTTTTTCTTTCCGTCTCCGATGAACCACTCACTACTAACTGCCACAGCGCTTGACGACACGGTGGCATGCGCGAGACAAGCCCTTTGTTACCACCATTACGATCAAACACTTGATAAAATTCACAGCGTCACACTGTCATTTTGACTGTCTGAATCCAGTGGCGCGAAAATAAAAAGATATATATAAATATACATAATGCACGTGCACGCTAGAAATTACTGCGCCACACTGTAAAATTTTATAATTCACTCTGTATTCAATACAGTGTACACTGTGCATCTTGCAGTTTGTATACAGGAACAAATTCAGTGATTTCATGTAAATTCTACAGTCAAATTTCTTTACTGGGCACACTGGTTTATCCACAACTCCAGCCTGTAAATAAGCCATTGTACACTGTAAAAACCGCAGTGTGCACAGATAATGTCATGAACTGTGGAAGAAGAGTGAATTTACAGCGTCACACTGTAAAATTTAATGAATCACCCTATGTTCAATACAGTGTACATTGTAACCCTTGCAGTTACGTGCAGGAAAAAAATCAGTGATCTTATGTAAATTCTACAGTAAAATTTTTTTACTGGTGACACTGAATTATTCACATACCAAATTGTAATTAAGCCAGTGTGCACTGTCAAAATCTCAGTGTGTCACAGGAAAAGTCATCATTTTCGTAGGAGAGGATCTACATTACTCTGTTCCACTGTAAAATTAAATATGTCACCCTATTTTATATCCAGTTTATGCTGTGATTTCCGCTGTTTCTTACCTCCCGAGTCCAATGCGAACTGGGCCCCCCTGTAATATTAACTGTTCCTTTTTTTCCGTGAAAATCTGGCAATTTCATCAAAATCTTTCCATCGATCATAGATGATTTTTATAAAAAAGTTTTGCAAGGCTTTGGATTTTATTTTTCAAATATTTTCAATAATTTCATGAATACTGAAATTTTATGTGGAAAATTATATTATCATGATTATGATTATTATTAATATATTTAATGTACAATAGACTGAGTCAGAAACTTTACAAATTGCAATTTCCGGTCTCAAAATTGATTTAAAGGGGGAAAGCCACTGTAAAAATTGAAAAGAAATTGTTGCCGTTTTTTGAAGTATGTATTTTTTTTTAAATGGAAGTAAAATTTTAAGTTAAAATTCTGAAAAATGATTGAGTTAAAGTTCACTTAGTTCGAAGGACAATTTTCAAAGCGGTTTTTTTAAAACGACTTTTTTCGGAGTTGTCGCAACAAATAGGCGAAAACGTATGAGCCGATTTTCAATTATTTTTCTTTTTAATATTTGTAATTGCAGTGGATAAGTCTATACGTAGCCAGGTTCTAAAATTTTGATAGTTATTATTTTTAAAATCCTCTTAAATAAAAAAAGGCTTTAAAAGTGAACAATTTTAATTTCTCATCCCTCATAATGGTTTTCCCCCTTAAAATCCATAAGATATTTCGATGTAAGACGTAATGATATATAGATCCTTAAATTCATTTCCTTATTTTGGTTTTCATAAATTAAATCTCGAAAAGTATTCTGAAAAAGGGCGGCAAAATCTGAGTTTGGACAGCAATAAAATACCTTTTTTTTTTATTATTTTGACCGTCAATAAAGTTAATAACAATCAATAATTTAATATCGATTTGCGATCCCAAAAGCAACACAATGTTAATTATGCTGCATTATTAAATATATAAAGAAATCATGTAAATAAAGAAAATGAAGAAATTTCCAGCCGACAGAAGATAAAGTTCAAGTATAGCATCGATTTGAAGATCGAACTTAAGTTACTCTCAAGTGCACATTTTAGTCCGCAAATTCGAAAAATTCAAATTTTTAATCTACTCATTAATGTCATACTTTTATTTCGAATTTTAAGATTTCAAGATCCATCTTAAGATCAAACCTAAGATCAAACTTTCCATTGAACTCAAGTTGGAACTTAAGATCGAACTCAAGTTTCAATTTAAGATGAATCTTAAGTTTGGGTTAAGTTCATACTTAAGTTCACTTAAGTTTCATTATAAGTTCATACTTAAGATCAAACTTTAGTACGAATCGATCTTAAGTTCAAACTTAAATATGGTTTGGAACTTGATCTTAACATTCATCTTGAGCTTGAACTTAAGTTCGATCAAACTTAATTATTTTGACAGCTAAAGTCAAAAAACACGATTGGGGGAGGCGATGAAAGAAGTTAGATCGAACTTAAGTTCAAGCTCGAGATGGATCTTAAGATGAAACTTCAAACCAAATCTAAGTTTGACCTTAAGACCGATCTGCAGTTCGCACTAAAGTTTGAACGTAAGAATTAATTTATAATCACACTTAAGTTCAACCTTTAGATTCAACTTAAACTGGAACTTAAGTTTCAGCCTGAGCTCGATGGAAAGTTTGCTCTCAAGATAGAACTTATGACTCAAAATTCGGGCTCAAAATTACTAATTCAAATCTGTTTTGGCTTCAGGCTATTCAAATTCAACCTTCCAATAATTGTCTGATTAACTCCAACAGGTCACACTAAAGAGAGACCCTGAAAGGAGTTTCTTCGAACTCAAGTTCAAGCTCAAGATGCATGTTAATTAAGATCAAACTTCAAACCAAGTTTAAGTTTGGACATAAGATCGATCTGAAGTTCGCACTAAAGTTTGAACTCAAGTATACACTTATAAGGATATTCAAGTTCAAACTTAGGATTCATCTTGAATTGGAACTCAAGTTCGGTCTTAAGATCTTAAAAATTGGGCTTAGTACTTCAAATTCTGACTCAAAAATTCAACTACTTTCGTGGTAACAAAATAAAAAGACAAGTAGTTTTACATCACAATAATAAAAATTTACTTTAAGTCTTCACACCCAGAAAAAAGATCTCGTACATTTAACTAAATCCTAGTCAAGCCAAATAAATTTTTTTAGTTGCATGTCAACGAATTTTTTTTTTTAATGACCTACTAGGAAAATATATTGCGATCTAACAAATTTTTATTTAATATTAATAAATATTATTTCAAACGTAACAAATATGTATTTAAATGACATAATTTTTTTTTATATTTACACAATATATATTTTCAAACATTTCAATCTTTTAATGTATAGCTACACATATGAAGTCTACAATTTCGTAAGCTTCGTCTTTTCTTTAACAGAAGGGAAAAGACAAAAGACCCTTTTTATGGGAATCCTTTTCGGGGATTCGACCATCTTGCGTTTTGCCGCAATGTTCAATGTATTGAATATCCATACTGAAAAATAAGGATATCAAACATAGACGAGCTTGGAAAGGATATAGGCGTCGAGAGACAGGTTCGCTTGTGCGAGAGGTAGCCACCTGGCGGATTTTTGGGGTACTGACAAATCTGCAGATATGATCGGATGAGATCACCGGTGAATAGGTATTTAGTAACAACGAATAGAATTTTTCTTCAACGCCTGTTTCTCGATGACAGGGAATTCAAATAAATAAATATAGTGGAAGTAAATATCACCCAAAATCAGGGTTGCAAAATTTTTAATGAAAAAGTAATGCATTAACCATTACTTTTTTAATGGCTAATGAAAATAATTTCCATTCACCATTAAATTTTAATTATTAATGGAAAATATTCTCATTAACCATTAAAATTTAATGATTAATGGAAAATATTTCCATTAACCATTAAATTTTAATGGTTAATGGTTAATGGAAAATATTTCTATTAACTATTACATTTTTATTTATTTATTTATTTTCTTTTATTCTTGAAAGTGCCAAAAAAATAAAAAAATAAATAAATAAAGAAATAAATAAGTAAATGAATAAATAAATAAAAAAATAAATGAGAAAAAAAAACTTTTTTCTTTAAGCACGTTCTTATTTATTTATAACTGTATTAATTAATTAATTAAATTATTTTTTTTTAAATTTTTTTTTGCACTTTCAAGAATAAAAGAAAATAAATAAATGAACAAATAAATAAATAAATAAAAATTTAATGGTTAATGGTTAATGAAAATGCAAATGCATTACAAAAAGTAATGTATTACTTGCAACCCTGCCCAAAATTGGATGGAAAGGAAATTTTCTTTGAAGTAACTAAAAAATAATCAAATCAACGATTATAGTACCTACGACTAGATCTTTTTTCTGGGTGCACAACTCCTTCTCTGCGAAGCTCCTAATCCAAGCTGAACATTTCATATTATTTCATCGTTCGACCTGTCCAACCTCGTGACACAGCTTGACACAGTGGCGTCAACTTGTCGATGAGACACATTGTCAACCGGTATTGTATATCTCGAACGTTTGCCCAAGAACAAACTGCTTTGGTCAGATGAGAAAGAAACGTTTTCTTTGTGTTACTTCATAACACACTTGAACCAAGTGCCCATCCATCAATCAATCCCCAAGCACGAGAATTTTTGTCCACCCTAACCAAACGCTCCATCTTTCTTCGCTTCTATGTGTAATCCAGACGGAAAATCGTAGTCACCCACTTGTCCGGGCAAAGGAGAGGAGAGGATTTAAAGAAGGTCTTTCGAAGACTCCGTGGTCAGTTTGTGTCTTTCTCGGCCCGACATTGAGAGTTCACATCGTCACGATTCCACCGCTCATCACTTCTCCGATCTTCCGTATCGTTTTCTCTACCACTCTCCTTTTGCTCACTATAAAATCTCAATGTATACTTTACTTTGATGGTAGTGAAGCCAAGAGTCAGTGACTTGCTTACACAGTGTCCGTTCTGTCTACTCTACAAGCCCCAGCAAAAGTTGATCGCCTCTCTCTCTGTCTCTCTCTCCCTCTCTCTTTCTGATGGCTTTGGACTCTCCTTTGGTATCTTTGGTACCAGTGGTACCTCCTCAGGTTGAGACCGTGCGTAACTGGCTGTCCTTCACCGTTTGGCATGAACGCTTCCCCTCCTCGTAGTCGTCGTCTTGGTCATTGTCGTCGTCAGCGTCGTCAGCGTCGTTCCACTCTTATCCAGTGGCAGACCCAAAATCGCTCAATCTGGTTCCTTTCATTTCATCTTTCTTTTCATCTCCGTATAGTCATACCCTAACCCCCGATATACTTCCCGTCTTAACTGAGCTTACACTATAGCCAAACGGTGTGGTATTCCAAGGTATGGATATATACACCACCTTGATCGTCTTTCGGCATCGCGAAATCACGGACATTCTTGGATCGAGTATCGCGCATGCTCACCGCCTCGGTTCTGTATTAATATTCGCGAATTCCTCAAACCCGGTGTGAGATATTTTCTGTATAGTTGGTAATATATTAATTATATTGTCGGAGGAAGAGGTAAGCGACTGTGAAAGGCAATATTCGGACAGGTTTGAAGGAGAGCAGTCAGGGTTTTCAAAAAATCGATATTTTAATTTTGTTTTTGTAATGTAGGTACACCGAGAAAAAGGTTTGGTGAAGTAAAAAAAAAAATTGGCTCGAATTAACTAAACCCGGCGTTTCATTTTTTTTTAAATTTTTTAAATGAATGCATAATATCTCAAGAATATTGTGTTAAAATTTCAAGTCGATCGGAGTAAAATTGACGAAGTTATGAGCGTATATTGCTCCATGTTGGGTTTTATACCTGGGTGACAGCTGCGCGGCGCGCTATTGTTTTTTCATCATTTTGTTAATAACATTTTGGAATTATTATTATGCAAAATTAATCTTTTGAGTACTTTTAATATGCATGAATTTTCTCAGATTTTTATGCAATCGAGAAGTGTTCTCAAACTTATGTGCAATGAGCGCTAAGCGACCAAACTATTCTGCGTTTTTCAAACCGTTTTTCTGAGACTTGTCATATTTGAAGTCCGTGTACACGATAACTCAAAATCTACTGGACCAATCGCTTTGAAATTTTGCACAGTACTTCTTCACATAATTCACCGGGTATTGTCGAGAGCTTTTATTTTTTTTTTTAATAATTACTAATTTTTCAACAACAAATTAGCCGATTTTTTTTAGCGAAAATCGGGTTTTTGGCTCCCAAGTGCTACGAAAAATCGAAAAATCGAAAAAAAAAATCCTCCCGTCATTACCTCGAGAAACATCTCCTTTAAAAAATGCATTTTGATTTTTTTGTTTCAGATGATTCTGTTGCGAGTTATGTTGTACACCGCAAACCAACTTTTTTTCGAGGCGCCTCCGGGGTTTAATTTTCACTCGCTCAATTTTGAATATTTTGCAATGCAAATTTAGGAGAATGTTGTTCAAATGTTATTTTATTATATGTAAATTTTTCAATAAACGAACACTATCCGTTACGCCAAAAAAAAATCTTAAAAACATGACCTTTTTTCGCCGAATTAACTTTACCCAAACGTGTATCAAAACGTTTATCAAAATGAAAACAAAAATTGCTTTCCCATAAATACATATATCCTTGACCCAACAGAGTAGAGAATCCGTTCAATTGAAAATTACATTGTTTTGATTCTATATTTGGTAAAATGCACTCAATATGCGATTGCATAATCAAATGGTTTAGTTGAATGGACAGTTTATATTTTCTATGCAATTCAGATGTTGTTCACTGGAAAAAAAATTCAAATGTTAATTAAATTACTTAATGAATGAAAAATTCCAATTATGGTCGCAAAAATCAAGACTCCGTGAAAACCTGTCGTTTTTCATTAAATATGATTCGAAAATATTTTTGATCAATCACAAGATAATCTTAAGCATGAATTTTCATCATTGGATCTACGAATTTGGAGTCAAAGTGTCAATAATCCAACCTAAAAATCATCCTACAATTCAATTTCGTCGTTTACTTTGACGAAATCCTAAAAAAATGCCTTCTAATCCAAACAGAGCCCTCAAAACGGTAATAAAAATCTTGAAAACCTCGTATTCCATCTCCAAGAATGCACAACCCCTCAATAATATGCATTACCTTCGCTTCTATTATTCAAACAAAAGTACATCTAAATCCATGCGGATTTCCAGTGTGAGATTTATATCATCGAAACGCGATCTGAACCAAAGAGTGGACGTGGAAGATTCAAGGGCAAGGCCATCTACGGATTTACGCGTGTGCGTGATGGACTTAAGGGTTTCCTAAGTCTGGGGTAGGCTGCGGGATCGTCGTGAAATTCGCGATAGTCAAGGCACGGCAGAGGGATCTCCGAGGGTCTGTGTTACTCTCTGAGAGAGACACGGAGAGGGGTTGGTTGCGATGTGCGGGAAAGGGCGAATGAACGAATAAGAGAAGCCACGAGAAGACGAGAAAGTGAGGGTGCAGCAGGGGGATGATCGGAGGGAGAGAAAAAGAGAAGGGGGGGAGAGAGAGAGAGAGAGAGAGAAGAGTGGGAGAGAGAGGAAGAAGGGTAGGAGAGAGAGAGCGATGAAGAAGGGTGGGAGAGGGAGTGAGAAGAAGGGCGGGAGAGAGAGAAAAGACGAAGGGCAGGAGAGAGAGAGAAGATGGGTGGGAGAGAGAGAAGAAGGGTGGGAGCGAGAGAGAAGAAGGGTGCGAGAGAGAAGGGAAGAAGGAGGGTGAGTGAGAGAGATGAAGAAGGGTGGGAGAGAGAGAGAGAAGAAGGGTGGGAAAGAGAAGTAGAAGGGTGGGAGAGAGAGGAAGGGAGGGAGCAACGAACGAATCTTTAGCGGTTCGTTGGTGGAAGCGTGGGGTGCGACAGAAGGGCGTGAGGGCTCGGTGAGGATCAGGGAAAGGGGTGAATTTCCCAGGATCAATACCACCCGACTACCCCTATCTCTGTCTCCCTCTTTTCTCGCGTCTCTCACTTTCTCTCTACTTTCTTCGTTCGTTGCTCGCTTCTCCCGTCTCTCGTCACACTTTTGTGTGCGTATGTGTCTGCTTTTTTTCGTTTTTTTTTCCTTCTCCAGCCTGTCCTTAGATGGCGCCTGTCTATATCCACACGCATCCCCCGTCATCGTCATCTCTCGCTGTACCGCCACATCGTTGTTCTTTCTTTAACTCACTTCAGTATCACGCTCGTTCATTCCATCTTTTCGCCTTTTTATATTCATCCCCGTCGCACTCTTTCACTCACCCTCTCGCGCATGTTACAGACGAGGGATGTGGCCTCGGGGATGCACCTTGTCTCACTGTTTCCAAGCACCGACGCTTGTGATCATAAATTGAAACACGAAAACTCTCATCGATCCGAAAGAAAAATGGACGTCGCCTTGGAAATATGCTCAGTGCAGAAAGTTAATTGACGGATAAGGTTTGGGTTTGTTGAAGTTTGCATCGATGAAACGCAACGAAAATTCAATTTTCTTCTTCGTTTTAAATGTTTTGTCCATTTAGAATCCTAAATCGTTAATAAAGACCCCAAAATACACTTAAACCATTATCACTTTAAACTCACATTCTTGAGGGTTGTTCATTGAAAATAAAACCTATTGTCATTGCATTTCAACGTTGCAAAGTTGAACATCATCGATTTGTACACTGAAAAAAAAGATGGTTGAATCAACAAAATCTTTTGTCAAATACGTTCAACTAGATAATTTAGTTAGTACAATTCAACATTTTTTTGCCTGAATAATATTTTAGTCAACCGAAGCGCAGAATTGTTCAAAAAACTAAATATTTAGTTAGACCAAATAAATATCTAGTTGAACGTATTTGACAAAACGTTTTGTTGATTCACACAATTTTTTTTTTCAGTGTACTGATTTCCTCTTTTTTTGTCTATTTAGAATCCTAAATCGTTAATAAAGACCGAAAGACACTTTAAAAACACATCCTTAAGGGTTGTTCATTGAAAATAAAACATATTTTCGTTGCATTTTAACGTTGCAAAGTTGAACATCATCGGTTTGTACCGATTTTTTTTGTCTATTTAGAATCCTAAATCGTTAATAGAGACCCCAAAACACATTTGAATCATTTTTCACTTTGAAAACACAGCCTTGAGGGTTGTTAATTGAAAATGAAACCTATTGTCATTGCATTTCAACGTTGCAAAGTTAAACATCATCGATTTGTACCGATTTCTTTTTTTTGTCTATTTAGAATTCTAAATAGTTAATAAAGACCCTAAACACAGTTAAACCATTTTTCACTTTGAAAACACATCCTTAAGGGTTGTTAATTTAAAATAAAACATATTGTCGTTGCATTTCATCGTTGCAAAGTTGAACATAATCAGTTTGTACCGATTTTTTCTTTTTTTGTCTATTTAGAATCCTAAATCGTTAATAGACACCCCTAAACACATTTAAACCATTTTTCACTTTGAAAACACATTCTTGAGGGTTGTTAATTGAAAATAAAACCTATTGTCATTGCATTTCAACGTTGCAAACATGAACATCATCGGTTTGTACCGATTTCCTTTTTTATTTTGTCTATTTAGAATCCTAAATCGTTAATAAAGACCCCAAAAGACATTTAAACCATTTTTCACTTTGAAAAAACATCTTTGAGGGTTGTTAATTGAAAATAAAACCTATTGTCGTTGCATTTCAACGTTGCAAAATTGAACATCATCGATTTGTACCGATTTCTCTTTTTTTGTCTATTTAGAATCCTAAATCGATAATAGGGACCCCAAAACACATTTAAATCATGTTTCACTTTGAAAACACATCCTTAAGGGTTGTTAATTGAAAAGAACAACCTATTGTCGTTGAATTTCACTTTGAAAACATCATCCTTAAGGGGTGTTAGTTGAAAATAAAACCTATTGTCGTTGTATTTCAACGTTGCAAAGTTGAACATCATCGGTTTGTACCGATTTCTTTCTTTCCCCGACATGTTTGCCCTTATTAGTCCCTTTCGCGACTAATAAGGGATTTGTCAGATTTATAATGTTTCGAAAATATCGCGTGAAAATTTGGAAATCTATTCAATTAGTCAAATTATGAGGGTCGTAAGGGGGATAACTTTTCCATGTGTGAACTTGACGTGAAACTTTAAGGGCTGTTTTTTCGAAACTGCCTTTTCAAAATCGATGATCAAGATATCTCGAAAAGTGCTCATCTGATCTCCAATTGAGTAGTTAAATAATTGAAAAGCATAGCATTGAATAATAAAAAAATAAAGTTGTTCGTATAATCCAAAAATTTATACTCCGACTTTGGACTTTGCTACATTTTTTCCTAAATAAATAATTAGATAAATCCTCCATTCAAGAACTAAAACATTTCATACAAAAAGTGAATCCCTTCAGATTTTATTATTTCAGAATTCCCTTAAAAAAGATCAGAAGCACGATTATATCTAAATTTTTCAATATTTGTTTACTAAAAAAAAGTTTAAAAGATAGTCAAAGGTTTGTCTTTCAGAATGCAAAATAATATATTGAAAAAATTTGACGGATTTTCCGAGGAAAAATTCCCAATAATCTCAGTTTTTGGCACTTAGTCGTAACCCTTTAATTAAATTAAAAAAACAAAAATTAATTGGCTTTTTGGAGCGTTTACGAATGATATTTATGAAAGTTGTTCCAAAACCATCACATCAAAGGGCAGTCGCCCTTTGCATGCTTCCTCTCAATATTCAAATAACCAAAAAATGATGAAAAAATTTCGGAACTCCGAAATGTACATATTGCAATATCGCAAAAAAAAAAAAAAGTTCTGCAGCAGTATTCAGATCGGCCATTTGCATTTCCATGTAAAAGCGCACGATGGGCGCGTATCAGGAACCCGAAGCCCTTGCAGTTCGTCCACGCAACCCAAAACAAGTTTGTCGAGGCGGATACGCACATCAGCAGAGTATATTTACTTCATTAATAAACCATTTTCCCTCACGTGCAACAAAGCACTATTTTCTCCACGTAAATGAAAAAAAAATAAAAAATCAGAAAAATCAGGGTCGAAAAAGACCCTGAAGTATCGTTAACGATTGAAGTTCATTTTACCTCTTAATTTCTCCCCCTCGAGATGACGAAAAGAGAGGGGGCGCGTTGTGTCTCGCGAAAAGTGGTTGACAGACAAAACACGACAGTGAAGGTATACGCGAAACAGAGTCTACGAATTCTAGGGGATGAAAAAAACGCGGGAAAAGCAAGGGTTGGCGTGAGCGGGGGGTGAAAGGACGCCATAGAAGCGCGACCTGCATATATATATATATATATATATATATATATATATATATATGGTTAAGGATATATAGAGAGAACGCGACGACGCAAACCGAGGCACAAAATTCTAGAGTGCCAAAATGCAGTGACGCGTTTCCACTTCCCTCTTCAGAAAAGAGAGAGAGGGAGAGAGAAAGGAGGGAGGGAGAGAGAGAGTGAGGGAGTGTGTGTATGCGTGTGAGTGCGAGCGAGAGAGAGAGAGAGAGTGTGCGCGCGCTTGCGTGTATGTGCGTGCGTGCGTGTGTGTGCGTGTGTGCATGTGTGTGTGTGTGTGTGTGTGTGTGTGTGTGTGTGTGTGTGTGTGTGTGTGTGTGTGTGTGTGTGTGTGTGTGTGTGTGTGTGTGTGTGTGTGTGTGTGTGTGTGTGTGTGAGGGTGGGAGGGAGGGACGGAGGGAGGGAGGGAGGGAGAATACTTCCCCAACGACGGGAAGTGAGAGGAAAGAGGGGAGAGAAGTGTTATGTGCATAAAGTTGATGCGCTGGTGGTACGCAGCAACAACGGGTAGAGGTGGTGGTGCTGCTTGTGAAACTGAGCACGGGTCTGCGTGCAACTGAAGCTGAGAGTTAGAAAGAGTCAGCTAGAGGAGAGAAAACCATAGTGGATAGAATGCGAAAGAGGGTGGGAGTGGAGACGAAGGAGCGAGGGGGGGGGGGTAAGGGAGGAGGCGTTAGGAGTTCTTCTAAAGCGGCCAAAGACCTTCGGGTGTACCTCGCCTCTTTCCTCTTTCCGCCCTTTTTCCCACCATCACGGCAGAGCTAGAAAAGATGCATCCACGAAATTGCGGACTTTACTGCAAATGCCCCTTACCTTATTGCTTGAATTATTATTATTTTTTCCCTCCCTTTTTCGTCATACCAGTCGGAGGTAGGCTCTTCGCAATTTGGGCGTCTCGACGTTTTACTTTGAATTTACAGATTATTATCGGTTTGTTCGGTTTTTGCTGATGCATTGTTATCTTCGTTCAATGAGAAATTATTGGGGAAGCATTGAGTAACTGTGAGGGTAGTTTTTTGCAGTATAGGTGAGTTCATGACTCAATTTTTTTTTTTGCCATTTTGAAAGGATAAAAATTATTATGATTGTTTTTCGGTAAATACACACAGTTTTTGGCGATAAAGGAAGTCGGCTGAATTATCTGAGCACAAATTATAAATTTGACTCCATTACGAAAAAATATTACCGTGGATTCATTGGCAGGGTCATTCCGTGTCAAGTCGACTAATAGTTGGAATCGACCCTTTCAATTTCGATGAAATTTGGTCAGAAGTTTTTCTTTAGCATAAAACGAAATTCTACCGAAGGAAAAAAATTAAAAATTTTTTTTTCGAAAGTTATGCAGAATTCAAAATTTTTCAATTTTTCAAGTTTATTTTTTAAATATCTCGAAAACTATTATTGTTACGAAAAAATCATTCTGGGTCCGCCTTAAAGAGTATACTTGGGGCTACGAAATAAAAAATATTAAGAAACAAAATTTAAAAAAATGAGTTTGGAGAATTTTGAATTTTTTAAAATCGTAAAAATTTACGATTAACATTAAATTTTTGGTTCAATTTTTTTTTATATAATACTTTATACTGATCTTAAAAGATCCTAAAATTTTCAGAATTTACACTTAAAACGCTTTACCAATTAAATCAAACTCAAATTCAATTATATTTCTGTTTTTACATTCTTATGTCATTAATTTAAATTTTTACTGCTCAAAATTACAAAATCACATGATTGCTGAACTTTACTTACTGGTAAAAAAAAAAATTTTTTACCAAAATTCAGAAATTCATATTTTTGAAATAAAAAAAAAACACTTTTCTGATCAGTACAAGGCATTATATAAAAAAAATTGAACCAAAAATTTAATGTTGATCGTGGATTTCCACTATTTTTAAAAATTCAAAAATCTCTAAATTCATCATTGTTCAATATTTTTTTTCGAAATATTTATTTTTCGTAGCCCCAAGTATACTCTTTCAGACGAATACAGGACGATTTTTTCGTAACTATAATAGATTTCAAGATAATTAAAAAATAAACTTAAAAAATTGAGAAAATTGTGAAATTTTGAATTTTGCATTACTTAAAAAAAAAAAAATCTATTTTTTTCCTTCGGTAAAACCACGTTCTATGATAAGAGAAAACTTCTAACCAAATTTCTTCGAAATTGAAAGGGGTCGATTCCAACTATTGGTCGATTCGACATGGAATGACCCGGCATAATCTGAGTTATTTTTCTGTGAAGTCATCGTCATGGAATCAATCTTTTTTTTTCTATGTCGAGTAGGAAGTAGATGATCGAGATTCATCACAGTTCACACTAGTCTCTCCTCTCCAACGTACACAAAAAAAAATATTAAAATCTAAACGCTCTATTGACTCGATTGACGCAAAAATCCCATTAAATTGCATACGATCATGTCAACAATTTCAGCATTAAAATAAGCATCAACAGATTCCTAACTGTGGCTAAAGTACATAAAGCAAATTCATAAATGATCATGCAGTTTTTTTCAAAATTGAAAAATGTCGTCGCTTCAATCTAAACAAAAAAACCCCAAGATCTAAAATCAACCTGACCTTTCACTGGCCCAAGACATTTGTGTCCGAATTCTTTCTCCATTTCGATTTTGAACTGATCTTAACCCTTTTGATAGGTTTCTGCCAAATATATATTCACCATCCTATCATTCAATTTTTAATTCACTGTTACGAAGTATCGACGTCCTCTGACTCTCAGAAGAGACAAGAAGTACCAAGACTCTCGTCTGGATCTTGAACCACCAAAGACTGAAAATTTTTGCTGATCTCCAAAGCTATTGACGAAATGAGGATCATTTGTATCTCCTACACTTTATCATTTTTTTTTTGTTTTTGGTACTCATTTCATCTCTTCCTCCGCCTCTCCTTCGGCAATTTCTTCGGTGGAAAACGCCGAGAGGTTAACACCAGAAGGTTGGGTCTCGTCGGGCGAAGGTTGGCAAAGGAGGAGGCTGGCAGAAGGACGGAAGACAGATCACATACACTTTTCGGATATTCGGGGCTTGAAAGTATCAGTGAAGAGGTTTGCCAACACCCCCGCGTCTTTCACTCTGCTTCCCTTACCTACGAGGCCTACCGCTGTTTTTGCTCGAAACACTGGGAGGAAGCAGGTTCTTCAGCGGGCAAAGCCCTCTCTTTCTCGTTCCAAACCCCCGGAAGACAGAAAGGTTTGGGCGGATGGTTATCCAGCCAAGTTTCAGATTTTTCGGTAGTCTTCGCTCTTTCTCTCCTGGGTTCTCATTCCGTCTTCTTTGCCTCGGCTCAAGGCTGAAGAGTCCCTACTCCAAAGCTCCTTGCCCTCCCTTTCCTCATCTTCCTCATTTTCGCCTCGCCTCAGAACCTTGAGTGGTCGCTGAAAATTCGGTGGCGTTCGTTGACGCTGCAGAGGAATGGCGTTTGGCAAAAGGGGATATAAAAAAAGAGAGAGAGAAAGAGAAGCTGAAGAAGCAAGGAAAAAGGTAAAAGAATGAGGCTGGAGCACAGGAACCTTCCAGCTTTCTGCAGCTTGCTACCAAAGGCTTTTTCCTACCGCGAATCCCTGGGCTCGAGGAGAAACATCTCGAGACTGAAGACTGAGGATAGATGGGTACTGGCTAAGAAGACCTCGTTTTCACCAATCTTTTATATCCTCGAGCGGCAACTCCGCAATGCCTGACGCAAAGAAATATAAGAAGGCATTCGTAATCAACGAGAATGACTAGGGAAAGTAGGAAATAAAACCAAAAGGTCTCAAGCAGCGGGTGCGAGATAATGTAACAGGAATATTTTTTAGACCTTAAGTTTTAAGGGGTCTGTGTGGGCTCGAAATTGCAAAAAACAATCGGGTTTTATTCCACACATGGAAAAAAAAATGATCAGTGACAATTCATGTGTAATATTTAAAAAAATTATTTAATTCAATGCAGAATATACGGTTCAGAACTGTAATTCAGGCGTTTTACTGGGAATCCATTATAAATTAATGGATTTAATGTAGTTTCTACTTTTCAAAACCATTATAAATGCTGATTTACACTGTAAAAAATGCAATGTTCACCGCAAAAAAAAATGACAAAGTAGAAATAACCAGCAGAAACGACGAAATCCACTGTGTTTGAAATGTAAAATTTACAATGGTCTCTGTAGAATGTTCAAAGCACATAATTAGAAATTGCAGTGTTCCCAGTGAAAAATCAAATGCGCGCCGCAAAATATGCAACGTCAATTTCCATTTTTACAGTGTGACACTGTAACGGGACGACCTGCGGCGGGCCACGATCTCTGCATTTCGCTCGAGATCCGCTAGATGGCGTCGGACGGCGCGCCGTCTCGCGCCAGCGAGAGAGCCATCGAGCATCTATAAGGTCCGATGTATTACCAACATCGGCGTCCTAAATTGATATACAATTGTTGGAACATCACCCGCGTTCTGTGGTCGAGCAGTCCTATGGACTGGAGACTACGTTTTCTTAACGGATCACCATTGCATTTCGGTTATGCTCGTGCTCTTTGTGGGTGCGAGGTTAAACTTGATTCGCTTCTTTAATTGATCTCACGATTAACAAGTCAAGTACAAGCCCTCGTAGTTATGCGCCTGAGCGCGGATAAATAACGGTTTATTGCAATATTCGAATAAATTGGAATTTATTCAAATATCGAAACGTTTCGCTATACTATAATTTATTTTAGAAATTTCAGTATTTACAGTGAAAAATAAAAAACGTACCGCAAAATATACTACGTTCTTTTCAATTTTTACAATGTACACTGTAATTTTTTCACGGGCCTTGGATAATTTTTACAATGTGAAATGTGTAAAAAGTTCACCGGATACAACAGAAATATAACGTTTCTCATAGTGTACATTTTACTGTTTCACACTGTAAAAATTCGTCTGATGGGCATGTACTGTGTCATATGTGACATCTTTATGTTGTATTAAAGAAATACGCAAATTTCACTGTTTGCCCTTCCAGGAGGCGCTGTTGATGGGGAAAACTGTAAAAATTAATGGGAATCTCAGCAGTTCTCACTGATCATTTTTTTCCGTGCAACTTCGGATCTCGATTTGCAGCGAATTTCCGCATTTTACTTTTTCCAACAATTTTTTGTAATTTGACTATATTTGGAAATTGACTTTTTATTTTTGTTTTACTTGGAACAGATCCCAAAAGCAACTGTACTCACAGTTACGGACAACACTTTATAAAGTTTCGACCGTTTTGACCTTTTGTGTACTCGACCAGCCTTAAAAGACATCCCAAAATCGTGTCTTTTCATCATTTTATCATGATCTCGTGAGAATTTTACTTTCCTGATTGTATATTCGTCATTAGCTGGCATTTTACATCTATCTATGGGGCATTCCACGTCAAATCGACTACTTTTGACCCCCACTCCTTTCGATTTGGCTGAAGCTGTTTTATCTTTTTCTACTCTATCAAAAGCATTTTTCAGAATATATATTCAAATTTTTTTACCCAACCGATAAAAAGTTATAATTTTTCATGAAAACTGGCTTCTTATTTTTCAAATATCTATAACTTTTTCAAAAAATGACTTAAAGGGACTCTTTTTTTGCCAATTTTTGTTTTTAAATGTATTTAAAAAAAAAAAAATAGAAAAAAATTATTCAAACCGATCTTCAACGTTTTTCTTTTTGAATCTTCGGAAAAAAAACGAATATTTCTCGATAAGTGCCATTTTAATTAAATTTTTTTTTCTTTTTATAGAAACTTTGACATTTTCTGCAAATCCTTTGAAGTTTTCAAAGTGGAGACTTTTCGTTTTTTTTTCTTCAATCGAAAAAAATTATTATTTTTTTAACTCAGCTTATTTCTCATAATACCAATCTGGGGATTTTCGAAGACGTTGAGAGAACCTCAAAGTTCAAAAAATAATAATAATAAATGAAATTCAAGATGGTAACCATCGAAAAAGATTCAAAGTTTTTCGAAAAATTAAGAAAAAAAAACAGAAGATAGTTCTGAATAATTTATATATATAATTTTTTTTTAAGTACATTTAAAAACAAAGATTTTGAAAAAACCGTCCCGATAAGTCAATTTTCAGTCAGTTGGGTAAAAAAATTTGAAAAAATTCTGAAAAATGTTTTTGATCGAATTTAAAAAGGTAAAAAAGTTTCAGCCAAATTGAAAGGCGTTAAAAGTGGTCGATTTGACATGGGATGACCCCTATGTACTTTTTATTCCAATACAATGACCGAAAAAAAAGAAAAGGAAGTGTTCGCTCCAGGTTGGACATTGTCGAATCAACTTTTGCTGGTCCATGACTTGAGAAGCTGATTGTTTCCCTTTTTTCACCTTGGAGGAGGTTCCAGTAGCAGCCATACTACAGCTAAAGCCAACATGTCACAAAATTGCGTTAATTTACCATGTTTACGAGTTTTTTTAATTAGGAAAAACCCAAACTTGTTAAGCTGTAAGCTTGACGTCATCAGGACAGCATTTTTGATGGCGGAGGGTTTACTATATTCTGAAATTTTGACAAACAGTTTTTGGAATTTTTTTTTGGGTGAATATGGCAACTGTCGAGGTATTGAGTGGAATTTGATATGGAATTGTGATTGAATCCTGTGGCCCCTTCCATGAGAAAACTGTATCCTATTGTGCCCAAAGTATAGTGGTTCGTCTGGTTTGGGCGTGATCGCTATTAGCCCTATTTCCGTTACAGATCCTTGAAACCTTGTTTGTTTTCTCTTCATATATGTACATTCTCCCGAGTCCCTTCTTGTTTTCTTCCTCTATTCGTATCTAGGATGGAACCGTGGAACATCCTTCATTCTATTTCTCTCGTTCCTTGATCCCAACATCTCACAATACAGAATATCAATAGATGCAGACAGAAGGACTAAGACTTCATAGACATCCGGATTTTTCTGTTCTATCTATTTGGAATACGTGAATCTTTGGTACTTTGGTACCCTCAACGCCTACTTTTGCATTCTTCCGGTTGTTTGCCCGCCTCCTTCTTACTTCTCAATCCTATTTGAATAGTCTTTTCCTCTCGATCCTTCATCCAATGTGCCCCAAAAATACGGATGAGCGAATGAAGGAAATCATCAAAGCAGTAAATCGTAATGGGTCATTCCGTGTCAAATCGACCAATAGTTGGAATCGACCCCTTTCAATTTTGATGAAATTTGGTCAGAAGTTTTCTCCTACCATAAAACAAAGTTCTACCAAAGGAAAAAAATTAAAAAATTTTTTTTCGAAAGTTATGCAAAATTTGAAGCTTCAACATTTTTTCAATTTTTCAAGTGTATTTTTTTAATATCTCGAAAACTATTATAATTACGAAAATCGTTCTGGATTCCTCTTAAAGAGTATACTTGGGGCTATGGAAAAACAAAATATTCTGAAAAATGATGAATTTTGAGAATTTTAAATTTTCAAAAATCGTCAAAAACAACGATCAACGCTAAATTTTTTAAATATAGTACCTTGTACTGAACTTAAAAGATTCTGAAATTTTCAAAAAGGTGTTTTTTTTTCAACCATATGAATTTTTGAATTTTGATTTAAACAATTTTTTTTACCTCTAAGTTAAGTAAAGTTGAGCAATCATGTAGTTTTGTAATTTTGAGCAATAAAAATTACAAAAGTACATAATTTGTCAACTTTACTTAGAGAAAAAAAAATGTTACCAAAATTCAAAAATTCTTATTTTTGAAAAAAAACGCCTTTCTGAAAATTCCAGGATCTTTCAAGGTCACTACAAAGTTTTATATAAAAAAAATGAACCAAAAATTTAATGTTGATCAAAGATTTCCACAATTTTTAAAAATACAAAATTCTCCAAATTCATCATTTTTCAAATTTTTTTTTTCGGAATATTGTTTTTTTTCGTAGCCTCAAGTATACTCTTTAAGACGAATCCAGAACGATTTTTTTGTAACTATAATAGTTTTCGAGATATTTAAAAAAAAAATTGAAAAGTTGAAAAAATGGTGAAATTTTGATTTTTGCATAACTTTCGAAAAAAAAGTTTTTATTCTTTTCCTTTGGTAGAACTTCGTTTGATGATAAAAGAAAACTTCTGACAAAATTTCATAGAAATTGAAAGGGGTCGATGCCAACTATTGGTCGATTTGACATGGAATGACCCTGATGCAGAATGCCAAAACAGGTTATGCAAGGATTATAATTTTTCAAACGAAAGAGACCATTGTATAATTTCATTGGTATATTTTATTTGACGCTCAAAATGTTTGTTCAATTTCAACTATAAAACTGTTTGACGAATTTGGAAAAAAATTCATCAACCTCTGAAATCTGTTTTGAGGCGGTAAGTTGAAACTATGAAAGGCAGTTGAAGACACTTTAACTCTGCTTCAATGGAAGCAGTCCCTCGTTTGCAAAACAATGTATCGATCATCGATCTTTTAGAACTTACGGAGTTCGATCTCAATCGACTGGAAGTGCCATTACTTTTCTTGTGAATCTTCAGTCCTTCGCGCTTTCATCTCACTTCTCTTCCTCTCTCATCCTGTATCGTAACTTAAGCTAGATTGTGGGCGACCGCAAGACGGCCCCGAGACAAATTCTATTTCCGACGAATTTAAGAGACCGCTGTGTTTCATCTCTTACTACCGTCATTCCCTGGTTGCATTCGCTGGCTTTTTTTTTTTTTTTTTTTTTTTAAATTCCCTGTGACGGTGCACCCGAGCTCAGATTTATTTTATAGGGATCTTCTGCCTCCTGTTTCGAGCTTAAAGAACAAGCCACAGTTTCTTCGTCGCTCATTCCTTCGCCTCCCTTTCTCTCTTTATTCGCCTTCGGGCTTCCCCTATCCTCGAAGCCGCAGTTGCAAGATCATAAAAAAGACTACTTTGATTTTGGAATGGTTCAACATCCTCTTTTCCATCCTCCAAACTCTTGTTGCTCCGTTTCCGAACAAGAGGGAGTTGAATACTCAAATCCATGTGATTGATTGTGATTTTGATGGATGGTATTTTTTCTCGCTGATCCGAAATTTAATCATTCATTTTAAGCAATTTAATGCGACAATTGATCGGTTTCCTGTGAACTGGATCCAACACTTAATTTGTTCGACCTTTCCCACGACGAAACTGACACAAAAAGTTTGGGGATATTAAATTGATCTTCCACGATTGCCTATATTTTTTGCTCTTGGTCTCTTTGATGTGGATGAAGCAATCCTAATTGGAGCACTTCTGAGCATGATCGCATTTATTGTCTTGCAGTGCTGGCCGAGTTAACTTGACAGTAAAAGGAAACCATGACAATGATTTTCAAGCTTAAGATCCAACACATTTGGAAACGAGGCTTTGAATCGCTGGAACTTGAACTGTTCACTTGTAAGCATTTTCCATCGTTGTTACAATGTTACAGTGTTACACTGTTACAGTGTTACGCTGTTACAGTGTTGCAGTGTTGCGCTGTTACAGTGTTACGCTGTTGCAGTGTTACAGTGTTACGCTTTTACCGTGTTATGCTGTTGCAGTGTTGCAGGGTTACGCCGTTACAGTGTTACGCTGTTGCAGTGTTGCAGGGTTACGCCGTTACAGTGTTACGCTGTTACAGTGTTACGCTGTTGCAGTGTTACAGTGTTACGCCGTTACAGTGTTACGCTGTTGCAGTGTTACAGTGTTTCGTTGTTACAGTGTTACGCTGTTACAGTGTTGCAGTGTTACGCTGTTACAGTATTACGCTGTCGCAGTGTTACAGTACTACGCTTTTACAGTGTTACGCTTTTACAGTGTTATGCTGTTGCAGTGTTACGCTGTTACAGTGTTACGCTGTTATAGTGTTACGCTTTTACAGTGTTACGCTGTTACCGTATTACGCTTTTACAGTGTTACGCTTTTACAATATTACGCTGTTACAGTGTTACGCTTTTACAGTGTTATGCTGTTACAGTGTTCCAGTGTTGCGCTGTTACAGTGTTACAGTGTTACGCTGTTACAGTGTTACGCTGTTACAGGGTTACGCTGTTGCAGTGTTATAGTGTTACGCTGTCACAGTGCTACGCTGTTACAGTGTTACGCTGTTACAGTGCTTGTGATTCTTATCTGATCCAGAGGTGCATCACGTACCTTTCGTGACCACGGAATCCTAAACAAACCTGGATATACAATTCCTTTTGAGGTGTGCGAATCGTGATTGCTTATCCCAAACATGTTCAAACCACTGTGAACTACCACGGACACACGCATCATCAAGAATAAACCGCAACAGAATAGAAAAACGGCCATTAACCGAGATCCGGATTCACGGTTATGAGATGCTCTAGGGACTCACATCTCTACCGGTTGAAACTCTCTCGTCATATAATTCTACGAAAATATTGTATAATCCTACTGATAACGTTTATACCTATTCTTAAGGGAGTATTCTAAATTTTTGAGAAATTCATTGTTTTTGCGTATTCTTACAGTTTAGACCTTTGAGAATATATCCTCGAAAGGAAATTTTTTAATTCAAATAATTTACGGAGTTATGGCTGAGTCATTCCATGTCAAATCGACCAATAGTTGGAGTCGACCCTCTATAATTTCAATGAAATTTGCTCAGAAGTTTTCCTTTATCATAAAACGAAGCTCTGGGAAGTCGTTCTGGGTTCGTCTTATAGAGTATACTTGGGACTACGAAAAAAAATATATTCCGAAAAAAAAGTTGAAAAATAATGAATTTGGATAATTTTGAATTTTTTAAAATCGTACAAATCCACGATCAACATTAAATTTTTGGTCCCATTTTTTTAATTAAATACCTTATACTGATCCTCAACGATCCTGAGATTTTCAGAATGGTGTCTTTTTTTAAATATGAATTTTTGAATTTTGATTTTAAAAAAATTTCAAGTTTTTTCCGAAGGCTCTTTTTTTTGGAAGAGATGCAATTATATCCGGCAGAGATGTCATTTGAGGAAGTTATAAAATAATAGAGATTTCTCACTAAGGTTTCAGTGAAGTTATTGAACGGTGAAGTTTCAAAAGGTAGAGATGTAAATGTAATGTTCTGTTAAATGCAGGTTAACATTGATATTACATTTACCAACATTGATATCACCAATTGGGTCTGTTCACTGTTATTGGAATATTAATAGATTTATGAATTTCTAATTTTTTTAGGAAAAATTAAGCTATTCAATTTATTTTATGTATTTATATTTATACTATTAAGGTTAAAAATTTAATAAAATGGTCTAGAATTTCAGTAAACACAATTGATTTAGGATTAAATAATTGAATATATATAAAAATCAATTTGTTTAAATTAAAAAAAAATATATTCATCAATTTATTACCTTTTTGTTAACGAGGCGTTGTGGCCGTCGTTATATTAAGCGTGGGCAACCCTCTAATCGCCGCAGCGATGAATAATGGGCAACCATCCGCAAATAAGAGTCACCGCGTATATGCTTACTTAATTAAGGGTGCGCGTAGGGGAAATGGGGTAAAATTGACGAGTTGAGCGTTTCGAGAAGTTTTTCGATTTAAAGAGTATATTTTAAATATCTTAAGTAAAATAAGAAACACGTCCCACTTATTCAGTCAGTTTGAATAAAATAAAAATTCGGGGCCAAATTGATATCTTTTCAATTATGAAGTATTCCACGGCTTATTGTGTTCCAATTAATTATCAGAATATGAATTCCGAGGAGATAATGAATTAAGTAGGGCTAGATGGACCATTTTTAGATTTCAATTTTGGAAAAAAATTTTAGCAGTCCTGCTTTTCTCTGTTTATCAACGTTCTATTTATTAAAAAGTGTGTCCTGAATGGGAACAATTATGGAGAATCATCAAAACTTTGGACTGTTTGAAAAAAGTACTAAGACACTTTTTGTAGAATTTTTTTTTGGAAAAGAATTAATAAATGCCCCCAAAACGACAAAATTTTAAGGTGTATAATAACCTCCATTTTTTTCACACCGATAAAAAGGTTTGGTAAAGTGGAAAAAATTTGGCTCGAATTAACCAAACCCGGCGGTTACGGGTGGCGAACGAAATGGGTAATTCAGTTAACTCAAAACGTGTATCAAAATGGAAACAAAAATTGCATTCCCATAAATACATAGATCGTTGACCCAACAGAGTAGAGAATCCGTTCAATTGAAAATTACATTGTTTCGATTCTATATTTGGTAAAATGCACTCAATATGCGATTGCATAATCAAATGGTTTAGTTGAATGAACAGTTTATATTTTCTATGCAAATCAGATGTTGTTCACCGGAAAAAAAAATGCATTCGATATAAAGCTAGAAAATTTCAATTGAATTAACAAAACATTTGATGATATGCAATATTTGTTTAAGCTACGAGGACTTTTACTCAACTAATTAATCGTGAGATTAAACAGTTAAGTGAAAACTTAACTTATTTATCCTTGCTCCTATAAAGAGCACGAGCGCCACCAAAGTGCAATGGTGATCTCATTCAAATTTGTAGTCTTTAGTCGATAGAACTGCGTAACCACAGAGCGCGGGTAATGTTCCATCAATTTAAAATTAATCGAGGACTCCGATGCTGGTAATACACTGGTACTTATCGGTGCTCGGTGGCTGTCTCGCTTGCGCGAGAGCGCGCGCCGATCGTCGCCACCTAACGGATCTCGGGCGAAATGCCGCGAACGTGGTAGTTACTATACGTACGATCGACTAAATTTGTTGTGGCCGCATTGAAATATTTAGTCAAATTTATCAAACAATTTGATCGACTTGAAAGCATTTACTATTCTTTTCAACTGGATGAATAGCTCAAATTAAAACTATATTTTGTTGATGAGACGAAACATACAGTTAAAACAATTGTATTTACTTCCAGTAAATGACTAGATATTCGATTGAATGGGAAAACAAGTTGTTGAATCAATCTCGTTTGAAATCATTTTGATCCAATGTTGTGTTTGCGGTGAATGCAGTATACATTCGAAACAACGACACCAGTTTTATTATTTCAACAACGGGGTAATCAAATCAAATATGTGACGATTGATTCAAACAAATTTTCCGTGATCGCAGCTGGGTGTAGTTGAAATTACTATCGTACAAAATTTTATCGCACGAGTGCGTAAAGTGCCCGCTTCTCGCACGCGCAGCGAAGCGAAGCGTGCAAGAAGTGGTCACTTTACGCACGGAGTGCAATAATAGTATCGTACGAAATTTTATTGTACGAGTGCGCAAAGTGCCGGTTTGAGCACGCGCAGCGTGCGCAAAGTGGCACTTTGCGCACGGAGTGCAATAAAACCTTTTTTTCGGTGCAGTAATTAAATGTCGACCAAAGTCTATTTTGCGCCCTCCAGGTCATTTTGCCCCACATTCCCTTGTGGAAAAACGAATAGGGTGGCACTTGCTTAAATTGTGGTTCTTAAAATTCACAGAAGAAAGAGAGATTCGTTGACTATTGACAAAGTCATTGGCTCTGAGTGTTCATCCGCTGATCTTAAAAATCTATTATCGACACGATTTTATTGCCTCCCTCGTTTTCGATCACAATCCTTATTTTTCCTGCATAGGGATCGGTTTCTTTGATCTTCGTTGCTTCGTACAAAAGCATTGAGCGAGAGGAGCGTAGAGTGGCTTTGTTCCCTTATTTTTTTCCCCTTCTGCCTATAACGAAGAGTCGTCATGATGCATGTCGAATGAGCGAGTGATGCGAGAGAAAAATGGGGATGATAAATAAAGGAAGCGATGAGGCAAGAGCGAACTTTGATAAAAAAAAATTTGATTCAGCATTTATGCAAATTCATTTTCCGGGGACAACACTCAAAATATTCCATTTTTTTTACTTTATAAAATTTCAAATTAAGACCAATTCAATTACATGTCAAGTCCAAAAAATAGGTTAGCAATTTATTCAATTACAAGCGATTGAAACGAAATTTTGGGTTTTTTAAATAAAATGTGGCAAAAAGTGGCTTATCTATGGAAATTTAAACATTTCGAAAATATTTTTGCAGGTTTGATTCGTTATTACAAGATTAAAAGAATTGTACCTGATTTGTTGCACAATTTATACTCGTCAGTTGAAAAACAGAAATCGAAGTTTTTTTTCAACAGACGATTTTTTTTAGCTTCTCCATGCAAAATTGATAGACGAATTATACTTTTGGGTCTTGACGAGAATCAATTTGAAATTTGTTGGAAAATTGCAAAAACCATCTTTATAGTATTCCAATCGCCTTAAACTTAGTACAATCAAATTTATTGAAAGCTCTCATTGTTGTACGTATCGAAAGAAAATAAAATGAGTAACTACAAAATTGAAAAAAAATCGGCATACTGCATGTCATATATTATAATTATAATATAATAATACATATTATATATTATTATATATAATATATTATAATCATGTATTAATCATATATCATAATTACCTTATCATTACATGACAATTACATAATTGAATCATATTATATCGTATCATATAATAATTATTAATTTCCATTGTTATCGTTATTATAAATTCGATCTTTACTCGTAATATTTCCGAGATAGACGTTTGCGTATAATGTCTTGTAAACTGATGTGTACACGTTTATATTGCGAGTACAGCATGAGATTGTCTTGTATGCGAACATAATATGACCGGGCTCTACTATAAAGGTGAATTGTGGTGGTGGGTTCGCCACGTTGGAGAGTGAGGCAAAAGTTAAGAAGAGGGGAATAAAAAAAAAATTAGAAAGAGAGAGAAAAGCTTGAACGTGGTCGCTCAATGCGGTTCTCGCTCTCACTGTTTTCCATATGCATCCACGGCTCAATAAAACCGCTGGTACCAAGCGCATTAAATAGCGCATAGGTCTGGCATGAACCTAGGCATACTTTCACCGGCAGTGTCTCGGGAAATGGCATCATATATGCGATACACTGCAATCTCCGTGGATTACGAAATCATCCGCTGCACACGTTATTCGAATCAAGCGTTTATTCCAAGCGGACCCATACAAAGTACTCAAAGCGCTCATACAAAAACGACCGCGAAGAGCTAAACCCCGCACTTCTTTGCCGCTTCTTTTGAACAAACAAAAGAAAAACGTCCTAGGAATAGAATGATAAAAAATAAAAAAATAAAAAAAATTCTCAAACTGCCTGTCCGAGGCTTCGCTTGATCGACTCGTTAATTGGCGAGATATTTTTTGAGACTCGCTCCGAGCGAATAATGAAAGTGAGCGGCAGCGCTGAATGATTTGGCAGTAATTGTCATATTTTATTTTATTTTTGGCTAGACATTAGCAACGTTTAATGTGTCGATAATGACAAATGAAGCTGCCCAGATTTATCATGGCGAGGAGGAAAAGACAAATTTACATTGTGTAAATAAATGAGAGTCACGATGATTTATGACAATTGTAATATCGTCGATCACGGGAAATATATCGATGCAACGGGATCAATGCTTGCAGAAGGGAGAGAATATTAAACTCTATAGTTTCTGAGTTACGTTGCATCTTTCGAAATTTGTCTTTTTTAGCAAAAAGTCAAATAACTTTGCGAGAAAAAAATCGTAAGAAATTTGTTTAAAATTAAAAATGGAGCGTTTGCTAAGCCTTTCAAATGTACCGAAGACAAAAAAGACAAGAAAAAATGTCCTCAAATTGCGATGGTCGAAAAACGGTGGCGTACAAAAATACGCAACGGATCGAAAAAAAAAATCATAAAAAATATTTTCAAAAAGCAAAATAAAGCTGAATTCCGTCCCGGCAAAAGCCTTTTTTAAAAATTCGATTATCTTTTTGTTTTAATGGAGTTATGCACCTTCTAGTGCGGCAAGAAATATTGACTGGTGCCTTCCAAACTTTTGAGCGGGGGTGTATCTGGTGGATGCGATATTCTCACTGCCATGGGGAATACTTCTGGCTGCAGCTGTTGCACCTGCCATGGCGACGAAACGACTGCCACCGATCCGAACATCACGAAGATAAGCTAATGACCGCATTCGTTCTCCCGCTGGCCGTTTCAGCGATCGGTCACGCGATTCTCCCGCAGAGTTCTTCGTCTCCAAAAGGGAAAACAGAGGATTAAGGAGACAAGCATTGTGCCGAGGGTTGAAGAGTGACGTGAAGAAGAGACTTCCAGGGGGGTCGCACGAGGATTCAGTGTCATTTCAACATTTTTGATGTAACGGAGGTGCATCGTTGCGTGGAATGTTAAAAATACTAAAACCGTTGCTGAATATGACAATTTTAGATGTCTCAAAGTTGATTATAGTTATAATGAGTTAATCGTGAATTAATCAGGAGTTAATCATGAGTTAATCATGAGTTAATCATGAGTTAATCATGAGTTAATCATGAGTTAATCATGAGTTAATCATGCGTGAATCATGGGTGAATCATGAGTGAATCATGAGTGAATCATGAGTGAATCATGAGTGAATCATGAGTTAATCATGAGTTGATCGTGAGCTAATCGTGAGTTAATCGTGAGTTAATCGTGAGTTAATCGCGAGTAAATCGTGAGTCAATCGTGAGCCAATCGTGAGTCAATCGTGAGTCAACCGTGAGTCGACCGTGAGTCGACCATGAGTCAATCGCAAGTCATTCGTGAGTCAATCGCTAGTCAATTGTGAGTCAATTGCGAGTCAATCATGAGTCAATCATGCGTCAATCGTGAGTCAACCGTGGGTCAATCATGAGTCAATCACGAGTCAATAGCGAGTCAATCACGAGTCAATCATGAGTCAATCGTGAGTCAATCATGAGTTAATCATGAAGTAGTCATGGTCGTTTTCGTATGGAGTGCCACATATATATCTGATAATTTTCAAGGAACCTCAGTAAAAATTGCTTAGAAATAGGTTGAATATATTCTTAATAAAATAACAATAACTCGATTGTTTAATAAATAGTTGAAGATGTGACAAAAATTCTCAGGTATTGATATTTTTTTACCTCTTACAGAGGCTTTCCCCTTAATGAATTAAAAAAAATTCATTATTATTATTATTATTATTATTATTATTATTATTATTATTATTATTATGTTAATGATATGTATAGATGTTAATCTTATTTCTCAACGTTTTGCTTATCTCAATGACGTCAGAGCGCAGCTAGGCGCGGAATGTAAAAAAAAAAAATGGTTGGCGCTCGGAGCCATAATTAACGGCTTTTTTCACTCGTCCCGGGTGGCTCGATAATTTTTCGGTCCCTGGGAATCAAAGAAACAGGACACTTGGAGCGCGCGTGGCACTCATATATCACGAAGGGCGGGAAAAAATGCGGTGACGAGAAACGATAGCTGTAGGGCCTCGTCCTACTAGCTCTCATATACATATTATGTATATAATACAAGTATCCATATACCGACGACCATATGGCTTTCGTTTCCCTCAGCCCAACTTATTTTCTCCGCCTCTATCCCTGTTATTTGTACTCACTCGGAACTATCCGAGCGAATTCTTGCCCTCACTTAGTTCGCGTGTCCTCACTCCTTGTCCATTTGGACCTTATGCCGCTATACATTCGAAATAAAAGTTTCCACAATGCTAAAAAAGTTTTTCCACTGGTTCATGCTCTTAACACAGAACTTTGTTGAGATTGATGTCGAGGAAGGTTCAGAATCGCTGAACCTTCACCGACTTACTTTTGTACACTCCAGTTCCCAATTATTTTTCCTTAGCCTTCATTAATTCAGCTCCTTCGACCCCTCAGAATTAAAAAAATCCATTTCGTTGATCTAACAAAGTAGGATAACCCCTTAAGGGCTGCTTGAAACCTGCAGTTCCAATTATTTTTCCTTAGCCTTCTTTAATTCAGCTCCTTCAATCCCTCAGAATTAAAAAAATCCATTTTTAGACCTAACAAAGTAGGATAACCCCTTAAGGGCTGCTTGAACCCTGTGGTTCCAATTTTTTTCCTTAGCCTTCATTAATTCAGCTCCTTCGATCCCGCACAATTTAATAAATCCATGTTTTTCGACCTGACAAAGTAGGATAACCCTTAAAGGCTGCTTGAACCGTGCAGTTCCAATTATTTTTCCTTAGCCTTCATTGATTCAGCTCCTTCGATCCCTCAGAATTTCAAAAATCCATTTTTTCGACCTAACACAGTAGGATAACCCCTTAAGGGCTGCTTGAACCCTGCAGTTCCAATTATTTTCCCTTAGCCTTCATTAATTCAGCTCCTGCGGTACCTCAGAATTTAAAAAATCTATTTTTTCAACTTAACGCAATAGGATATCCCCTTAAGAGCTGCTCGAACCTTGCGATCCAATTATTTTTCCTTAGCCTTCATTAATTCAGCTCCTTCAATCCCTCAGAATTTGAAAAATCCATCTTTTAGACTTAACAAAGTAGGATGTTCTCTTAAGGGCTGCTCGAACCCTGCGATCCAATTATTTTTCCTTAGCCTTCATTAATTCGGCTCTTTTAATCCCTCAGAATTCAAAAAATCCATTTTTTCAACCTAACAAAGTAGGATAACCCCTTAAGGGCTGCTTGAACCCTGAAGTTCCAATTATTTTTCCTTAGCCGCCATTAATTCAGCTCCTTCGATTCCTCGATGTTCGTCCATCAAAGTGTAACCTTCGCCTGGCGAATTCCCAGTCCCAGTACCAATTATGCGGGTAGGCCTAACCCTCATATTCTGATACCCCATACTGCCATACTCATTTATGACCAATATTCCGATGAGAGAGTAGTTCACATATGGTTTTCGAGTCGAATCATTGTGCTTTGAATTATTCTTACAAAGGAATGGTAATTAACTCTTTCTGACCCTGGTCTTAGTGCCCGGTTGCCTTTTCACCCTTACATCCTTTGGAACTTGTCTTCTGGATATTAACATAAGGGTCACACCACCAACAACAATTTAATTTAAACGGTATATCACCAAATGATGATTGTCAATCATAATTATCATCATCAGGATGCAAAGGAACATTTGTGCTTGGCATGAGCCAAAGTCAATTGATAATAATGATGATTCAGCCAGAGTCGATTGATAGTAACTTCATTATTATCAATCGACTCTGGCTCATTCCAAGCACCAATGTTCCTTTGCATTCTGATAATAAGAATTATGATGGACAATCATCATTTGGTGATACATGTTTAAATGGAACTGTTGGTGGTGGTGTGACCCTTATGTTAATATTCAGAAGACAAGTTCCTTTGCATCCTGAATCTAGGACCTTGTCATTGTGTAATAGCAAATGGTACCGCGACATGCTTCACACTCAGTGTGATGCTGTACCCTGATGTACCTTTGCCTTGTATTAGATGAAACACGAGGGAGAAGCAGTCGGACAAAGAGAGAGAAAGAGGGATACGAAGGTCCGGACCCCGGACGTTTGAGGAGTCCGGGTGATGGGTGGCCCTGTATGGCGTTGCATACAAGTGGCTCCCAGAGGAAGGAAAACCAGCATGGGATTTCCGCTTGGGTAGCGTCAATGGTGAACGATGAAACGAGACGTATCGCGAACAGGAGAGCATCAGAAACGGATAATACGTACCGGCAAACTCGAGAGAGGCTTTCCCCTTCATTGACATGAACCGTACACGATGGAAGACCTCTCGTCCCCAATGGGGCCGAAGCCCCGGTTAACGACGTAACCGTTCATTAGACTCCTGTGGTACGTTGGTATACACAACGATAATGGCGGAGGAGAGCGACGATTGTACAAAAGCAGCATCACGATAGTCTCAATGGTATCGCGTATGGTTGACAGTTGGCCTGTCGCGTATCACGTCGCGAAAATGATTTACTCCTATGACACAGATGCCCGAGGTCAAGTTGGCTATGTTCCTTCTGCAAAGTAAAGTGAAGTAGGGAAGGCATATGGCGTTTGATTGGCTATTTGGTATCAGACTCCTTTTACATCAACTATCGATGACTACTACAAAGTTAGGGGGTGACTAGGGCTAGAGCTAGGCTGGGCTAGAGCTAGGCTGGGCTAGAGCTAGGCCTAGGCTAGGGGTGTTGCACGACCTTCAGTTGGTACTTGAATGTATGCGGAATCCTGACTTCTAGCTTTTGGATTCAACGGCGTTATCTTGGTGGATCAAGAAAAGCCTACAAAGACTCCAAGAGTTTAAGAAAGAATCTCAAAGAGAGTCAACTGTGTTAGAGAAGGTATATGGTGTTTTATTGCCTATTTGGTATCAGGCTCCCTTTACATCAACCGTCGATGACTACTACAAAGTTAGGGGTGTGACTAGGGCCAGGCTAGCAGTGGGCTAGGGCTAGGACTAGGCTAGAGGTGTTGCGAGACCTTAGGTTGGGACTCAAAAGTATGCTGAATCCTGACTTCTAGCTTTTGGAATCAACGACGTTGTCTAGGTAGATCAAGAAAAGCCTACCAAGACTCCAAGAGCTTAACAAAGAATCCCAAAGGGAGACAACTGTGTTAGAGGAAGCATATGGCGTTTTATTGACCTGTTTTATTGACTATTTGGTATCAGACTCCTTTTACGTCAACTATCGATGGCTACTACAAAGTTAGGGGTGTGACTAGGACTGGGGCTAGGGCTGGGACTAGGCTAGAGGTGTTGCACGACCTTAGGTTGGGACTCAAAAGTATGCTGAATCCTGACTTCTAGCTTTTGGAATCAACGACGTTGTCTTGGTAGATCAACAAAAGTCTACCAAGACTCCAAGAGCTAAACAAAGAATCCCAAAGGGAGGGAACTGTCCTTAAGTCTTGAAGTCACGTGGGATGGGGTTGAAGTTTATTGTCGTGTGGAGTCTCTTGATTCGATGGTTCTTTTGTTCATTATTTTTCAGCGATTTCACCAGCACGATATGAGAATGAACGACGAATATAATGATCGCATATAGCTGTCCTGTCCTTGAATCGTTGAATTCCGAGACCGTGCGTGGCGGCTTATTAACCACGGGAGGTCGCGCGTTCTACTCGTTAACCCTTGTGACCTTGGTCCTTCCGGTCTCCCTTCACTCTCTGGCTTGCTCTTTCATCAGGAATATAATCACAGTAATTAACGCTCCGGACGTGTAATGATCGAACGCGAGCTGAGCGCCGCAGTCATCGTCGCGTATCTTATTCTTCGATATGAGCCTCTCGTTGCTCTGTCTTTTGCATGATTTTTCCTACATTGTCAATTTCCGTCCCCAGTCCAGTTTACCGGGTAACGAATCAACATCGCTACCAACGTCGCCAACTGCCAATTGACTTTTAAATTGTTCGTGACTTCCATGAACCTTCTTGACCCATTCACAGAGGTAAGTATGGTAACATTCCTGTTTTTATACGCCTCGAAGAATCATGACAATAAAGTCGCGGGAACGATGATGCCACCTGGAATCCCATGTACGACGATGTAAGTCCAGTTTCGTTTGTTAAAGTCATGAAAGGGAGCAAACGATATCGCCGCAAAGATTTTCCTCCGAAGACGTTTAAGGACTATTCTGGAATCGAATTAAAAAAAAATTCAAGTATCTCTAAACGATACGTAATATTCATGTAATTTATTTCTACTGCTGTCCCTACTAAATAAATTTTAGTCCATGAGCGCAATTTTGGGGCTGCCTGACCCTATCTATTTTTTCAACTAAACCTTTTTTTTATTCCTATAGCTAGGAACCCATTGACAAGTTTTTTAGCATTCATTTGCCATCAACGGATCACCGGTAAAATGCATTTTTTCCCCTGTTTTCATAACGATTCCAGACATTAAGTCCAACGGTACATATTTGGAACATTATATCAAGGAGGAAATCTGTCGTTTGAAAGATACATAAGGTTGAGATATGTAGGCTCAATTAAACCCTAAATGGCCAGAGACATCCGGAGAGCTGGCAAACTATAAATCTAGCTGTGCAGTCGATGAAAAGAGTTTATATTTAGTTTATTTCTTTACCAGCGCCGAGTTTGGGGAAAACTATTCCTAATGGATTCTTAATGACCCTGGGGTCGAAAACAGTGGCGTTAGAAAAATATGTATATACGACCCATGGGACTCTCAGAGATATACACGTGGTCGATCAGTGACGACGAATATGACGAGCTAGGACGAGAGGAACGAAGAAAAGCCCAACAGCTGATGCGTGTTCGCCTTTTACGGTTTCGTCGTGATGACAGTTATGGTTGGAACGAGCTCAAATGTCCTACCAGAACGATTTTCCGAAAAATTTGTCTGCCGCATCATCGTCGTCAAAGCGTTAACAAACTCAACGACCCGAGTTGAAAAAAAGTTTTTTAGAGGCCCAAGGGACTGTTTTTCTATTTTGCTTGATTATCGTGATGTAATGGACAAATACAACTTTGCCGCTTTCTATCTTACGTAATATTTGAGTTATCGCAAAATCATTTGTACAAAAATTGTTGGAAATTGAGTTCTCTACAAGTTGTATTGGAAATTTTTTTCCATAAAATCAAAAGGGGCCAATATAATTGACAATAAACATTCGTAAGCATGAATCAGTGCATGCACTTTTTTTAACCTAACTTTTTTTTGTTATAGATATCGCAAAAGTCTTGCGGTAAAAAGTTGTAGAGAATATTTTTCCCTGCAAAACTAAAAAAAAAAACCAACATTCGACCAGTAGGAGCCGAGATATCGACAATTTACAATATGGCGAACAAAGCAAAAGGAAATTTCAATGACCTTCAATGAACCTCTACCAGTTCTCAGAAATTTGGACTGGACTGTGTATACCAAGATTTCCGGTAGTTTCCCTACGCTCAAAAAAAGTGGCTGCAGTGGATCAATCCTCGAGTCAGTCTCAAGGACGCAACAGAGCCAATTGTAAACAAACTTTTGTTTATTTTCGAAACAAACATTTCAACGTTGATTCTCAGTAACTCAAATGGCGTTCAACCAATGAAAGGGGGGACGATGACTTTTCACACAAATATTATCCCACGTGGTGACCCGCACTACGAATGTAAGGCAATGTCAGTGAACCCCATTCTTCAATTGTCGTATCTCGTCGATATCAACCGAATCCAAGAGTCAAGGGGATCTAATGCTGAGTGATGGGTTTCCCACGAGTCGAAGGAAACTGTCGAAAGAACATTTCAGTGACGAAATGTGAAAGGGCTCAGAGGGGAAAGTATCGACGTAATCTCGGACCTCAATTCTTTGAGCCATGGCATTAAAGAGAATGGGTTTTGCTATTAGCGACGGATAGTCTGCTTACGAAGACCCAGGATTTATGTAAGCCCCGAGATACGAGGACATCAAAGTAGAAGCTTCTTCGATGATACGTGCAATTTTTTAGCCTTCTATCGTCTATAGATAATTTTACCGACTTCCGGTGGAGTCCATTGACCAGTAACATTGTCGACTGAGGACTTGGACTCTCTAAATGAATTCTCCAACTGTCTCTATTCTCTCAATTCAGTACGAGTCTCTGAAAGTTGAGACAAAGCGGACCCGCGATCATTTTCTCAATGGCCGTGCCTCAGCACAGTTGCAAGGCGAAGGCCAATTTGTTTTTGGGGTTAATTTACCTCAACCGTCAGTGAGAAGGACGAAAATGGTTCTTGGAGACAGCTGCGACTGAGAGGGACACGATGAACTGGTTTTTTCCCCTATTCTTATGTTTTTCACTATTTAAGGAGTATTCTGGTCTAGAATTTGGAAATAGTATATTACGATACTAGTGCGATGAAACTTTTTCTAACGAGTGTGAGTTTGCAGCATGAGCCGAAGGCGAATGTTGCAATCACACGAGTTGAGAAAAAGTGGCATTTTGCGCACGGAGTGCAATAATAGTACATTACGATACGAGTGCGATGAAACTTTTTCTCGACGAGTGTGAGTTTGCAGCATGAGCCGAAGGCCAATGCTGCAATCACACGAGTTGAGAAAAAGTTTCTCGCACGAGTAACGTACAAAATTTTATCGCACGGAGTGCAATAAAAATAATTTTTTTGCATATTCTTAAAGATTGGACGTTTAAAGAAATTTTTTTAATTCCAATAATTTATAGAGTTACAGCTGGGTCATTCCATGTTAAATTGACCGATAGGTGGAAGCGACCCCTTTCGATTTTGATGAAATTTGATCAGAAGTTTTCTTTCATCATAGAACGAAGTTCTACCAAAATAAAAATAAAGTTTTTTCGAAAGTTATGTAAGATTGAAAATTTCACCGATTGTTCAATTTTTCAAGTTTATTTTTTAAATGTCTCAAAAATTATTATAGTTATGGAAAAAACGTTCTGGGTTCGTCTTAGAGAGTTTACTTGGAGCGGGAAAAAAATATATTCCGAAAAAAAAATTTGAATAATGATGAATTCGGAGTATTTTGAATTTTTAATAATCGTGAAAATCCACGATCAACATTAAATTTTTGGTTCAATTTTGTTATATAATACCTTTTACTGATCTTAAAAGATCCTGAAATTTTCAGAATGGTGTCTTTTTTTCAAAAATATGAATTTTTAAATTAGGGTAAAGAACATTTTTTTTTTACTTCTGAGTTCAGTGAAGTTAAGCAATTATGTAATTTTTACTGCTCAAAATTACAAAATTACATGATTACTCAACTTTACTTCACTTACAATTAGAGGTAATAAGAAAAAAATTTTTTTTTACGAAATTCCAAAAATTCATATTGTTGAAAAAAGAACACCTTTCAGAAATTTCAGAAATCGATGAAAATTTCAGAATTTTTTAAGATCAGTACAAGGTATTATATTTAAAAAATTGAATGTTGATCGTGGATTTTTTAAATTCACGATTTTTAAAGATTCAAAATGGACAAATTTATCATTTTTCAAAAAAAAAAAATTCAGAAAACTTTATTTTCCTAGCCCCGGATATACTCTTCAAGACAAACCCAGAACGAGTTTTTCGTAACTATAATAGTTTCCGAGATATTAAAAAAATGAATATCAAAAATTGAAACAATGGTGAAATTTTGAATTCTGTATAACTTTCGAAAAAATTTGTTTACATGTTTTTCCTTCGGTAGAACTTCGTTTCACAATAGAAGAAAACTTCTCACAAAATTTCATCGAAATTCAAAGGGGTCGATTTCAACTATTGGTCGATTTGACATGGAATGACTCAGCTATTTTAGTGACGCAGCAACTACTTCACGTCGCAGCAAATCGGACTATATCGCAAAAAAAAATAGTATCAACCTGATTCGGTTATCGTGGGTCGCTGGAGACCCGAGCGATTTTTCTTTTCTCCCGTTTCTCTCGAAAGCCACATATGTTTATGACAAAAAATAAAATATCTGTTTAAATTTTTCTGCAATCTTCATGGTGTGGCCTTACAGTAGAAGTATCCAAGAGTGTTAGGGAATTTTATCAGATTTTGTAATTGCAAATTACGTCATCTAACATACGCCTTGGGTCTCCAGCGACCCACGACAACCTTACAAGGTGCCAAGACACACGATAGACTGATCGAGTTAATTCTGGCAATTATAAAAATATGCATAAAAAATGCTCGATATCGATTTTTTCCATACCAGTTTTTCCAAGTTTCTCTCGACAAATCGAAGGAAACATTGAAGGCAAACGGTAAAACGTAAGAGATTATGTTTTAGACGCGATCGACATGCTTCGCTGTCATAATAAGCCAAAGTCCGTCAGGGCTCCTTCCTTTTCTGTTTCTGGACTGGGATCCATATGGGGGATCCCATGAACGTTGAAGTACATGATAATAACGTGTTATTTTCGTTGAGTGTAATAACGCACGGGTAATGATACGTCACGTGAGCATGCCAAGTAAACCGAGCAATACCCCGGTGACGGGTTAATCAAAATGCTTTCCCTCTCACTACACGGTACCGCACGCCAATTGACCGTCAGCTAGATACTTTGATCCGTGCAACAAACTCCAACGAATTTACTAAAAAAAAAAAAAAAGCAATACCTTCGCTACTCGATTACATTGCTCGAGAAAATAGTCTACGTAAAATGTAAACACGAGAGAAGAAAAAGTAACGCCAATAAATATGGGGTAAAGTGGTGAGAAGTGGCAATCAATTTCCAAGATGGCGGCCTAGGACGCCATCTTGGAAATGTCTTTGTCAGTTATTTTCTGTGAGAAAAACAGTGAGATGCGAAATATGAATAGCAGAATAAAATAAGAACGGGACTTCCGTTAGAATTCTGATCCTTTTTTTGCCAGGAATAATGCTCATTCCTCATTACTTTCCATTGTTTGTTAAGCTTTCTAGAGGAAGCCTCAATTAGGTTAGTTATCTTGGGGAAGCTTGCAAAATCGCTTATAAAGGAGGATTGATGATCGATGGAAAAAATTAGGAGGTAAAGAATTTCTAATTCTAGCGGTTTCTTCATTGTTTTGTGGATTTTAAGATATGGGTCATTCCATGTCAAATCGACCAGTTGTTGGAATCGAATCATCTCCATTTCGATGAAATTTTGTCAGACATTTTCTTTCATCATAAAACGAAGTTATACCAAAGGAAAAAAATAAATTTTTTTTTTTCGAAAGTTATGCAATATTCAAAATTTCAGGATTTTTTCAATTTTTTAAATATCTCGAAAACTATTGGAGTTACGAAAAAGTTGTTCCGAGTTCGTTTTAAAGAGTATACTTGGGACTACGAATAAAAAAAAATAAAAAAAAAAAATTTGAAGTATGATGAATTTGGAGAATTTTGAGTTTTTAAAAATCGCAAAAATCGACGATCAACATTAAATTTCTTGTTCCATTTTTTTAAATATTATACCTTGTACTGATCTTCAAAGATCCAACAATTTTCGGAATTACGTTTTTTTTTTCAAAAATATGAATGTTTGTTTTTTACCTCTGAGTTAAGTTAAGTTGAACAATCATACAATTCCGTAATTTTGAGCAGTAAAAACTTCAATTAATGACATAAGAATGTAAAAACAGAAACAATAGAAATTCTTATGTCATTCATTGAAATTTTAACTGCTAAAAATTCCGAAATTACATGATTGCTCAACTTCACTTATCTTAGAGGTAAAAAATATTTTTTTTTTACCAAAATTCAAAAATTCATATTTTTGAAAAAACCAAAAACGCAATTCTGAAAATTTCAGGAACTTCTAAGATCAGTACAAGGTATTATATTAAAAAAATTGAACCAAAAATTTAATGTTGATCGTGGATTTTAACGATTTAAAAAAATTTTAATTTCTCTAAATTCATCATTTTTCAAAATTTGTTTTCAGATTTATTTTTTTTCGTAACCCCAAGTATACTCTTCAAGACGAACCCATAACCATTTTTTCGTAACTACAATAATTTTCGAGCTATTCAAAAAATAAACTTGAAAAATTGAAAAAATAGTGATATTTTGAATTTTTCCTAACATTCGAAAAAAAAAAATTAATTTTTATCCTCTGCCAAAACTTTGTTTTATGCTAAAGAAAAACTTCTGATCAAATTTCATCGAAATCGAAAGGGGTCGATTCCAACTATTGGTCGATTTGACATGGAATGACCCGTATGTTTTTTTTGCTAGGTCACATAGTAAAATTCTTTGTCTTAACGACACACGAACGCCATCTGCGGAATAATTTTTTTTAAGGTCTGGTTTTTTCTGCAGGTCTTTACACAATTGATATTATAATTGACTAAAACTTGCTGAATGACTTTCTGATAATATTGCAAATATTTTTGTCGTTGTTTATTGATAAAAAAAAGGAAAAAATTTAACTTAGCTTGTGTCAGTGAGCAAAACAGCAAAAAAAAGCAACCCACAAACCAGGCACAATGCAATTAGGGGCTGCCACAAAGGTTCCCATTTCCTTCAGTCATTCCAACCCCTTCGATCACCCCTCTGAGAGAGACTTGCAGGTTTTCTGGATTTAACGTCTGATTTCTTTTTTTTTCCCTCTATCTCTCTCTGCTACTTGATCCTTTTTGCATTGTGCATGTCTGTGCGCCTTTTTTTCCTTCTCCCTCTTTCTCTCTTTCTATCCCTCCGTCGCTCCCAAAAATATTTACTATTTTTTTCGTTATCCCATTGTTAGCATTAACATTTCCACCCTTACTATAAATTGTTTTCATACAGCACGCAATAAAAAATGTCCCCAAGAAAAAATTCAAGACTCCAGGAGCAGCAAGAAAAAGGGGCTTTCATGGCGTTTATCGACTTTTCAAACAAACTTTATCTAGGCAAGATTCTATCTATGTAGAGGTTTGTGATTTGGTGCGACCGCGCCGTGGGGATGTCAGGGCGATGCATTTGCATAGATAGCGTTATACTTAGATGGGGTTTGATTAAAACGTCGATAATACCTGGAAAGACCTGCCGGAAAAACCAGGTCGTAAAGTGAAAAAAAATTACTTCACAGATGGCGTTCGTTTGTCGTTGATATAAAGTATTTTACTATGTGACCCAGCAAACGAAAAACATAAGGGTCATTCCATGTCGAATCGACCAATAGTTGGAATCGACCCCTTTCGATTTCGATTTGGTCAGAAGTTTTTCTTTAACACAAAACGGAGCTCTACTGAAGGAAAAATATATATATATTTTTTTTTTGAAAGTTATGCAAAATTCAAAATTTCACAATTTTTTCAAATTTTCAAGTTTATTTTTTGAATATCTCGAAAACTATTATAGTTGGGAAAAAATCGTTCTGGATTCGTCTTAAAAAGTATAATTGGGTTACGAAAAAAAAAAAATCCGAAACAAAAATTTGAAAAATTATGAATTTAAATAATATTTAAAAGTCGTGAAAATCCGCAATCAATATTAAATTCTTGGTTCAAATTTGTTTGATATAATACCTTGTACTGATCTTCAAGGATCCTGAAATTTTCAGAAAAGTGTTCTTTTTTTTCTTAAAAAATATGAATTTTTGAATTTTGGTAAATAAAATTCATGTTTTTGATGAAAAACGAACACCTTCCTGAAAATTTCAGGATCTTTTAAGATCAGTACAAGGTATTATATAAAAAAAAAAATTGAAACAAAAATTTAATGATGACAATGGATTTTCGCGATATTTAAAAATTCAAAATTCTCCCAATTTATCATCATCTTCATATCATTATCATTATCATTTTTGTAATAATAATAGTTTGTTTGTAATCATAATAGTTTTCGAGATATTTGAAAAATGTTCTTGAAAAATTGAAAAAATTGTGAAATTATGAATTTTCGAAAAAATTTTATTAATTTTTTTCCTTTGGTAGAACATCGTTTTATGATAGAAGAAAACGTTTGACAAAATTTCATCGAAATGGAGAGGGTTCGATTCCAACAACTGGTCGATTTGACATGGAATTACCCATATCTTAAAATCCATAAAACAATAAAGAAACCGCTAGAATTAGAAATTCGTTACCTAAGTTATGCAAAATTCAAAATTTCACAACTTTTCCAATTTTTTAAGTTTTTTTTTTTTAATATCTTGAAAACTATTATAGTTACGAAAAAATCGTTCTGGGTTCGTCTTAAAGAGTATACTTGGGCTACGAAAAAAAATATATTCCGAAAAAAATTTTGAAACATGATGAATTTAGAGAATTTTCGAAAATCCTTAAATTCTAGGCTCAACATTGAATTTTTGGTTCAATTTTGTTTCATATAAATTGGTTGATATTGATTGAAATATTGATCTTAAGATCAAACTTTCCATTGAACTCAAGTTGGGATCGAAGTCAAGTTCCAATTTAAGATGAGTCTTAAGTTTGAACTTGAGTATCATTATAAGTTCATACATAAGTTCAAACTTTTGTGCGAAATTCAGTTCGATCTCAAGTTTCAACTTGAATTTGGTTCCAAGTTCGATCTTAAACCCATCTTGAGCTTGAACTTAAGTCCGATCAAACTAAGTTTAAGCTCAAGATGGATCTTAAGTTCAAACTTTAAACCGAATTCAAGTTTGAACTTAAGACCGATCTGAAGTTCGCACTAAAGCTTGAACTCAAGTTTGAACTTAGACCCGATCTGAAGTTCGCACTAAAGTTTGAACTTAAGTATGAACTTATAATGACACTTAAGTTCAAATTTAAGATTCATCATCAAATTGGAAGTTAAGTTCGATCTTAGGTTCCAACTTGAGTTCAATGGAAAATTTGATCTCAAGATCGATCTCAAGATAGATCTTGAGATCTTAAAATTCGGGCCTTAGATCCCAAAGATTGAGTTATTTTTTCTGGCATGAAAAAAAAAATTATTGAACCTTCGCGTCAGCAAAAAAAACCATGAAATAATAATCGCTAACATTAACTGAAAAATTCTCTGAACGTTCCGGAAACGATACAAAAAAAATTGAAATATTATTTAAATCCTTGACACAAAAAACTAATATTTTTAGTTTCAAGACGGAAAAAAAAAATTTTTACATCACAGTGATAAAAGGGGTGCTCATCACAGAAATATATGTGCCATTAATGCTTCACTATCATTCTCTGGCCCTTGTCTGTCCATTTTTCTTTGCATCTTTCTTCAAGCATGCTTTCAAGTTTTTCTTCGTTTTGTCGTTTCTTATATAGTCAGTTGTCCATATACTTTGATGAATCTGGGCAACGAACGAAGATTGAATATTCAAGCTTCGAGCTTCGTCTTTGACAATGTCTAGAATCAAAGTGAAAAGTGCTGATACGAACGTCTCTGACGACAACGCGAAGTAAAATATCCCGAATTTGGGTCGTTCTGTGAAAAGTGAGGTGGGAATGTAAAAAGTAACAGCCTGTAAGAACCGAGAGAAAAGCCATTGAAGTTTTTCAAACGCTGTTCCTATTTCGTGTATCTCTGAGGAAACAAGTGGGGTTCTGTCTCTCGGGAGTTCTTTTTACAAATATTTCGAGAACAAGATCGTCAGAGATGAGAAACATCAAATACAAATTTTCCAGATGTTTCGGCCACTATTCAAGCATAGGCAAAATATAAATTTCCCTTAAGGGGTGTTTTGGGCCGCATTTTCGAGTTCTCAAGATCTATCTCAAAATCGATCTTGAGATCAAACTTAAGATCAAATTATCCATTGACAATTTTTTTTACTTTGAAAATTTCCCAGAAAAAATTAATTTTATTAAAAAATAAACTATTTTCGGTGCATTGGAAAGATGCAAACTTCAGTGTCTTAGCAAATATACGGAACGACACGATAATCTTTCAATTTTGGAATAATAATAATGCGAGGATAAACTGTGATGGTTTGTACTTAATGAAGATTATGGAAATTACCATAAAACGAAAACGCCGTTCGATCCTTCGACTCCGTTTTTTTTTTTTTTTTTTTTTTTTAAATAAATGAGACGAAGAAAAAAGTAGTAGAAAAAACTGGTTGATCGAAGAATCCGAGTTTTAAGAGGAATACCGGTTTTTCTTAATTAAGCATGTAGTCAACTCAATATCGAAAGCTTACCGTAAAAAAAGGAAGGAATTAAGTACTCCGAAGGCAAATTGCGTTGCACAAGCATCGGACACAAAGTTGCAATGAAAAATGGTAACAGGATTTTTTTTGGACATAACAGCAAATATTGCCATTTTGCTGCCTCATGAAAAAAGTTTTGCTTTCGTGAAAATAATTTTTTTCAAGATTTTTATGCCAATGTGTTCAAGTTCGAATTGCCCTTAATTATGAACAATTTGTCGACTTTTGTGTTTTTGAAAAAATGGCTTCTGCTATTTTCAAGATATTGCACTGAAACTTTGTACAGAATTAGTATAGCTATTTATATTGTTCGGTATTGAATTTAGGAAAAATCGATGGAAGGATTAAAATTTTATGAAATTTTGAATTTTTCGGAATTCGATTGCTCAACTTAACTTAACTCCTTCGAATCGATTGCTCAACTTAACTTAACTCAGAGGTAAAAAAAAAAATTTTTTTTTACCAAAATTCAAACATTCATATTTATGAAAAAAAAAACGTAATTCAGAAAATTTTAGGATCTTTTAAGATCAGGACAAGGTATTATATAAAAAAATTGAACCAAATATTTAATGATGATCATGAATTTTCGCGATATTTAAAAATTCAAAATTCTCCCAATGTATCATTTTTTCAAATTTTTTTGGGGAATATTTTTTTTTTCGTTTTTTTCGTACACTCTTCAAGACGAACCTAGAACGATTTTTTTGTAACAATAATATTTTTCGAGATGTTTGAAAAATGTACTTGAAAAATTGAAAAAATTGTGAAATTATGAATTTTCGAAAAAATGTTATTAATTTTTTTCTTTTGGTAGAGCTTCGTTTTAAGATTAAAAAAAACTTCTGACCGAATTTCATCAAAATTGAAAGGGGTCGATTCCAACTATTGGAAAAATAGCGTAAACGCTCTAACTTTTGCAATTTGAAAGATATTGCACTGAAACTTTGTGCAGAGCTAATATAGCTATCAATGTCATTCGCTATTGAATTTGGCGAGAATCGATCAAGAGATTAAAATTTTATGAAATTTTGGATTTTTTTGAAAAATAGCACAAGCGCTTAAACTTGCACAATTTTTAAGATATTCCATTGAAACTTTGTACAGAACTAGTATAGCTATCAAGGTTGTTCGCTATTGAATTTGGCGAAAATCTGTGGAGGGATAAAAAATTTATGAAATTTTCAACCTCTTTTGAAAAATAGCGTAAACGCTCTAACTTGTGCAATTTTCAAGTTGTTTCACTGAAACTTTGTACAGAGCTAATATAGCTATCGAGATTGTTTGCTATTAAATTTGGTAAAAATTGATCGAGTGATTAAAATTCTATGAAATTTTGATTATTTTGAAAAATAGTATTAATAGTAATAGAAGAGATATTGTACTGAAATTTTGTACACATTCAAAATAGTGATCGAGGATGTTCGTTATCGAATTTGGCAAGAATCAAATTTAGCAAAAAGCAAATTTGAAAGAATTTGGCAAATTTGCGCATTACTCAAGTTTTTCGATAGTTAACAAAGCTTATTTTATGAGGAAGCCAAATTTGATCGCCATACTTTGTGATAAAGGAAGCTATGTGAAGATAAAAATGAGGAAGCACAAAACTATGGATAAAAACGAGGAATGTGCAAATTTGCAGGATTCTTTTCTTTCCAAATCTGGAATGTAACAGGAAACTTTGGTTTTTTGGAAATTCTTGAAAGTCTGCCTTTTCATGGGAGCTACGACTATTGATGGACAATTATAATGCAAGACGCATAAAATCATGCGCACAAAACTTGGCGGAATGAAAAGAATTTCGTCGAACCAGCGAAAGTGAAACAAGGGAAAGCGAGAGAGAGAGAGAGAAACGATCCAGACGTTTAAGCCAGCATACACGAAAGTGCACTTTAGAGCTTGGCTCGGTCCATTCGTATACACATACCGGGTGTCCCATTTTAATCTTACAGTTGATTTATTTCGAAAAATATTGCTCCGATCAAAAATTGAGTGGGATGAAACTTTTAGGGTCCAGAGGGGGACGTTCAAAATTTTTTTTTGTTTTGGTCCAAAATTTAAAATGGCGGCGTTAAGATGGCTGACATGTTTTTTCAAAATGGAAACATGATTTTTTTTTCACCAAAATTTTTTCAGATTAAATCTAACATCTTTTGTGTGAACATTTTTTTGATACAGCCCATAATAGAGGATGTCCCATCTTAATCTTACAGCTGAATTATCTTGAAAAATACTGCTCCGATAAAAAATTGAGTGGGATGAAACTTTTAGGGTTCAGAGGGGGACGTTCAAAAAATTTGTGTGTTTTGGTCCAAAATTCAAAATGGCGCTGTTAAGATGGCTGACATGTTTTTTTTAAATGGAAACATGATTTTTTTTTTGACCAAAAAATTTTTTAGATCAAATCTAACATCTTTTGTAGGAATATTTTTTTTATAGCCCAGATATTTTAGACTAGATCACCATTTTTGACTATTTTAGCGTTATGCAGCATAATGACGAAACCGAGGAGGTCTTCCGAATCCTCCTCGTGAGTGTTTTCTGAAATCTTCTTAAAGGTGTTCGAAGATTCCACCATTTCACCATTCCACCATTCCACCATCATGGTTATCCCGGATAATACTAAAATAGTAAAAAATGGTGATCTCTTATGGACTGAATAAAAAAAATGTCCCAACAAAAGTTGTTAGTTTTGACTTAACACATTTTTTGGTGAAAAAAAATCATGTTTTCATTGTTTGAAAAACCTTTCGGTCATCTTAACACCGCCCCTTCAAATTTTGGACCAAAACAAAAATTTTTTTTGAACGTCCCCTTCTGAACCCTAAAAGTTTCATCCCACTCAATTTTTTATCGGAGCAGAATTTTTCAAGATAATTCAGCTGTAAGATTAAAATGGGACACCCTCTATTATGGGCTGTATCAAAAAAATGTTACTACAAAAGATGTTAGATTTAATCTGGAAAAAAATTTTGGTGAAAAAAAATCATGTTTCCATTTTAAAAAAAAACATGTTAGCCATCTTAACGCCACCATTTTAAATTTTGGACCAAAACAAAAAAAAATTTTAAACGTCCCCCTCTGAACCCTAAAAGTTTCATTCCACTCAATTTTTGATCGGAGCAATATTTTTCGAAATAAATCAACTGTAAGATTAAAATGGGACACCCGGTATATACATATATATATATAAGTGCGCGATGTGTGCTCGAAGAAAAGCTGAAACTCGAACGAGAGTGGCGGAGGGTGGAAGTAAGAGGATAATGTGCGCGGAGTAGAGAAAAAGTCCTTCATACAAGGGTTGGGAGGGTAAAAACGACGCTGAATATTTGAGGGGTTGTGCGTAATCGTCAAAGTCGTGGAATAACTTTTTTTTTTTACAATACTTTTCGACAGTATGTTTTGTAAATGTTGCCTGAAAATTTCGAAGCGATCGGATCAAAATTCACTAAGTTTGTGGGCTTTTATGTTAACGTCCCTTAATTTCGTGTAATCCGCTTTTGAAACTTTCAACGTATTTTTTCTAAACACCGCGTTTTTAGAGTCTGGGAGCAAGATATTTCAGAAATCATTGTAAAAATCATTGTAATCATAAGAAAAAAAAATCAATCTTAAAAAAATAAAATGAGTAAATTACAAAGTATATAATAAAATAAATAAATCATAAAGTCATTGTAAAAATCGTTGAAATTATTGTATTTGTTTAATTTTCGGATTTTTTTCCAAATCTAAAAATTTGGGTTTTTACGAGAAGGATTCTTTTCCCAATGTTTACTTTCGATCTGATCAATTGAAAATACCATTTTTCATCACAATAATGATGACAAAAAACTTGCAATCTCCTAACGACACTTTTTTTTTTCTATTAGGCTTTCAGACGTTACTTTTTTAATATTAAATTCATATATCACTACGATTTTCCAAAAAAAGCTGCAAAAACACGCCTGGCTATTAATATTAATTAAAATTGTCAACTTTATTATTATTATTATTATTATTATTATTATTATTATTATTATTATTATTATTATTATTATTTAAATCTTTGCTCCGGAAATATAAACTCGAATAGTATTTTAATTCCGGTTGAGAGCGTGCACCAAAAACTTGAAATTTTGCTTTAGTGTTTTAAGAATTTATTTAGGTCAAAAAATCTTTACTCTGTCTACTTATAATCCAAAAGAATTGAATTTTTTTCCTTAGACTATTTAGGTTTCTCAAAAACATATGAAAATTGAAAATTTCAAAAAATTCATTTGATTTTTTTTATATCTAGAACTACAAATATGTGTAAAATATTTTCCCAAAGTTTCAAGTTTTCTCAAAGTTTAAAATTTCCCCAAAGTTCCAATCAGAGTAAAAGTCTAGGCGAGAGAAAGCCTTTGGAAATTCCCCTCGTTACTTTTTTTCTAAAAACACTAATTTTGAAGTCGGTGCGCACGATTTTTAAAAAACGAATGCATCGATCTTGAAATTTTGCACAATTTTTCAAAATAAAATTGACAAGTGATTGATCGAAAGTTTTTTTTCGATTACAACTAATTTAACAAGATTAATTTGTAGTGTAAATTGTAGCAAAAATTGAAATGTTTCCCATACAACTTTGCAAAAATTCAAATTTTAATTTTTCGAAAATTTGGTTTTTCACTTTTTTTTAATTTTCCAAAGTTTTCTATGACAATTTTATAAAATGTTGTTTAAACGCTGCTCTTTAATATGCTTAAAATTTCGAATAGAACACTTCATTTATTATACAAAAAAAATAGAGAAAATGTTTTTTTTAACCTTAAAAACCCCAAAAACCTCTTAAGGAGGTTCGCGCGTTACTTATGACTCAAAAAAGCAACTGAACTTTTTTGCTCTCTTGATTATCAAAGATAACGATGAAAATTAATTTTTTCAATTACTAAAATTATCTCTAACCTATTTGTTCAAATTAATTGATAATTAACATCGTAACAACATTTAAAATACATTCGTAGTGGAAGCCGCAAACAAAATGTGGCAACAGAGCTTTTCGATATATACGTGAATCTTATATGAGTTTGTATATCTATATTTTAAACCTGCTGACTCATGCAGCGTTGCCAAACGTTCCATCGTCTATGTCGCTATGACTCGTTAACCTTGAAAAAAAGTTTTTCAATTGTTATTTCTTATTTTCATCGGCAACAAGGGTTTTCAAATACATCATCGAGCTCTATGAACATTCTACTTCTTATGTTCTTTTTTTGGTTACTCAAAGTTAAGAAGATCCATCTTTGAAAAATACAAATAGTTGCCGATAGAGTGTGCCTGCCATAAGAGCCCATGTATAAGGATTTAAAAAACATGATTTTCATTAATTTTTTTCTCGACAACTAGACGGTGGATCCAAAGATAACTCCAGGTATAGATGGCTGGTATATTTTTCTATCAGATTCTCAAATTTCAAGTCTTAAAGTTGAAAATTTTTATTAACATTAGGGATAAAATTTTCATATCGGTAATTGGGTTTAAAAATCTTTAATCAATTTTTCTTTGATATTCGGGCATCGTTGTAATCGCCAATATTTTTTTGCAGGAATAAAACACCCTCCTTGACAAAGAAAATGCATGCATTCTCCTCTTCACCCTGATATGTCAATGTCCACGAGCCAATATATCAACTAGAATATTCCCCCTGAATATATCATGAACCCTGCTTCGAACAGCAACCACCTGATTGGGGGTAAGGGACGTACCCATTCGTTGGCAAGTTTTCCCAATGTGGGTAACTATAAAGGGACGTATGAAAATGGTGAATAAACGCGAAAAAGAGGGTCCGATCACCGAAGAATCGGACGCGAATCCCTTGGGCGTCCCTGTCTATCCCCGACCATCATTTTTTAATGCACTCAATAATGCATTCGCGTTATAATGCCCCGATGCACCCCTCGTCGAGGTCACAGTGGAGGTATCTCCGCACCATTGAATAATAGATCAAATACCCCAAGAATTTTTTTTTTTTCATATATACTTCAAAAAAAAAAACATGAATCGAGAGACCGCAATTTTCCGTAATTATGGAGATGGGGATACCCGAGGGCAGAAGCAAAAAGCTACAAGGAGAACATTCCCTGAGGCCCTCTTTTTATCAATACTCCTTAATGATGCAGACCAAAGTGCGGATAGTTTAATATTTAATTTTTTCTTTCTTCAACCTCACAAAAGCCAAAAGGGGACTGACAGAAGGCGCATCACAGGAAATTGAAGCGAAGAAAATAAAAATTACATAATCAAAAATATGTAGTTTAACAATCGATGGTTTCTAACCCTCGATTATTCTGGAGTTTGGTTTTTTTATCAATTAACCAAAATACGTGAATGCAAATAAAATGAAAGACAAAGTAGAAAGAAAAAGGACTCATGAAGGCCTAAATAATTTTAAAAAATGGAATAATAAAAATATTAATAAAATGGAATAATAAAAATATTAATAAAAAATGGAACAATACAAATCTGAAAAAATTCAGCAACATTTGGTATGCCATAAACAACAACTATTAATAATAATATTGCCCAAAAGTTATTAATAAATTGTTTAAGCAAATAATTATTCAACAATTTTTCGGTAAGTTCTTTTTTTCTTAAACGAAGTAGAGAAACGAAGTAGAGAAATTTCAATCACACTGAGAGAAAAAATTACTGAATTTGAGAACATGAATTTATTCATTAAATGAAAATATTAATTCGATCATTTATTTGTTGAACCAAGAAAAACACTCTTCATTTAAAAAAATATTTTCACGCATCTATTACTCCATTATATTCAACTCTTATTTAATAGTAACAATTAAATGCATGATATATTTGGTTAAATTTGTATTCATTGGATTAATTACATTGATTGACAATAATTTCATAAACATGAAATTATTTGAATCTAAAAAACGACTTCAATACGAAATTATTTTTTTCGAAGAAAATTATTTATGGCATCATAAACATGTGATTATTTGGATCTAAAAAATGACTTCAATACGAAATTATTTTTTTCGAATAAAATTATTTCTTTGCAATAAATTCATCATTATTTTACTTCTAAAAATATCTTTATTTAAATAGATTTTAATAAATTTGCATTCATTGGATTAATTAGATTTATTGCATCATAAACATGAGATTCTTTGAATCTGAAAAACGACATCAATATTAAATTATTTTTTTCGAACAAAATTATTTCATTGCCATAAATTCATCATTATTTTACTTCTAAAAATATTTCTGTAGTATCTTCAATATTTATTAGGTATAAAATTGATTGTGATTATTTTAAAAGAAGCTGTAGTAAAATAAATAACACATTATTTTATTCCAATAGAATATTTGTTTGGAATGATGAAATTTTTATTTCCTTCAAGCAAAGAACTATCATTTCTATAGTATACTTTAATAGTATACATAAATTGTTAAAACTGAAAAAACTGGTTTTTTGAATGTTTTCTTATATTCAAATCTTCATAACTCCTAACTGTTTTCAAGTGCATAGTAGTAGTCGATGGCGTAATAGGTAGCGTGTTAGGTAGTTAGGTAGGATAGGTATGATGGTAGGTAGGGTCGAGGGTTCGAATCTCGGTCGGACAGAGAAATTAGATCGGAGAATTGGCGCAGATTTGTCTTTTTTTTCTATTTATCTCTTTTTGGGGTCACTAAACTATGCATATTAAATTATTTGGCAAGGGCTATGTAGTTTTTATAAAATGTTTAGCAACAATTAATAAACACGCATTTGATTGAATCAATTATTTTTCCTGTTGATTGGACTAATTAATTTGTTGATTCAACAAATTTTTTTTCTCAGTGCTTCCTGTATTAAAAGACATGCATGTTTTGAATGATAAAATGTGTTCTTGATTCAAACAACATATTACATATAATTGATAACATATTGTTAGATTCAAGTAAATTCGTTTATTGAAACAGAAATTTATGGAATTGACTGAAAAAAATGAACCAAGTAAATATATAAGGGAACCAATCTAATATGTTTTGGCAAATAATGAAAAAAATTATTTTTTGCCTTCAAAACTTCATTTCATTGGTTCTAATAATTTTTTCTCTCAGTGCAGATAAAATTTTTGGCTGGGTCTGTACAGGCAACCTTAAACTCTGCGTATGAGATCGGGAAATGATGAAGAAATTTTATGGAAATATAGGAAATATCGCTACGATCGTTTCGAAAATTTCGTGGGTCAGCCTCACGAGACAAACAAAGGAAACAACTTTCATCCCCGTCAGCAAACTCGAGAAAACGATGGGGACGCGTCGGGGTGAAAAGAAAGGGATGAAAAAGGAAAACGTGGATATTTCTCCGATGCGCAGCGTCTTCAATTTTTTTTCCCTCCTACTAAATTCCCATCTCGTCTTAAGGGCGGAGACGACTCTGGGGAAGTCCCTCGGTCAATTTGTCGAGTTTCTATTTGACACGTGCCCCAATTTTCCTCTTCACTATGATTTTCAGTACGAATGGAATACAAATAAGCGGTCGACGGAAAAATTGTCGTGAAACGTGCGATGAAAATGTAATGTTACACTTTTTCATCTAAACTCGTCTGATTAAAAAAAAAACGAAAAAAAAGAAAGATTATCTTATGAGGAAGCAATACAAATTTTAAGCTGCGGAAATTGAGTAAAATATATTTTTATAATTTTCCAACGATCGAAATTGAAATAATTCTGGCTCAAAAAAAGTTTTCTGCGCAGCCTGTTGCCTTTTTAAATTTAAGCTAATTTAATTTTCATTGAAGCTTAAATCTACACCAAAATCCAATTTTAAATGTAAATTTAACTATAAGTTTAAATCTAATGGTAATATTTTAAAAATGTCTCAAAATATCAATATATTAAATTTGAAGAAAATGTCAGGAAGTCGATGCTCTAACTTTCGTAATTTTGTATTTATTGAGCTCAAATTTTTTGTGCAGATAATGTGCACTAGATAATAAAAACAGTTGAGGATGAATTTAAAGAATATCACTTTAAGAATTCGGCTTGGAAAAATGTTTAAATGTTTAAAAAAATGCTTGAACTATCGGCATTTTTAGACAGCCCATCTTTTTCTGCACAAATGCACCAAGTTACAAGAATGATAAGTATTGCATTTTTTTAATTTTTTCATTCTCGAATTTGGTCAAAATAATCTTTTAACTGCTGGAACTTTGGTAATTCCCAATCTATGGAGCTGAATTTTTTTACTTTCTTTACACACTTTACTACGTATAAATAAAACAAGTAACTATCAAATTTGGATTGTGGGGATCGCTGTTTGTGAAATTTGGAAATTATTTAAAGCGATGACAAAATTATTAGTATTGAATTTATATTATTTTTTTATTTTCAAATCTCAAGAAAACCCAAATTTCAAGTCAAAACCCGTGTAGAAATGTGATAGGGCAACCATTAGTTGATTCTTGCCCCTGATCCGCCCTGCCTGATCCGATTTTCCTGGCAGGGCCCTGACATGGAACTTAACGACCTGGTCCCTAGTTATTACATTGAAATAATCACTTATTACCAGTGCCCTGCATGATCAGGATATGAACAGTTTCCGACGATGTTATTTTTACACTTTTAAGCAAAACATATTTTTGTTTTATTACTCTGGCAGGGCTCTGATGTGAAAACTATTGGATTGCCCTGAGTATTTATTAAAATAAAATTATTCGCATATTGGCTTTCAGTAGAATAATAATAATAATAATAATAATAATAATAATAATAATAATAATAAATAACAATAATAGTAATAACAATAATAATAAATTAACAATCATTGCCTCGTTTATTATTTTTATTATTATTATTATTATTATTATTATTATTATTTTTATTATTATTATTATTATTATTTAATTATTATTATTATTATTATTATTTAATTATTATTTGCATTATCACGACGAACCGCATCGCGTTAGTTCCGAGACTTGGCGCGAGATGTCGCAGGACAGCAACCGTTGAACTCCCATACGGATAATGTGTTCAGTATGCTTATATAGACGGGTGCGAGCACGGATGTTAGCAGAAGTCGGTGTTGGAAGAATCCATACAAGGAGTTCCTGCCGTCTTATGTAATTGTACTTATTTATTTAATTCTCGTAGAGAATTTCCGTTCACTCGAAATCTAATATTCTCTTCGAGGATTGCCAAAAGAAGAGTGTACCCTAAGAAAGGGTTGCCTCGAAATAAATAATAAGAATGCATACATTGAAAAAGGAGTACCTCGTAAAAACGAATTGTTCAAAAAGCGCTTCGGTGTATGATCGGGAACTTCATGGCCGTGATCAGGGCCTTTAAGGGCATGATTCTAAAAATCTTAGGGGCCTGATCAGGATCTGCTAGGGTCGGATCATATCGTCATAGGGGCCTGATCATGACCGCTGGATCCGAAAATGGCCAGCCAGGTGTTACATGGCATAACAGGGCCTGTTAGGATGAGCGGATCATTTCCCTACATTAGTTAGGGAGGGCAAGTCAGGGGCAGAAGTTTTTCCCTACCAAAATTTCTACACGGGAAGAATTATTTGATTGCTGTAATTTTGATAATTTCGAATCTGTTGAGCTGAAATTGTTTACATAAGTTTGTGAAATTTGGAAGTTATTTAAAGTGATGACAAAATGATAAGTATTGAATTTTTTTTAATTAAATTTTTTTTTTTTTTAATTTGGTCAAAGAAATCTTTTGATTACTGTAACTTTGGTAATTTCGAATCTACGGAGTTGACATTTTTTACACAAATTCCTATATAATTATAATAAGTAGTATCAAATTAAAAGATACTAAAAAAAGATTAAAAAAAATACTGCAAATTACAAATTTGAGGGAAGGAAGCTTGGCAAATGGTAAAAAAAATTGGCGTCCAAAAATTTATTTATTTATTTTTAATTTCGTCATATTTGGATTTATTTTCCAATTCTTCAATTTTCCTCATTCCCGTTTTTCCTGTATCGCATTTTCCCTCGTTTTCTTCGATACTTTAACGTCAAGAAAACTGACAATAACGACAACAAACGACGTCTGCACAGTATCTGTTTATTTTCCAGATGTATCGCGTGTCTCTTTATTTTTCGCCCCTCCACCGTGATCTGGTTACAGTTTAAATATAGTTCTCTAATCTTTCATCGGAGTTTGAATGCGAGGGAGAGAGACAAGAAAAAGACAGATAGAGAAAGAGAGGAAGAGAGAGAAAAATTTCGAGAGGCTGCAGAAAAGACGCGTTGAAAAGAAACTTTGCCGCTGGGGAATACGAATTTAGGTGTTGGAAAAAAATTATGTGAAAAAAAAAAAGATTTTCGTTACACGTGATTTACGACGACGCGAGTCCGGGGGAAGTTACAAAAAAAAAGTCTTGATATATGCGCGATGAGAAAAAAAAAAATTTACCGTGCTTTTTGTGTATTTTCTTTATTTATGCTGCCTCGTTCATGCCATCATGACATCGATAAAAACTAATTTGGGAAATTGAGAGGAAGTCTCGTCCGGGACGAAAATATATCCCATTCTCGACTCTACATATATTTACTTGTTTTCAGATTCTTTCGGTGTCTTATATGTCGTTAGCATTGATGATTATTAATCTTCCGTTTAATATTCGACGATTTTTATATTCAAACCCTAAATTCATGAGAGCTTCCAATCTATTTCACTCGTATTAAAAAAAAAATTAAATACACTGAGGAAAAAATGTACCAGGATTTTTTAACTGTTAAACAAATGTAAAGTTGAATGTGCAAAATTAATGATTTGTTAACAGTTAATAAATTAAATGAATACGTTTTAACGGTTAATAAATTATTTTGACACTAATAAAATATTTCTTAACCACTAACAAATTTGGTAACGGTTAAGGAATATTTAAATAAAAGTGCCAACTATAATTATATATTTCTTTACTACAAATGTTGAGATATAATTTTTAAAAATCGAGCCATACGGAATTTTCACATTGCTTTTGGATGATCTTTTCACTGTTCCCAAATTTTCTTTCATGAAAAAGCAAAATGTGAATTCTAATTTTTTCAAAATTTCTATTTTTTTTGAGATTTAAATCCCTTGAACAATTTTTTCGAAGTTCAATATCAACCCTTCCTGTTGTTTCAAAAAAAACTCTCTCATTGCAAGAAATTTGAGTTCGGTATCTACAAAATTTCCAAAATAACATCCAGAAAAAGGATTTCTTTGATTCAGACAAACTTTTCGTAAATATGGGCGTAATAAATTAGGGCGATATTCGAATAAAACTTTATTTATTTTAAATACATTTATTTCAACTAAAAATGAATCAATTCTCTTGGTAAGTGTATTTATAAGTGTTTACAAGCATTTTTATTTTAATTTTGAACATTTTGACAAGTCCATACCACCAGAACAATTATTTAAGAATTAAATACCAATCATTTTTAGGCCCGAATTTTAAGTTTTTAAGATTTATCTTAAAATCAAACTTAAGATCGAACTTAAGTTCCAATTTAAGGTGAATCTTAACTTTGACCTTAAGTACCATTATAAGTTGATACTTATGTTCAAACTTCAGATCGATCTTCAGATCAAACTTAAATTTGGTTTGAAGTTTGATCTTGAGATGCATCTTAAACTTGAACTTAAGTTCCATCGAACATTAGTTGTATTTTGACAACTAATGTCAAAAAACACGGTCGAAGGAGGCGATGAAAGAAGTTGGATCGAGCTTAAGTTCAAGCTCAAGATGAATCTTAAGATCAAACTTCAAACCAAGTTTAAGTTTGAACTTAAGTTCGATCTGAAGTTCGCACTAAAGTTTGAACTTAAGTATGAACTTATAATGATACTTGAGTGTAAACTTAAGACTCATCTTAAATTGGGGCTTAAGTTCGAACTTAAGTTTGATCTTAAGTTCGATCTTAAGTTTGATCTTAAGTTTGATCTCAAGTTTGATCTTAAGTTTGATCTTAAGTTTGATCTTATGTTTGATCTTAAGTTTGATCTTAAGTTTGATCTTAAGTTTGATCTTAAGTTTGATCTTAAGTTTGATCTTAAGTTTGATCTTAAGTTTGATCTTAAGTTTGATCTTAAGTTTGATCTTAAGTTCGATCTTAAATCTAATTTCAAGTTTGATCTCAAGTTTGATCTTAAGTTTGATGTTCAGTTTGATCTTAAGTTTGATCTTCAGTTTGATCTCAAGTTTGATCTCAAGTTTGATCTTCAGTTTGATCTCAAGTTTGATCTCAAGTTTGATCTCAAGTTTGATCTCAAGTTTGATCTCAAGTTTGATCTCAAGTTTGATCTCAAGTTTGATCTCAAGTTTGATCTCAAGTTTGATCTCAAGTTGGATGTTAAGTTTGATCCTAAGTTTGATCTTAAGTTTGATCTTAAGTTTGATCTTAAGTTTGATCTTAAGTTTGATCTTAAGTTTGATCTTAAGTTTGATCTTAAGTTTGATCTTAAGTTTGATCTTAAGTTTGATCTTAAGTTTGATCTTAAGTTTGATCTTAAGTTTGATCTTAAGTTTGATCTTAAGTTTGATCTTAAGTTTGATCTTAAGTTTGATCTTAAGTTTGATCTTAAGTTTGATCTTAAGTTTGATCTTAAGTTTGATCTTAAGTTTGATCTTAAGTTTGATCTTAAGTTTGATCTTAAGTTTGATCTTAAGTTTGATCTTAAGTTTGATCTTAAGTTTGATCTTAAGTTTGATCTTAAGTTTGATCTTAAGTTTGATCTTAAGTTTGATCTTAAGTTTGATCTTAAGTTTGATCTTAAGTTTGATCTTAAGTTTGATCTTAAGTTTGATCTTAAGTTTGATCTTAAGTTGTGGCTGATAGGGCTGCAAAAATGGTTGCGGCACTCTCCAGACTCATGCCCAACGTAGCAGGGCCAAGATCAGCGAAAAGAAGAGCCATGATGGGTGTATGTCACTCGATCTTGCTGTATAGCGCGGAGATTTGGGCCGACGCTCTGAGACTTGCGAAACACCAGAAAAGGCTGATAGCCGTGCAGAGATCCAGCGCCCTGAGAGTAGCCTGCGCTTACCGCACAGTCTCTGGGAGCGCCGCGATGGTCATTGCAAGCGTGATCCCCATCGCCCTGCTGGCCAGGGAAAGGATGCGAATACATCAACGACGAGCGGAAGGGAACCGTACGATTGTCAAAGCTCAGGAACGAGCGCGCATCCTCCATGAGTGGCAGGAGACCTGGGCGCAGGCGACGACAGGCAGATGGACGTACCGGCTCATACCCGACCTATCGCCGTGGCTGAGCAGAGAACACGGAGAAACCAACTATCATACGTCGCAATTCCTCTCAGGGCATGGCCACTTCAACGCCTACCTGTTTAGATTTAAGAGGAGAAACAGTCCGCAGTGCGATTACTGCGTAGAGGAAGACGATGCCTGCCATACGTTTTTCGCGTGCCCTAGGTGGGCAGAAGAAAGAAGCGCGTTAACAGCTGCCCTGGGGGCAGATCTAACCCCGGAAAATGCAGTAGAGCAAATGCTGCAAAGCGAGGAAAAATGGATAAGTATCGTGGAATACATAGAGAAGGTGCTGCGCACCAAGAACGAAGACGAGCGTGCGAGGCAGGTACGGAATACCTAAGCGCATGAGGCTAGCGCCCAGATGGGCGCGGAAATGACACCTCCCAGATGCAATGCAAGAGCGGTTCCAGGGAGGGGCAAATGTCAAGGAGAAAGGGTGTGTGGTTTTTAGTGGGTACAAATCCCACACGTTAGGGAGTGCGTACCCTCCTTAATTGTCTTATTGAAGATTTTCCACAATCCCTCGAAAAAAAAAAAAAAAAAAAAAAAGATTGATCTTAAGTTTGATCTTAAGTTTGATCTTAAGTTTGATCTTAAGTTTGATCTTAAGTTTGATCTTAAGTTTGATCTAAAGTTTGATCTAAAGTTTGATCTTAAGTTTGATCTTAAGTTTGATCTTAAGTTTGATCTTAAGTTTGATCTTAAGTTTGATCTTAAGTTTGATCTTAAGTTTGATCTTAAGTTTGATCTTAAGTTTGATCTCAAGTTTGATCTCAAGTTTGATCTCAAGTTTGATCTCAAGTTTGATCTCAAGTTTGATCTCAAGTTTGATCTCAAGTTTGATCTCAAGTTTGATCTCAAGTTTGATCTCAAGTTTGATCTCAAGTTTGATCTCAAGTTTGATCTCAAGTTTGATCTCAAGTTTGATCTCAAGTAAATAAAATAAATAAAAAATCATTAAAACGGTTGCTTCAGCGAAAAATTCAAGTAATGACAGTGACTAAAAAATTCTCATAACAAAGTTCCGAAAATAACAAGAAATTATTTAAAATACTATTCAAATCCTTGAAATTTTCAAAAGATGTCACACTCTTGGTCCCTATATGTATCTATAAACAAGAAACAAAAAGACAATTGTAACAAAACTACGCTTAAATTCAGATCAAATTTGAATTTATTTATGTACGATCTAGAATGTCTCTTCATCCGTTAAATGGACCATCAGCTTCAGGAAAAGGCATTAAATTGCACATGAAAAATTAAACTAATGTGGAAAAATAAAAATTTAATTAATATCTAATAAAATTCAGATTAAATTAACCCAGAAAACAGTTAAAATAACGTCTCCAAATTTCTATTATTAATCCATTACACATTATTTGCATCAAGGTCAAAAGCAGAGAATTCAGTCCCTGACGACATCAACCATTATTGCAACTATACCAATACAATGCGAAGGACCATTAAAATGAAATGATCAACAAATCCAATGATTTTAAAGTTTTCATCGTTGGAATGCAGCAAAAATAATTTTTTCAAATTCATTTTTAGTGACATTCACGTTTTGCTTGTGCCTAAAAAATTCTAAATCCATAATAGATACAAAAATAAATTTCAACGATTTTTAATTAAAAAATTTCTTATGAATGAAATTTTATTGACAAATTGACAATTGCATTAAAAAGGATGCATACTTCAGGATCATCAAATCTGAATGGTATTTTATAAATTTTGGTATTTGCGTGTCCTTTTACATCGGAGTACAGCCGCGGATATTATATTTTGTTTGCAATAATGTGAATAATAATGGTCAGTAGCAGAAGGAATAATGAAGGTGTCAAATGGCGGGCAAACCCTTAATAATTCAATCGGATAGCCAATGCAGCCTCTGGTGGTCAACCCCAACAGTGTAATGGAACACACGCCGTTGCTCTTCATGATTGTGATCGTGATTTCTCGTTTCAATGGTGTTGGTACAGCTTCTACATTCTCCCCTCTCTCTCTCTCTCTCTCTCTCTCTCTCTCTCATTCTCTCATTCTCTCCATCTTTCATTTCACATGGGTAGATTCATACGTACATAAAATACCGGTATGAAAATATTCACGAGTGTGGGTTTGTGTACGTATCTGCAGTGTTCGGATTGCAGTGTCAGTGCAAAGAAGCGAGAGGTGACTCCATGAGTCCCAGTGCTTCAAGGCTTCTGCGATTTCTGTTCTCTTCGAGGGCCCCGCGATCACCAGCGAAATACCGTCGACGAAGAATAAGAGAAGAGAAGAGAAAGGGAAGAAAAAAAGGGAAATAAAGAAGCGGAGACCAGAAGATCGTGGAACGTAAGCCAATCAACCGGTTGCAGCGTCACCAACGAGCACAAAGCAGCATCTCTCTCTCTCTCTCTCTCTCTCTCTCTCTCTCTCTCTCTCTCTCCCTCCCTCCCTCTCCCTCTCTCTCTCTCTCTTGGTTTCTCTTGGTCTCTCTTTCTCTCTTGGCCTCTCTTGGTCCCATGGTGCTAGGCCTTTGGTGACCATCACTGGTGGCATTAATATGCGTTGCTCATTGTACCTCCTTGATTGGCTTACACATTTTGCTCGCTCGCAAACCGCCCTTTCTCAGCCCTCTTTCCTCGCAAGGACCTCGAAATTTTTATTCATCCCTCTCTCCCTCTCTCTCTATTTTTCTCCTTCCCTCTCCCTCTCAGTGGCTCCTCTACAACCTCGACCACATGTTATATCCCTCATTTCAACTTAATCAACGTAATTTTGTGAAACTTCGATCGTTGACTCTCAGACGTATGTCTTGAGAAAGGAATTTGAATGAAAAAGCTGGGAAAAGTGAGATTTTTGAGGTTTTTTTAAATTACTTTACTAAAATGAATCTTTTATAAAACAATATTTTTGTTTAGAAAAATTAATTCTTTGTTGTAAATGTTCTGAAGTAGTAAAAATTATTTTGGGCAATTTTTTAATATTTTTTTTTTTATTTATATTTAACTCCAAATTTTTAAATATTGGGATGAATCTTGTTCAATTAATTCTCAGAGTCGTCGACCATCGCACTGAGAAAAAAATGGTTGAATATGCAAAATCGTTAGTTGAATACGGGCAACTAAATATTTATTTGGCCTAACTAAATAATTAGTATCTTGAATAATTCCGCGCTTCGGTTGACCAAAATATTATTCAGGCAACAAAAATTTGAATTGTACAACTAAATATTTAGTTGCACGTATTCAACTAAACGATTTTGCATATTCAACAATTTTTTCTCAGTGCGTGTACTCTTATTATTGAAAAAAAAAGAATCCAGTTGGATAAAGGAAACCGGGGTTGTAGGACCTGAAAATATCAGTTCTCAATTTTCAGAACTTGGTTAAATCTGATCATAATGCGTTTTCCCATTTTCCAGCATGATCCGTTAAGAATTTTACTTTTTTAATTTATTCAATTTAAATTCTAGAGATGATTATTCATTTATTTTATTTTAATTTTAGGAATGGAAAAAACATGTCCACAGACCAAGATGGCCAGAGTTTACGACGTTGTCTTTAATTAGCTTTTTTCGTGATCTGGTCCAAGATCGCGGTCTAGGATCTGGTCACGGGACAGCAAACGTCGATCTAAAATTATAAATCCTGTATACGATTTGAACTGTATATGATTTGAAGAAGTTGAAGAGAGGAAAGATCGAAATTTCACGTCGTTCTTTTCAGTATTAATTATTCAGTATTCTGGTCTAGAATTTTGAAAGAATCTGTTTTTTTTTGCACAATTCAGCAACATTCGGTATGCCATAAACAAAAATTATCGATAATAATATTGCCCAAAAGTTATTAATAAATTGTTTAAACGAATAATTATTCAACAATTTTTCCATAAGTTCTTTTTTCTCTTAAACAAATAGAATGAGTTAATTTTTCTGATCGCATATGAATTTTTTCAAAATTTTCCCTCTATTTTGAAATATTATAAAAAACATTCTGAAATACAAACGGAAAAATGCCAATTTTGCATAAATACAGCAATTCTAAAAATTTAAAAACGGGAATTTCAAAGGAGGGAAAATTCTGAAAAAATTCATATGCGTTCAAAAAAAATTAACACATTCGATTTGTTTGAAAAAAAAAAAGAACTTACCAAAAAATTCCTGAATAACTCAACAATTCAATTCAAATTTCTTTACCAATCTTCAATGTATAACTCTCTATCGTTCCTACCACTTTTATATCAAAATTATTTTTTTTACCATTACAAAAAAGTTAAAAACTATGAAAAAAATGTCGAAAAACGCCTTTTTTTGTTCAGACAGCCGCCATTTTGCATTTTTTTTTCGTTTTTTTTCTGAGCTAGGGGCTATAACAATATTTTCCCTAATTAATAATCTTTTTTCGAATTTTGTATCGGATGACCAGGAAAGTTACAATCGTGTGCAGCCAGCACTTTTTTTTAGCCCCAACTTTACCAGCTCATAACTTACTTAATTTTCATTTTTGTTCTCGAAATTTTTTTTGTTCATTGTCAAAATATTAATAAGTATGTTGTAAAAAAAATGGTATAAATGTTTCTTTTTATCGAGCTCGACCAAACGCCTAAAAAAATTTGTCTCCTGACTAAAATACCGCCTTAAGTCAAAATGGTCCCCAAATAATGTAGGAGATATTGTTTGTAATAAAATACGAGTTCTCTGGGATAATTATTGCTAGATAATTAGTGTCGCGAAAAAATGTTGAAAAAATCGTCTGCCAGGACATCAAAGTGTCCTTTGGTTTGGCTCTACTTCCGTTTCTGAAGCTTTTGGACGAATCCTGTGCTAATGACCCTTTGAAAGAAGTCATCATTAATTCGCAGAACAAAACAAGACTCAACTTCTCCTACGCCACTTTTAATCTCACATCAGCAAACATCATTCTAGATTGTGTAAAATCCGAGAGGGAAAAAAATCTTCACATTCGTATATTTGATGTGCTTAACCACAAGTAAAGTACGTTAGTTGGGCAATGCGACGGAAATAAAAATCCTCTTCTCACTTTCGCGTCAGTCTGTAAGAATTACATAGATTCCCTCAGAAGATACGACCGGCTCTTGGATACCAGCGAAAAAATTTAATGTGCCGAGAGAATGAAGAGAATGGTGAGAAAAACTCAAGCGAAATGTTTGATTAACGGAATCCCCGCACAAAATTTACGTTTAAAACAAAAGCGGACACTGAATCATAACTCTCATGAATTAAGAGGAAAAACATTGATCATGAATGAAAATAACAATACACTGAGAGAAAAAATTACTGAATTTGAGAACATGAATTTATTCATTATATGAAAGTATTAATTCGATTATTTAATTGTTGAACCAAGAAAATCACTCTTCATTTAAAAAAATATTTTCACGAATCTATTACTCCATTATATTAAACTCTTGTTTAATAGCAACAATTAAATGCATGATAGATTTGATTAAATTTGTATTCATTGGATTAATTACATTTATCGCATCATAAACATTAGATTATTTGAATCTAAAATGATGATTATTTGAATCTAAAAAACGACTTCAATACGAAATTATTTTTTTCGAACAAAATTATTTCTTTGCAATAAATTCATCATTATTTTACTTCTAAAAATATCTTTATTTAAATAGATTTTAATAAATTTGCATTCATTGGATTAATAAGATTTATTGCATCATAAACATGAGATTATTTGAATCTGAAAAACGACATCAATATCAAATTATTTTTTTCGAACAAAATTATTTCTTTGCAATAAATTTATCATTATTTCGCTTCTAAAAATATTTCTGTAGTATTTTCAATATTTATTAGATATAAAATTGATTGTGATTATTTGGAAAGAAGCTGTAGTAAAATAAATAACACATTATTTTATTCCAATAGAATATTTGTTTGGAATGATGAAATTTTTTTTTCCTTCAAGCAAAGAACTATCATTTCTATAGTATACTTTAATAGTATACATATGTTGTTAAAAATTAAAAAACTGGTTTTTTAAATGTTTTCTCATATTCGAATCTTCATAACTCCTAACTTTTTTCAAGTGCATAGTAGTAGTCTATAGCCTAATAGGTAGCGTGTTAGGTAGTTAGGTAGGACAGGTATGATGGTAGGTAGGGTCGAGGGTTCGAATCTCGGTCGGACAGAGAAATTAGATCGGAGAATTGGCGCAGATTTGTCTTTTTTTTCTATTTATCTCTTTTTGGGATCCTAAACTATGCATATTAAGCTATTTGGCAAGGGCTATATATTTTTTATAAAATGTTTAGCAACAATTAATAAACACGCATTTGATTGAATCAATCATTTTTCCTGTTGATTGGACTAATTAATTTGTTGATTCAATAAATTTTTTTTCTCACTGGTTCCTGTATTAAAAGACATGCATGTTTTGAATGATAAAATGTGTTCTTGATTCAAACAACATATTACATATAATTGATAACATATTGTTAGATTCAAGTAAATTCGTTTATTAAAACAGTAATTTATGGAATTGACTGAAAAAAATGAACCAAGTAAATATATAAGGGAACCAATCTAATATGTTTTGGCAAATAATGAAAATAATGATTTTTTGCCTTCAAAACTTTATTTCATTCGTTCTAGTAATTTTTTCTCTCGGTGTAAATAGAACTCGCGTTCAAAAATATTAAAAATGTAATATTAAAAAAAAATATATCAACTATTAACTAAATCAAGTATTTTCAATAATTGAAACAAATTGGCGTATCATTCAATTTATTTTGCTTTCTCACACAGAAAGCTTTGTTTTGATGGATACTTTCCCAGATTTCAAAATTTCGAAATCTCTTCAAGTGGGGAAAAATGTTCAAAAAAATGCTACTGAATTTTGGAAATTTTAAGCTCAATGTTTTTCTACAAATACTAAAGTGTTTTATCTGGAAAAAATTATATGCTAAATATAGCATATTCAAGATATATTTCTGATATACGAAGATCGAAAATTTCGAAATCCTGCATATACTTTACGTATATATTTTACGTATATGCATATATTTTACTTTTTTCAAAAATATTCAAATTTTATAAATTTAAATTTTTGAAAAATCACTTCTAAACCCTCCTTTTACTGTGAATTGACCTCGATTTTCAAACTTTGCCAAATACAACCAACCTTAAAATTCTCCATTGAAAAAAAAAAGTTATTTTTTAATATTTACAATTTTTAAAATTTTTTAGTTAAAAAATTCTCAAAACTTATATTTGCGGAATGCTCCCACGACATTTTTCGCTATTGAAAAAATGTCCTCTATGAAAAAGTTAAAATTGAAGAAACTCCAAATTTTTTGAACGCTAAAAAAATGATGAGGAAGTAACACGCACATTCTAATTTACCCAATCCTTTATTTTCCAATCTTTACCAAAATGTCTCGGATATTCCACGTTTGAAGAGATGAGACCTTGGGCGAAGCAGAAATCTGTTTTTCACGTCCGTGGATTCGGTTACGTACTAATCAGAAGCGAGAAGTGAGAATAATCTCGGGCCTAATAATCCAGGAATGTTCTTGTTCTACACCTTCATGCTCTTCGTGCTTTGTGACTGTTTTGTTTGGTTACCGTAAATCGCCGGGAGGAATTCTACCGGTTGCGTGAAGTGTTCCTATCTTCTGGTTATATTTCTTCTTTCTTTCTTTTTTTTTACCGGCCAATGTGCCCGAGGTTTCTAGTACAGCAAATGGCCGGGACTTTGCCGGCGACTGAAATATCCAGGGGCACTTAACACTATCTACAAAGGCTAATGTGGCCGCTCCGATATAAAGGTGAGTCGGCTGAGTGAAAGATCTTGCGGAGGTCTGGCTTGGTCCTCCGGAACGGGATTTCGGCTCTGTTCCTCACGTTTTTCTCTCCCCTGCGCGTCTTCCTTTTTCACACATATCATTCCTACCCCCGCGAGTCTGGATCCTCGTTGGAGAGATCCGATCTCTCTTTGAACAGACTTGGATCTTTGGTTTGGTTCAAAAAATTGATTTTTTTTTACATTTTTCGCAAGATAAAGATCTTAAGAATATACTGTAAAAGTTTCAGACCGAAATTTAAAATATTTTTTAAGTTATGGCTAAAAGAAGAGAGCAATTACACTGTTAAAAAAATCTGTATTAAAATTAATATACAAGTGTAGGAAGTTTTTTTGCGGATACCGTGTATGAAATTTCAGTATTGAAAATTCATGGACCTGAATTCGAAGAATAAAAGTGTGGAGTTGAATTTGAAAATACTGATGTATTTGAAAAATCATATACATACCATTGAAATTTCAATTTTGGGTATGTTATTATTCAAAAAATGTGTATCAAAATTAATATACGCGATTATTTAAAAATCACATTACATGTCTGAATTTTTATATTCATTTCATGAAAATTACGTTACAGCAACTGAATTAATTGTTGTTAAACATGTTATAAAAAATATATAGCCCCTGCAAATCAATTTAATATGCATAGTTTACTGGCCCTGAAAAGAGATTCATAGAAAAAAAAACAAAATTCTGCACGAATTGTCCGATCTAATTTTTCTCTGAGACCCGGAATCGAACCCTCGACCCTACCTACCATCCTACCTATCTACCTAACACGCTACCTATTACGCTATCGACTACTTACACTGTAAAAAATGTTTGTATTAAATTTAATAAAAAAAATATGAAGTTTTTATGCATATACAATATATTAATTTTAATATACGTTCGTATATTAAAATTCCAATACATAGTATGATTTTTAAAGCAGAATCATGAAAAAAGATATGAAAATTAATATTCTTTTGTAAATTAAAATTTAAAGAAGTTATTTGATTTTTCATATACTCATATTGGAATATTACTACACATTGTATATGAAATTTAGTATCCTGTATATGCATAAAACTTCATATTTTTTTATTAAATTTAATACAAAAATTTCTTACAGTGCAACTAAAATTGTACGCCCGAGATATCCACATTAGGGATATTCGCAAGGGTCAGCTCGACCGAAAGTGCAATGGAAGAGCTTCGCCCTGGAGGAACCGCCTTAATCATCACGGTATAACCTCTGCGCCAGGTAAGTATATTGGGCACGCTCGCCGTCCGGTATATAACACCGTCATACGCCTATTTCGCCTGCGCACAGAGGTCCGAGCGCATGCGACGCATAGTGGTGGATGCGTCAACTAACACGGCCGCTGACATTGATTGTAATTTTGGAAAATAAGTGTATTAATTTCCAATAATGTATCTTAAAAATGCGAAAAAGCATATAGAAACCATTTTAATATACAGGGATTTGGATTTTCAACGTTCATCTTTTAATTTTAATATCCAAATATTAAATTTAAGATGAAATTGTTAATTTTCCAATACCATGTATATTAAATTCGAGTTCGTATACTTGTTATTGACATTCCCTATACTGTATATTAAATTTCATTACAATATTGAAAAAAAATTGCAATGGTTGATTGCAATTTTAAGAAATAAGTGTTTTAATTTTCAATAATGTATTTGAAAATTGCGAAAAAGTATACAAAAACTATTTTCATATACGGGTATATTAATTTTTAATGCTTACTCTTTTAATTTTAATATACAAATATTAAATTTAAGATGAAATTGTTAATTTTCCGATACGTTGTATATTAATTTCGATTTCATATACTTGTTTTTGAAATTTAATATACTTTTGTATATTAAATTTAATAACATTTTTTACAGTGTAGTAATAATGTTTGAAATTTCATATCTTTTTTTACAGTGTACCTAATAAGTTAATATTGAAAATGACTAAGTATCACGGTTTGGCAATCACCGGAAACTGTAAATCTCGCGAAGAAATGAAGAGAGCTTTGAGATAACTTTGAGGAAACGGAAGGATTGCTCTATGCACCAGGCACAGATGATTGATGTAAGTATAATTTTTGTATACAAAATCTGTCGTCAAAACTTTACACGCGTTTTTCTCGAAACTACGTTTTCGAAACTTCGGGGAAGCACTGACTAAAAAGTATTCAACCGATTTGGCTAATTTTACATGCAAAAAAAATGGGATTTTTTTAAATTTTGGAGCAAAATACCCCCTTAAAGTTACGTTCCGACCTTTAAGTCTACTTATCTTAGAAAGAGGAATCCCCTTTCTAAAATAAATAGACCTCAATAGAAAAAATTAATTAAAATGCACACTGAGAAAAAAAATTGTTGAATGAACTAAATCTTTAGTTGCATACGCACGACTGAATATTTATTTGGTCTAACTAAATAATTAGTTTCTTAAATAATTCCGCGCTTCGGTTGACTAAAATGTGATTCAGGCAAAAAAATTTAGATTTGTACAACTAAATATTTAGTCGTGCGTGTGCGACTAAAGATTTAGTTCATTCAACAATTTTTTTTTCTCAGTGCAATTATCATTTGGGTTTATTTATTTTAGAAAGAGGAATCCCCTTTCTAAAGTAAATAGACCTAAATGGAAAAAATTAATTATAATTCAATTATCATTTAGGTATATTTATTTTAGAAAGAGGAATCCCCCTTCTAAAATAAATAGACCTAAAATGAAAAAAATTAATTAAAATTCAATCATCATTTGGGTTTATTTATTTTAGAAAGAGAAATCCCCTTTCTAAGCTAAATAGACCTAAATGAAAACAATTAATAAAAATTGAAGTATATCATTTAGGTATATTTATTTTAGAAAAAGGGATCCCCTTTCTAAAATAAATAGACCCAAATGATAATTGAATTTCAATTGATTTGTTCCGATATCAGTGCACTGATTATTGTTCAAAGGGGATCGAAACCAAAATAATCATTTCTCCGTTGAAGCCAAGATAAACAAATCCATCGTTCAAAAACATCCTCTTTGAATACAAACAAAAAATCTTGAACATTTGGGGGGAATATTTTCATCTAGTTGATCATTTAGTTCATTTAGTTGATTCAATATTAATTTGTTCGAAATAATGAAACTATAATTAATTCAACAAATGGATTTGGTTAACCATAAGATATGAAACGAAATTATTTGGTCAATTTCCAGATACAGTTTAGTCCAATTTACACGTATTTTAACTAAATAAATTCAGCTGTAACAAAAAAACAATTCGTATTTTCAATCACACAATTCATTTGGTACAAAGATATTTATTTGATTGAACTGAAACTTTGCCTATTCAAGCAACGATTTTAACGGAATTAACAGAAACTTCCACTGTATCTTTGTTGAATTACCAAAATGACCTCGTTGAACGTCCGGAAACAAATATTTGGTTGAGTCAAACAAATTTTTGCATTTTCAACAAAAAAAAATTCTCAGTGTTGAAATGATCAAGAACTGCAATCAAAGGCACAAAAACCTAATAATAAGAAGCAACGTATAAATTCCATCGTCTTTGCTTAGCAGGTGGATTTGCTCATTACAACGATTAATTATTATGATGGAGGGGTCGAAAACGCTATTTGGATTCTAGATTCGCATAGACGAGAGAAAAAGTGAGAGAGGGAGACCGATGCTAACTCATGAACGCCAACTATAATATAAACCCCCCCCCCTTACTCCCCATCCCCCGCCATCAGCTCGACGTTTGCATATAAATGAATAAATGGAAGGCGAGTCAATATGTGTTTATTCAAATATATGCATATGCATGCGTGTCCCGGTATATAAATATACATACGCCTTCACTTTAATACTCTCTTCCCCGCCGCCATTTTTCATTCTCCATCTCGCTCGTTCTCGCGCGATTTTTATTCTCTGACTTCTCTCTCAGTCTTCTCTTCCTCCAACCCAAACCTCGTTCACGGGGGCTGAAAGGGGGCCAGACTGAATTTTTTTTTCCCCTCTTTTACTGCAATCGGGATGGCTCGAAATCATTAACCTTTCGAGTTCTTCGTCGATGAGAGTGTGTTATAGCTATCACTGCGCCCTATCCTGAAGTATAATACTGGAATCGATTATCAGTTTCACTAGCGGTTGCCGACTCAACAACGTTTATACGTTTGTCGAAAATATATTCTCATATCCTTGCACCGAGAGTGAGAGCAAGAGAGAAAGGCACTCATCAATGCGCGAATTCTGCGCCATATTGGCTTTTTTTCCAATGGCAAGTTCAATTTCAAGGGTTTTGATGACCGTCTACGCCGTGAAAATGGATTTATTTTAGGGGTGTGCGAATAGCAATCGACTTTCGAATGCTATTCGCACACCCCTTAAATATCCCTAAAATACACCTAAAATAACCCTGGAATAACCCTGAAATAACCCTGAAATAACCCTGGAATCACCCTAAATGTCCCTTGAGTGCCCCTAAAATACGTTCGGGCAGTTCGAATAATTCGATTCGTCTCGAATAATTCATAAATTCGAATATTCGCACACCCCTTTTTTGTCCTACTTTCATCCCCTTGAATCCTCATTAAGAAACTGACATCAGGACATCAGCACAATCTTCGGTTAGCCAAAAATTTAATCCGCCATCTTGTTTCACAAAGGATTGCTCGTAAAAGTGCGAAAAAATTGGGTCGAAGTCACAATTTGGCAAGCATTCGTCAAGTTTTTGCCCAATTCAAAGTAAAGTAGCTCGAGGGATTGTTCAACTCAAAATTATCATTTGATGATGGAGTTGAAAAAAAAAATAGGATGCGAGGTTTGTTGGAGAACATTGTAAATATTGATTCACCGCGTTGACGACAGAGTTAACGAGCTGTTGACGATGTCAAGGAGCGAGAAAAAAGAAAGCCCCCCCCCCCCCCCCCCGGATGAAAGGACGAAAAAAATAAAAAAAGCAAAAGCACAGAGATAGAGAAATGAATTTTATTTTCTCATCAGGAAGTTCTCCAACCCACGCTCTCACAGAAGACGAAAAAGAATACACAAGTCATTCGATTATCCTCTTTGGAGAAGAAAAAAAAATCTTGCGCGCATTTTGAATGAAGAGAGTTTCACCGACTCATCTCCAACTTCCGTATACTTCTTGAGCCTAGCTCGGAGTGTTCTTGACTCGTTTATTGGACTGTCAGTACAAATAAAAGAAAAAAAAGGAAGCAGCGAACTGGCGTTGAAAAGAAAGGAAGCCAAGACCTACCGCGTCGAGCAAATCGCGTAATCGCTGCTGGCGTGTCATTTCTGAAAGTTCTTCTGCTGGAAACAAGACTGAACATTCAATGGCTTTTACAACGATCGTGGAATCATCATTGGGAAGGCAAAATATCTCAAGAAACCAGACAGTTCGAAGACGTGATCAATTGAGGACTCAGATGAGGCCCATTGCACCAGGGACCATTAAATGTCCCTAGTCTACGCCAAATCCAATCTAAAGTTGAAGAACAAACGTCTGAGCAGGGTTGTAAAATTTGTAATGTAAAAGTAATGCATTACCTAATCATTACTTTTAGAGTGTGTAATGGAAAAAATTTTCATTATCCATTAAAATGTAGTGTGTAATGAAAAAAAAAATTCATTACCCATTACAATGTAGTGTGTAATGAAAAAAACATCCATGACCCATTACAATGTAGTGTGTAATGAAAAACATTTCCATGACTCATTACAATGTAGTGTGTAATGGAAAACATTTTCATTGCCCATTACAATGTAATGTGTAATGGAAAAATTTTTCATTGCTCATTATAATGTAGTGTGTAATGGACGAAAATTTCATGACCCATTACAATGTAGTGTGTAATAGAACAAATTTCCATTACCAATTGCAATGTAATGTGTAATGGACAAAACTTTGATTGCAATTTTGGCAATGGAAAAATATAGATAAATAAATTATTGCAATTTTGCATTATATTTTTGTTGACTTAGGCCTTAGAATTTAAATAGATTTTTTTTTTAATTTTGAGTCCTAAGTCAATAAAATGTAATGCAATATTGCAATAAATTATTCATCTATATTTTTTCATTCCCTAAATTGCAATCAAAATGTTGTCCATTACACATTACATTGAAATGGGTAATGGAAATTTTTGCTATTACACACTACATTATAATGAGTAATGAAATTTTTTTCCATTACACACTACATTGTAATAGGTAATGGAAATGTTATCCATTACACACTACATTGCAATGGGTAATGGATTTATTCTTCATTACACACTACATTGTAATGGGTAATGAAAATTTTTTCCATTACACACTACATTTTAATCGGTGACGGAAATTTTTTCCATTATACACTACATTGTAATGGGTAATGGATTTATTCTTCATTACACACTACATTGTAATGGGTAATGTAAATTTTTTCTATTACACACCACATTGTAATGGGTAATGAAAATTTTTCCATTACAGACTACATTTTAATGGGTAATGGAAATTTTTTTCATTACACATTACATTGTAATGAGTAATGAAAATTTTTTCCATTACACACTACATTGTAATGAGTAATGAAATTTTTTTCCATTACACACTACATTTTAATGGGTAACGGAAATTTTTCCCATTACACACTACATTGTAATGGGTAATGTAAATTTTTTCTATTACACACTACATTGTAATGGATAATGAGAATTTTTTCCATTACACACTACATTGTAATGAGTAATGAAAATGGCAATGGATTACAAAAAGTAATTCATTACTTGCAACCCTGCGTCTGAGTGATAAAATAAAGCGCAGTGTGACTTCAGTTTTTGATTCAGAAGTTGGTAACCACCGATATGAGCGACAGATGAGCCCGTGCGAAAGAAGTGACTTTGGTTGACGAATCATTTGACCAGGTGACGCCAACCATTTGCCCACAAAGAGTACCGAACACGAGCATTATTCCTGGACTTTCGTCACTTGGAAACACGATGAAAATTCTTTTCATCGAGATCGGTCGGGAATCTCGTAGGATAAACCCTGATGCTTTGGGGATCCGATATCCAAAATCCGGATGATGTGCGAGAACGTGAAACGATTTTAAGGAATGCTGCCATGGGGATAAGTCGAGCATCCAAACATGCAACACTGTGTTGGGCTGTCGTTGAATTGTGACAATGGAAATATGGAGGACAAGGGTGGATGACAATGGCCCTGGTATGGCGATCCACATGGATGGAAACTTGGAAATGGGTCGAAAGGTGTCCCTTCAGTCCTGTTGCTTCCTCGTGCTCTCCTTCCCTCTCTCCCTCTGGGTTCTTCTTCCCTTCCTGCTGTTGTAGAACTAAATGCCATGAAATTGGGGAGCCTGACATGGGCCAACCGCGCGGACAATTCACAGCCTCGAATTCCTTCCAACAACAATGAGGATTGAACAGGCTTCAATGAAATCCATGTGGCGCACCACACGTTTCTTCATAATAATGCCACGAAATGATTCACAAAATTGAGCGTGAAACAATTTGAAGTTGCCATGTTTATCGCAAAGGCAAACACACATTTTCGTTTGACAGTGACTTACTCTAAGAGAACACCTTTTCAATGATTGTGTGCATACGGATACCGAGTGGATGTTGAGTATTTGTTCCATGCACACAGATTCAACTAATGCCGGATTTATGGGCTATTCCACTTGAGACGATGTAAAACGCCCACGAGGGTGCGAGGATTTTGAGAGAGATAACGCCATCGGTGATCAAGTTGATCCGAGAGGGACACCTCGAGACGTGTTTCACATGCTGTTAATGCCAACTTGTGCCCAACACTCGGAGAATTTATGCTCGTCTATAATTAAAACCGTTCTCATTTATTGCTGTATTAATTATCGTTCGAAGAACTCACGATGGATTCTCTTGTGGACAAATATTTCTCAACATGGAGGAGGATTTGGCTTTTTGATGACTTCAAGGATTCGTGAACATTGATAGAGACCTTGGGCGATTGCTGTGATGTTAAAGCACTAAAACCACTTAGGAATGTACGATTTATAGTTTAGGGTAGTAAAAGTTACCTGGGTTTCGATCAAGGTATCAGATGAGGAATTATAATGTTTTAGGAATCACAACAGCTTATTCTGCAAGTTAAAGAACGATTATAGTCAAATCGCGATAGACATTGGGTATTCTACACGGAAAAAATGACTTAGTTGGTTTAACCGAACAGCTTAGTGCTATGAGCGCTAAACGAGAAATTGGATGGATCAACTAGATCGTTGGTTCGGTCAACTAAGAAATAAGGATGATTAGTTAGTTGTTTAAACGACTTAGTTGTGGTAACTAAGATATAAGGTTGGATAGTTAGTCGTTTAAACGACTTAGTTGTGGTAACTAAGAAATAACGTTGGTTAGTTAGTCGTTTAAACGACTTGGTTGTGGTAACTGAGAAATTAGGTTGGTTAGTTAGTCGCGTAAACGACTCAGTTGTGGTAACTAAGAAATAAGGTTGGTTAGTTAGTCGATTAAACGACTTAGTTGTAGTAACTAAGAAATAAGGTTGGTTAGTTAGTCATTTAAACAACTTAGTTTTGCGCTGACTAAAAACGTTCCCAACCTAAACCCAAACCTATCAGTCATCCTTAGTGGTATATTGCTGTCAGTACTTCAATGTTGTGGCTATCACAATACTGTACGTAGAATAGTTACGGTCGATTTATGTTAACTATATTAATTCCCAAAACCCAAATCTCGTAACCTTACGAGTGCCATTACTATTTATACGCCAATATCATTGCAGTTCCGTCACAATATTGTGGTTTAGGTATCGATAATCGACTTGTCTTACGCTAACCACGCTTGTTTCCAACCCAAACCTATTAGCAATCCCTTAGGCAACATTTTAATGTAGTTATTAGATATTATCGACCCTAAAGCTTAACCTGTTGGTGATCCTTCATGGGCTATTGTTGTAGATCCAGCAATATTATTATAAAACGCTCAAAATGTTTGTTTCTAGACCAGAATACCACCTCAAACACAATTATTCTTGGGCCTATCAGACATTTTTTCCATCCACATTCTGAAATAATTAAGTCCGGAAGGCTATCATCGGAGTTCGAAAAAAACACTTAGTATCTTCTCGAGATAAATAAATCTGATGCGAAATCATAAAAGATAACGTCAAGGATCGGCGTCGTGACAACTGTTTTCAATTCAAATATTTACATTGGATCTCAAATATTTGTAAAGCCTCTGCACATCGCCGACACTCTTCCACACCTCCTATTTTCAGCGCCACATAAACGAGATCTGATACCACGAACATTTTGAATTAATTCAGAAAGTCCCGCTCGCGAAATGAGAGAGCAAAAAAAGAGAAAGGGTTGAGGTGAGTTTTTTTTAAAGCGCTTATTCGACTCGACGTTTTGCGTATAGTGTCATCCAAAAACTCGATAAGAAGGATTCTGTGCAAACGGGCTTCGTGAAAGCCTCGCGCGGCTTACTTTGAAGGGCTTTATAAACTCACCCCGGGGAGACTCCAATAGCCATCCTTCGAGGATCATCTCTCAGCAAACTTATCTTTCTGCGCTTCATCCAGATCTCAACGAAATCTCGATTCTATGCGAAGAACAATCTGAGATTCATTAAGAACGCGAATCAAAGCTGAATCGGTGCAAATACCATTATCATAAGGGAAGTAGGCGTAAATTTCATCCAAAATTATGAGTAATATTATTTAGATCCTGATACTAATTTGATACCCACAAAATACGGGAATCAAAAGATAGCTAATGTCAAAGCTGATGCTGACAATGCCAATTCTAATGTCCAGAGAAATTTTGTTTTTGGGAATTTGATGTTTGATCCGCCAAACTCAGGATCCTCGATGGATGATCCCAATTAAAGAATTTTCATCTTTCAAAACCCTAAACAAAATGGCTTGACCATGAATAATCCAGTCCAGCAGCCAGAGGACCAAATCCGTATCTAGGACCTTGCAGGTCATCACTATTTCTGTAACCCCCGATCATATTGAAGAGAGCTTGCAAATACCATTGTAAGAGAAGTAGGCGTAAATTTTATCAAAAATTATCAATGTTTAGATCCTGATACTAATTCGATAAACAAAGAATTCGGGAATCAAAAGATAGCTAATGCCAAAGCTGATGCTGAAAATGCCAATTCTAATGTCCAGAGAAAATTAATTTTTGTGAATTCGCTCTATGATCCTCCAAACTCAAGATCTTCGATGATGACCTCAATTGAAGAATTCCCATTTTTCAAAACCCTAAACCTAGTGGCTTGACCACAAAATAATGTACTTCAGCAGCCAGAGGACCAAATCCGTACTAGGACCTTGCAGGTCATCACTATTTCGGTAACCCCCGATCATATTGAAGAGAGCTTGCAAATACCATTATAAGGGCAGTAGGCTTAAATTTTATCAAAAATTATCAATATTATTTAGATCCTGATACTAATTCGATAAACAAAGAATTCGGGAATCAAAAGATAGCTAATGCCAAAGCTGATGCTGAAAATGCCAATTCTAATGTCCAGAGAAAATTAATTTTTGTGAATTCGCTCTATGATCCTCCAAACTCAAGATCCTCGATGATGACCTCAATTGAAGAATTCCCATTTTTCAAAACCCTAAACCTAGTGGCTTGACCACAAAATAATGTAGTTCAGCAGCCAGAGGACCAAATCCCTATCTAGGACCTTGCAGGTCATCACAATTTTTGTAACCCCCGATCATATTGAAGAGAGCTTGCAAATACCATTATAAGGGAAGTAGGCGTAAATTTTATCAAAAATTATCAATATTATTTAGATCCTGATACTAATTCGATAAACAAAGAATTCGGGAATCAAAAGATAGCTCATGTCAAAGCTGATGCTGACTGCCAATTCTAATGTCCAGAGAAAATTAATTTTTGTGAATTTGATCTTAGGTCCTCCGAACTCAGGATCCTCGATAGATGACCTCAATTGAAGAATTCCCATTTTTCAAAACCCCAAAACCTAGTGGCTAGACCACAAAATAATGTAGTTCAGCAGCCACAGGACCAAATCCGTATCTAGGACCTTGCAGGTCATCACTATTTTTGTAACCCCCGATCATATTGAAGAGAACTCGAAGATTCAGCACCGGTATACTGAATTCTTTTTTATCCGGACTGGCGGATAAATGCGAGCGCAAACTCTGTACCCTTTGCCGCGAACCCCCCGCTGACGAGAAAGTCCCAACGCCAGGTAACGGTGTTTCCACGCCGGTTGGTTTGCTCGTTCTGAGCTCGCGGATGATGCCAACCCGCGGAGCTTTGAGGCCCACCGCCGTAAAACACCGTTAACCATTGCCCAGACTGAAAACAGTTCTCTATTCCACTCTCTTTCTCTTCCTCCATCGCTATCTTCCACCAAGACACTGTTCCGTATCTGCTCGGAGAAGCGGTTACCAAAACTACTAAATGGATTAAACAGAGCGAGAAAGAACAAAAGTGACTCCATAAACAGTGTGGATACGGATGCTACACTCCAGAGATGCGTAGCAGCATCATCGAAGAACTTGAAGAAAGGAAAGTATCGGATCGAGGACGCCTTCCACGATAAAATTCTCCGCTGCTCTTTGTGTCGTCTGTCCTGGACCATTTGGGACTATCCCCAAGAGGGAGAAAATTAACGAGAGCGTATCGAAAACCAGTCGAAAGCCCCACGTTGAACCACCGCGAGCGATCATAGACAGCATCTGTTCTCTTCCATCGGACAATATAAAAAAAAATCGCAATCCCTCGTCGGGATTACAATAACATCCAATCCGCCGCTCTGTGAAGACGCGTTCAGGCAATATAATTTTCATCCCCAATGGCCATTGTTGCATGATTTTACGGAAAGAGGGATCGGAGAACTTTTTTGATGGAGTTTCCTAGATGCTTCTTCAACTTTACGATCAGCCGATCGAATCCAATTTCCTTCGGTTTGATTTTAAAAGGTTTGTTAACACGAATCAATGCAGTGTTTTGTGTTTCACCATGAAGTGAATGAGGTCAACAGATTTTGGAGAATGTTACGGGCAAAAGATAGTGAGATTAATGCTGTAAAATCTTTAGATTGGGCCTTATTTGGAGAAATGAAATTTGGAAAAAATTACAATGTTAAAAATGATACTTAAGGCGGTGTTCTGCACTGTAAAAAAATTCTATTGAAACTACATAAAAAACATGGAGTTTTTATGCATAATTTTAATTTTCGAAGTTTGTTCTCTTAATTTCAATATATATTGAATTTCAGTTAAAATTGTTCATTTTCCAGTCGATGTCTATTAATTTCAATTTTGGATACTCGTTATTGAAATTTAATGTACAATAGTACATTACATCACGAGGACGTAAAAACATTTTCTGACGAGTGTGAGTTTGCAGGACGAGCCAAAGGCGAGTCCTGCAATCACACTCGTCAGAAAATGTTTTTACGCCGAGTGAGGTAAGCTATTTTATATCACGAGGTGCATATGGACGTTTTTACGTCCGCTTGCGGACGTAAAAGCGTCCATTATTGCACTGAGTGATATAAAGGAATATGAAACTTCAATAACAAGTATATTAAATTTAATAACATTATTTACAGTGTGGTCTAGAGTCATATTTTCGAGGCGTTTTGTCGAACTCGATAAAAACAAAATAAAAATTATTTTGACCATTCTTTTTTTTCAACATATTCATTAATAATTTGATAATGAACAAAAAAAATCGAGAGAAAAAATGAAAATTAAATAGGTTATGAGCTGATAAAGTTGGGGCTAAAAAAGAGGGTTATGCTGGCTGAAACGATTGCAACCTTTCTACTAATCCGATGCAAAATTAAAAAAAGATTCTTAATTAGTAAGAATGGCCCTATATCTCCTACCTCAGAGAAAACGAAAACAAAAATTTCGCAAAATGGCGGCTGTCTGAACAAAATAAAAGGCGTTTTTCGACTCGTTTTCATAGTTTTTATTTTTTTTACAATAGTAAAAAAAAATTTTGATACGAATGTGGGTGGCGGCGATGGAGGGTTATACATTTAAGATTGATAAAAAAATTGAAGTAAATCGTTTATGTAGAACTTGAAATATCATGAAAGTAGTTTTAAGAAAAACGTGTATAGTCCGATTTGCTCCGACGTGACGAGCGTAGTTGCTGCATAACTAAATAGCTATAACTCCGTAAATTATAAGATTTAAAAATTTCCTTTGGAGGATATATTCTGAAAGGTCTAAACTTAAAGAATATGAAAAAAGAATGAATTTTGAAAAATTCTAGACAAGAAAACTCCCTCAAAATAACGCTTCGACGCGACAGTATAGTTGCTACGTCACTAAAATAGCCACAACTCCGTAAATTATTGGGATTCAAAAAATTCCTATCGAGGATATATTCTTAAAGATCTAAACTTTAAGAATATGCAAACAAAAATATTTTTTCAAAATTCTAAACCAGAAAACCCCCTCAAGATAACGCTTCGACGTGACGGCATAGTTGCTGCGTCACTAAAATAGCTATACCTCGATAATGTATCGGAATTTAAAAATTTCCTTTCGAGGATATATTCTTAAAGGTCTAAACTGTAAGAATATGCAACAAAAATGGATTTTTTCAAAATTCTAACCCAGAAAACCCTCTTAAAATTACGCTCTGACGTGAAGGGCATAATTGCTGCGTCACTAAAATAGCTATTCCATAAATTATTAGAATTTAAAAATTTCCTTTCGAGGATATATTTTTAAAGATCCAAACTTTAAGAACACGAAAAAAATGGTATTTTCAAATACGTTAAAAAATACGTTGCAATTCCCCAGTATCGGGTTCGAACCTGCTTAAACTAATCTGGAGCAGCTGGAAGCTGGGTCTTGGGCAATCACTAAAATCTGAATTAAAAAAAAAAAAAAAAAACTGAGTTTTATCGTTCTCCCGGAAAATACGGTGACACGATGCCGGCCATTTGTTCAATTCCATGCTCATTCCAATCCTTCTCGTTCAAATCCAAAATCCTAACCAAACATTGGCGTTACCTCTGGGCACTAATCCGAGACCGTATCATTCATTTTACTTTTTCGCCGAACATCGATCTTTCGTTCTCTCGTTGGTTTCGCAAATTTAATCTTATTAAAAAGCCACGTGCACTCGTTTATACGGGACGAGAAAAACGAAGGGAGCATTAAGCCAGAAAATAAAATAGTGAATACGACGACGTCGGCGCCAGAGAAACGGTTTCACGCGCGTACATAGCCAAATCTGTTGGCGTATACACGTGAGGGGAGCTCAATGGTAAAAGCTGCCCTGTGTTATATACGGCAGACACAGTGAGTTAGGATTAGCTGGGGGTCTTTATAACGAAACAGACACGTAATGTATAGAGGCCTGAAATGCAGAGCCTGGCTAAGGTATAGCACACATAACCACGTGCATTATAATCCAGATATTAGATATAAACATATTCAGTGCATGTTCGGGCTTTCCATCGGTTTTGCTGTGCCTTCGTTTGTTCCCAATAATGTGGAACAATGAATACCACGTTAGGCGAGCACACTTATGACTTTAAGAAGTTAGTGAATCAAGAAAACCAGAAGATAATAGAGAATTGGCAGAGGGAATCACAAAGTGGACCGTAGTTGGTAGAAGCGGATCAAGGTTTTTGCTTATTTTTTTTTAACGATAAGCTTGATGGACAAAATAGTTAACCCCAAAAGAGGAGGAATACTGGCTGATTGTCCAGTCTTAATGCAGATGATTACTAACGAAATTGAATTGCATTCAGCACTAAGGTCCGAATTTTAAGATCTTAAGATCGATTTTAAGATCAAACTTGAGAACAAACTTTCCATTGAATTCAAGTCGGAACTTAAGATCGAACTTGAGTTCCAATTTAAGATGAATCTTAAGTTGGAACTTGAGTGTCGTTATAAATTCAGCTTAAGTTCAAACTTAAATGTGGTCTGGGGTTTGAACTTTAAAACCATCTTGAGCTTAAACTTAAGTTTGATTTCAAGTTGAAACTAAAATTTGAACTTAAGTATAAACTTATAATGACACTCAAGCTCAAACTCAAGATTCATCTTAAGATTCAACTAAAGTTCGACCTTAAGTTCCAGATTGAGTTCGATGAAAAGTTTGAACTCAAGTTTAATCTTAAGATTGATCTTAAGATCTTAAGATTCCGATCTTAAATCAATAAACTTGATGAACAAAAAAGTAACCCAAAAGAACGTAAAAGCTGATAAATCTTGATACAGATGATTGATCAAACAAAACGAGAATCGAACATCGACTTAGCATTTACTTTTGTGTAACAGCACAGCAAATATTTCAATTAATGGGCTTGATGAACTAAAAAAATCCTACGATGAAGAAATAGTCTCCATAGACCAAGAAGTTCAAATAATCATTTAATTAACCCTCAATATGGTTATACTTATCTGGATCGATTTGACCTTGTCCATTTTTGAACAAGTATTGTGACCAAACTATCGATCGGAAAAACTTTTAAAAAAATACAGGACATCCTTCAAACATTCTAGTTGATGCACTAAAAATTAGTTTGTAAAAAATCACTGACTATATATTCAAAAAAAATTGATAAAAAAAAAACAAGATAAAAGTAGTCGTGGGGTCGTTTTGACCCAGTATGAAAAGTATTTCGTATTCAATTAAAATACAACATTTAAATGAACCGACTGAATCGATTTCTCTGGTTGAGAAGATCAGAAATTTTGCAAAAAGTGCATTGCCCATAATTTTAAATAAACAATTTCTTCCATCAATAACATTGATTTTAAAAACGACCGAAATCATGAAAATCACGAATCAAGAATCTCAAATATCGTTTGTTCGACTTGAATCCTAAATCTGCAATTTTGTAGTACTCCAAAATTAATATCTCATGACAATTGTGATGCTCGGTCGTTTTGTTAATTGCGTCCAAGGGAATAATTACAATGACATAATTACCTATCTGGGGAAAGAAAAAAGAGCATGTACCAGAAAAAATGTAAAATAAAATATGAGAAGGAAGGGGGGGGGGGGATCTGGTATGTGTCTCGGGAGATTTGTACCTGAGAAATGCTGAGAAAGGTAATGAGGCAAAAGCAGGTGCGTGCGCCGGGTTCTCAACCCCCTTCCCTCTGCCCCTTGACCACTGTGCTCCCTTTTGTCGACTGTTTTTTTTTCTTCATCTATATCTTTCGCCACCCTCTTAAGGCACAAGCTCTCCTTCTCCGTTTCGACATTGCAGCGAGGGCGCAGCAGCCAAAGACCTCACGAAAAGGAAAAAAGGTGAAGACCTACACACCGGGATATACGCGTGACACACAATGGTGTAGAAAGCGGCTCCCTGTATCCCCGTTTGGTTTTGCAGAGCCGGAAAGGCCACTTCCCAAAATGAACAAGAAAAAATTAGCCCACTCGAATGAAATAATAAAATTTAAAAAAAATCACCCCCAATCGCTGTCTGTCGTGCGACGATTAACTCAACCCCGGATTCAAGGGTTATATCGGATCACACCCAGAAAAAAGATCTAGTACATTTAACTAAACCCTAGTCAAGCTAAATAAATTTTTTTATTGCACTCCGTGCGTAAAGTGACCACTTCTCGCACGCTTCGCTTCGCTGCGCGTGCGAGAAACGGGCACTTTACGCACTCGTGCGATAAAATTTTGTACGATACTCGTGCGAGAAAAAGTTTCATCGCACTCGTATCGTAATGTACTATTAGTTGTAGGCCGGTCTAATACAACTTTATTCATGTCAACGAAATTTTTTTTTTTTAATGACCTACTAGGAAAATATATTGCGATCTAATAAATTTTTAATTAATATTAATAAATATTATTTCAATCTGAACAAATATATATTTAAGGGGAATAATTTTTTTTCAATATTTACACAATAGATATTTTTAAACATTTCAATCAATTTACAATTTCGTAAAGCTTCGTCTTTTCTTTAACAGAAGGGAAAAGAAAAAAGACCCTTTTTTATGGGAATCCTTTTCGGAGATTCGACCATTTTGCGTTTTGCCGCAATGTTCAATGTATTAAATATCCATACTGAAAAATAAGGATATCAAACATAGACGAACTTGGAAAGGATATTAAGGTCAAACTTAAAATCAAACTTTTCACCGCATTCAAGTTTGAACTTAAGATCGAACTTAAGTTCCAATTTAAGATGAATCTTAAGTTTGAACTTAAGTGTCATTATAAGTTCATACTCAAGTTCAAACTTTCGTGCAAACTTCAGATCGATCTTAAGTTCAAACTTAAATTGGGTTCGAAGTTTAATCTCAAGATCCTTCTTGAGCTTGAATTTCAGTTCGGTTGAACTTAATTATTTTCACACTTATGTCAAAACATTATATCACGGTCGAGGGAGGCGAACTTAAGTTCAAACTCAAGATGGATCTTAAGATCAAAACTTCAAACCAAGATTAAGTTTGAACTTAAGATAGAACTTGTGACTTGAAATTCGGGTCTAAGAATTCAAATCTGTTTTTGCTTTAGGCTAAAATTCGACCTTCCATTAATTGTCTGATTAAATAATTATTTTTTTAAAGATTTTTCCGAAGCTTGTTTAAATCTCATTGAATTGTAAAATCAATGCACCAAGCTTTTACAAAATCACTTTGTATTCGTATTTTTGAAAATGGCAAAAGTTATTTCTAGGATTTTACACTAATTCCATGCATACGTTCAAGTTTCAATTAATTATCCCCTTAAAAGAAGAAAAATTATAGTACTCGAGATAACAATGAATTGATTAAGTGAAACCCACTTTCAAAATGAAATATCCTCGAAAATAATAAACAATAAATGGTGTATTCAAGAAAACTGACTTCCATAACTTATACTGCTAGCAATTGAATATACAGGGTGTCCCAGGGGTGAAGGTCAATATCGCGAGGGTAGATTCGTGACGTAATATCGAGCAGAAAAGTCCTTTGCCATTTTTTGGTATTTTGAACCCCTGAATTGGTATTAATTTTTTTAATCAGCCAATGAGATGCGCCCATAGGATAGGCATGGTGATAGGCTGATTGAAAAAAGTTAATAACAACTCAGGGCTTCAAAATATCAAAAAATGGCAAAGGACTTTTCTATTCGTTATGACGTCACGAATCCACCCTGACGGTATTGACCTTCGCCCTTGGGTCAGTTGGGTCACCCTGTATGACCCTTAAAAAAATGTTCAAAAATATAAAATTCAGAAAATGAGTCTACCCTGTTACTTCATCTTTTTTATTTATTCAAGAGTTAATTACACATAATTACTCTTGATTTCCTGAAAGCTAAAAAAATTTATTAATCAAGAAGTCCCCATCTGGCCCCTGTGCGCCAAAATGTTAAGATTATGCGTGCATATATATTATGAAACGTGAATCCGGGCTCCGTGTACACTTCTTGATGTCGCCACGTTCTTTTTATACTCCATGTTTGCCGTTCACATAAGCTTTGGGATTTATTTTACATTCATGTTGTTTGGTGTATTTGAGGTGTATTCATGTCTTTTTTATATTATCATCATTATTATTATTATCATTGTTGTTGTTATTATTGCGAGGGGGTTGTATGTGAAAGGGGGGGACATATAACGGAAGGAAAGGTGGCCATTGGCCAGATTCCCATGAAACTCGATAGGTCGCGAATATAAGGCTGCTCCGGTGAGCTCGGCTGACGACGAAGCGAAGGCGCAAAGGTGATTTCTTGCTCGCTGCTTTTTCAGTCTCCCGTCTAACCACGATTTTTTTTCTCCAGTCCAACCTCTCTCTTTCTATCGCCTCTTCCTTGCCCATTCAATCCCTCTCTCTGGTCTACCGCCGACTGAGACCCCTCCAGAGTAAACAAAAAAAATTGAAAAAAAAAAAAACATTCAAATAAAGGAAAAGGGAAGACAGAGTAGAGAATAAAATGAAATAAATAGCCAGAAAACGAATATGCATCTAGAAGCCTATAAAATTAAAGTCCTAGTTGGATTACTCCCCGTCTAAAGAAATTCAACTCGCCCCTCGTTTTTTTTTTTTTGCCCTTTTGGCTCTTTCAATTCTCGCATCGGCCAATTATTTTATCGTGGCTATTATTTCTTCAAAATGGCGCACGACCTAATATACAACGTATTACATTTCTCCTCTTTCGCAGACGCTGGCATTCTTACAACAGAGTCATCGTGATGAAAATTTATATGGTATTATTTTTACTAGCTAAATTAAGGGGTGGGAAAGTCGAAAGATCTTTTTTTTTTTTTTTTAATATTTTTGGAAGATACAATCAATCGGTAAATGGTACTTACAAATTTTGTAACGACCCAGTATCAAAATTTTCAAAATATAGTGTTATAGGATTTTGGAATTTCCAAAGAGTTTTTTTCAAAATTACGTTTTTGAAGTCGAGGAGGTAGATTGATTAAAAAACACTGCATCGATCTCTATAATTTTTGGTCATTTTCCAGATGTAAAAATCTAGTATTTTATGGAGGGATGTTTTTCACGATGTATTGTTTTAGTTAGCCATTTTGTTTTTCAAAAAATCCTTTGATTTTGCAGGATAAACTAATGTGGGTCATTCCATGTCAAATTGATCAATAGTTGGAATCGACCGCTTTCAATTTCGATGAAATTTGCTCAGAACCTTTCTTTTATCATAAAACAAAGTTCTACCAAAGGAAAAAAATTAAAAAAATTTTGTTCGACATTTTTGTTTTTGTTACACAAAGCTCAATTTTTTTTCAATTTTTCAAGTTTATTTTTGAAATATCTCAAAAACTATTATAGTCACGAAAAAATCATTCTGAGTTCGTCTTAAAGAGTATTCTTAGGGCTACGGAAAAAAAATATTCCGAATTTTTTTTTTTTTGAAAAATGATGATTTTGGAGAACATGGAATTTTTTAAAATCACGCAAATCCACGATCAACGTAGAATTTTTAGTTTAATTTTTTTATACAATACTTTGTACCGATCTTAAAATATCAGGAAATTTTCAGAACTCAGTTTTTTTTTCAAGAATATAAATTTTTGAATTATGGTTAAAAAAAATTTGTTTACCTCCAAGTTAAGTAAAGTAATCATGTAATTTTGTAATTTTGAGCAGAACAAATTTCAATTAATGACATAAGAATGTAAAAACTCAATATCCATGTATATTAAGTTAACGCTTAAAACACTTTACCAAATAAATAAAAACGCAAATTCGATCATGTTTCTGTTTTTACATTTTTATGTTATTTTTTGAAATTTTTACTGCTCAAAATAACAAAATCACATGATTGCTCACTTTTACTTAACTTAGAGGTAAACAAAATTTTCTTTTCCGAAAATAAAAAAATTCATATTTGAAAAAAAAACACCATTCTGAAAATTTCAGGATCTTTTAAGATCACTAGAAGGTATTATATACAAAAAAAAAAATGGAGCCAAAAATTTAATGTTGATCATGGATTTACACGAATTTTAAGAACTAAAAATTCTCCAAATTCATCATTTCTCAACGTTTTTTTTTTTCAGAATATTTTTTTTCGTAGCCCCAAGTATACTCTTCAAGACGAACCCAGAACGATTTGTTCGTAACTGTAAAATTTTTCGAGAAAATTAAAAATTAAACTTGAAAAAATAAAAAAAAATTGAATTTTGCATAACTTTCGAAAAAAATATTTTTTATTTTTTTTTTCTTTTGGTAGAACTTCTCTTCATGATAAAAGAAAAATTCTGATAAATTTCATCGAAATTGAAAGGGGTCGATTCCAACTATTGGTCGATTTGGCATGGAATGACTCATATACCAACGATCCACTAACATATATTACTGGTTAAAATACCAAACGTCTTCAGAAATATAAAATGGCAATTAAAAAATAAAAAAATAAGCTTGATTGACTGAAACGAATTGTAAATGTAACAAAAAGCATCCATGCCTCCCTGAATTAATGACTGATCCTCAAATTTTGGTCCAAGCCATCATTCTTTTTTTACCCGCGACCAACAGAAGCGGACCAATAAAAAACGCGGCTTTTCACGAATGAAAGAACCCTCAAATTCTTATCTATAAAACGATATTCTCGATCGTGCGCGTGTACCTCGTTATTTATAGGATCGGCGCAGGACTCGCAGGATCATGAGCACGTGGACACACGTGCCAATGAGTTACCCTTGTACAAGACGTTGAATAATTCGCGCTCGAATAATCCCCATACAGACACGTGTTCAAAGGGACACATGCGAACCCTAAACACGATCAATCTAACAATCGAACCCCGAAAAATCGAGCAAAGCAGTGCACTTTGCCTCAAATAAGTTACAAAGGCAACTTGTCATAACTCAATCGTTTTTTCATAGGCTATAACCGTATTTAAATAACAACAACAAAAATTTTCAGTACAAAATGTCATGTTACATGAGCCCTTAAGAAAGTTCTCTTCGATACCAAAACAAAATGCCAATGACTTGAAATTTTAACGGCACTCCCCTAAATCCATAAGTTTACTCATTCCGAGATAAAAAAAAATAACGAAAATACCCTAAATAAACATGTTAACATTACAGAACAATTTTTTTGAATACCAAAACAATTTTTTTCCAGAAAATAAAAATCCTTTGGAACCTTCAATCGCTTTGAAGACATAAAAAATGTTCCTAACGTGAACAACAACTTCCAAACATTGTTTCACATGAAAAAAGATACTATCTACGGCATAAAACAGCTGTCGAGTCAATCGGCAGCCATTTTCTTGCACAGCGCTCGACGCAAACAAAATGGCGTCTTCCCACGGCCTCCCGCCGCTACGACGCATGCGCCACGCCTCAGTCTTTAAGCAGCCATTATCGTTGAAGGACTTCAGGATAGAACATAACCTAGCATTGTATTTTTTGTCTCAGGCTGCGGTTTTTTGAAATAAAACTGCCCCAATACCTCCAATTCTATTGAAGACGTTGCAAGCTTCCAAGAAACTAAAGTTATAGTAAATTTTATCAAACACGATTAACCTCAGAATGCATCCAAAAAATCGTGTTCGATGTCTTTGGCAATGGAAGTTTAGCAAAATTTCCAACACTATGGAGACAATGCCTCCGTCTTATGCCAAAAATCCTGGTGGCCCTTGTCTTCGAACGGGGACCTTGTTGCAAACCCCGCATTGGGCCTCACATTGGGCTCCGCTTCGGTCTTTCGAATTAGTTTACATGCAAATACACAACGCTCCCACGGAATTCTCAATTTCGTCGGGGTAACTCTAGATCCTAGATGAACAGGGACGATAACGAAGCTGTCGGAACTTTCGGGGCCAGTTCGGACCCAGAATTGGAAGATTCGCGCATAATGCCGTGGGTCCGGTCGGTTTGCCGTTTTGAAACATAAAACCCGGCGTTTCGAATCTGTCCAAGCTGCAGGAAGCATCAGCCATAATCGAAGATCGTTCACTTAAGGCAGTATTCTAGTCTAGATAGACGTACATTTTGAGCGTTTTGTCTAGGTTTGATAAAAAATATATATATTTTAACCATACTTTTTTTTACAACATTTTTATCAATATTTTGGCAATCTACTAAAGAATTTCGAGAAAAAAAATTAAAATTCAATAAGTTATAGCTGGGAAAATTGGGGGTCAAAAAAGGGGTCTGCTAGTGGACACGATTGCAACCTTTCCAGTCATCTGATACAACATTTTTAAAAAGATTCTTAATTAGTAAGAATGTTGTCATAGTTTTTAGTTAAGAGAAAACGGAAAACAAAAAATTTTCCCAAAATGGCGGCTGTCTGAACAAAAAAAAGGCGTTTTTTAACTCCTTTTTTCATAATTTTTAATTTTTTTACAATAGTAGAAATATTAATTTTGATACAAAAGTGGTAGAGTTAATAGAGAGTTACAGATTGAAGATTGGTAAAAAATTTAAAGTAAATCGGTTATGTCATGTTTTATTCGTATTGAGAAAAGACATGACGGAGTTGCGTCACTAAAATAGCTATAACTCCGTAAATTATCGGAGTTAAAAAAATTCCTTCCGAGGATATATTCTTAAAGGTATAAACTTCAAGAATATGCAAAAAAAAAGGATTTTTTCAAAATTCTAGACCACAATACCCCCTTAAAGTTACGCTCCGACGTGACGGGCATAGTTGCTGCGTCACTAAAATAACTATCATTCCTTAAATTATTGGAATTAAAAAATTTTCTTTCAAGAATATATTCTTAAGGGGCTAAACTTTACGAATATGCACAAAAATTATTTTTTCAAAATTCTAGACCAGAACACCCCCTTAAAGTTACGCTCCGACGTGACGGGCATAGTTGCTGCACTAAAATAGTTATAACTACTCAAATTTTTGGAATTCAAACATTTCTTTTCGAGGATATATTCTTAAGGGTCTGAACCTTAAAAATATGCAAAAAAATTATTTTTTCAAAATTCTACATCAGAATACTTCCTTAGCAAAGCATAAATGATTTCATCATCGACATTTACAATATGTTCCCTTATATGGAGTATCATCGTCAAACGAAATAAATCATTCAAATGATTTTTCACCGTGGTAAAATTTTTCCATCCACCATTGTTCATGTATACCAAGTAATATTTTGCCTATTAATTATTTCGTGAAACAACGAAATAATTCATTACTCTCGAAGAATTATAATTCACTATCGTTGGCTCCCCGTGAGTTCAATAGTGAACGTGTAGCCGGGAATATATTTGTGGCAAGTCGCCGGCTGCTTGATCCCTCGTGCGCGATTCTCTCGCTGCATCAATTATCTTCGAGCATCGTCGGGGAATGGAGCGGAGCGGAAGGGGAATGACGGGACTCCACCAGAATCATCTTACGATAGATTGAGCAAGGCGCTTCACAAATTGAGATTGATGAAAGTTGAGCTAGATATTCGAAGACTAATAATAATAATAATAATAATAATAATAATAATAATAACGCGAAGAAGAAGAAAAAGAGGATGAAGAAGAAGAAGGTGAAGAAGGAGAAGAAGAAAAAGACGAAGAAGAAGAAGACGAAGACGAAAACGAAGAAGAAGACGGAGAAGAAGACGAAGAAGAAGGCGAAGAAGAAGACGAAGGAGAAGACGAAGAAGAATACGAAGACGAAGAAGACAAAGAAAAAGAAGAATACGAAGACAAAGAAGACGAAGAAGAAAACGAAGAAGAAGACGAAGACGAAGACGAAGACGAAGACGAAGAAGAAGACGAAGAAGAAGACGAAGATGAAGAAGAAGACGACGAAGAAGAAGAAGAAGAAGATAAAGAAGAAGAAGAAGAAGAAGAAGAAGAAGAAGAAGAAGAAGACGACGAAGACGAAGAAGAAGAAGAAGAAGAAGAAGACGAAGAAGACGAAGAAGACGAAGAAGACGAAGAAGAAGAAGAAGAAGATGAAGAAGAAGAAGGAGAAAAAGAAGAAGAAGAAGAAGAAGAAGAAGAAGACGACGAAGACGAAGAAGAAGAAGAAGAAGAAGACGAAGAAGAAGAAGAAGACGAAGAAGAAGAAGACGACGAAGAAGATGATGAAGAAGAAGAAGAAAAACAAAAGAAGAAGAAGAAGACAAAGTAGAGGAAGAAAGGAGGGGATGAAAAGGGCAAAGATGAAGCCGACATACGTAAAAAAAAAAAGTTATGAGGACCGAATTCCAATGTTCACGGATTTGATGGAGACAAAAAAAAGTTAAACACATGTACGGTGAGCGAAGGAAACTCCGTTGTTCCGGGTCCAATGTAATATGTTAATTATCGTGCTCATCGAAAATTTCGAAATTTCTGAAATGTATTGTCAAAGGCAGCCGAACGGTGAAAGGTGAAAAATTAAAAATGAATAAACAATTGCTCAGTCTTGAACAAAAGACAAAAATAATGATCCAAAGAAGCAACGAAAATAATGTCTTTTGTCTCTGGGAATGTGACTTCTTCGTGCTGAGATAGCTGAATGAGAATAGAAAGAGAAATGAATGAGGGATTCAGAGGGAAAAAATGAAAACCATTCTCCCTCTCTTTTTCGCAGTCTACGAGTCTTTCGAAAATAGTTCGGACGACAAATTCCGTTTCCCTTACACTCTTTTTTTTTCCTTCTCTCTTCCGCTCGAACTTCCTTTTCGCTTTTTCGCGCCTTTGTTTTCCCATTGCACTTTGAAGCTTTGCAATGGAAAATCGCTTCGCTTCTCATTCTCGACTTCCTCTGGCTATCAACTTTGCCACTTTCACTGTTAAATATTTCCAGGGATGGAAATCGAGAACTTTGGTCAGTTGGAAGGTTTCGAGGGTGCAATTGTTGGCCTATCACTTAATTTCAACTCTTCACGCGGATTTGAGGATAAATATATCTCGTAGCTTTTGTATTTTATTCTTAAAAAATAGGTCTCGTTAAATTAGAGGTCTAGAATTTTTTTAATTACTTTTGCATTTAGAAATTTGGCAAATATGGCATTTTGGAGAATTTAAAAAATCATAAACTACAAAATCCTTCGGTGTGTCCATTGATTGTCAAAAAACCAAATTTCTTGTCAATCCTAAATCCTATTCGGGTTTTATTGAACGATTAATTGAATTATTGATTTTAAAAATCTGTTAACGATAAAAAAGTCTCCAAATTAATTGAAAATGATTTTAAAAAATACTATACAGTAACAAAAATTGGTGTTCATAATAATTTATAGAATTTTTTTTTTTTTCATTTTCGAAAAACGTTGTTGAAATAAGTTGTTGAATAGATAGAAGAATGACATAAAAAAAATTCAAAAAAATCAAAATATGCACTCACTTTTGAAAACACGATTCAAAGTTTAAAACTCAAAAAACTTATTCAAAAACACGTCGAATTTTTTTTTTTCGAAAAAGGCCATAAAAAACAAAAATTTCGAAAAAACACTGAATTTGGACCATTGTTCAAGAAGTTATGACCAAAAAACCGAAAAAGAGCGGTTTAAAAAAAAATTTAATATCTCGTGAAAGGATAATCGAAAAAATCTCAAAATTTAACAGGAAGGGTCGTTTGATGGATACTCAAAAAAATTAAAAAATTGAGGAAATAAAAAAAAAGTTTTTCAAACTGTCGGATTTGGGATGAAATGCCTCATATATTTAAAAATATGTAAACTAATTTTTAACTCAAAATCTCGAGAATTGACTGGGATATAACCCGAAGGAAGAGAAAGTAGTCCTTTGGGACGTTAATTTTTGTAATCGCATTGGCTAAAGTTGTGCGTAGCCGATTTTCAAAATTTTGAAAAATGCTATTTTTTGAGTCCTTTTGAAAATTTAAAAAAAACGGTCAAACAAAGAAAAAAAAATCATATCATCACCATTTCGTGAAAAAAAAAATTATTTTTAAAAAATGGCTACGCTCAAAGATAGTCACTGTTGTGTAGATTAAAAAAAAATTGATTTTTGATTTCGTATCGTTTTGTTTTTGTATCGTTGCGACCAGAAGGAGTCATTTTTTTATTATGTCATTACGTTCATGGTAATAATTTGGTCAATTTTTAATATTTTTCAATAAAAATTTGTATGAATTTAGTAGAATAAATACTCAATAAATTACTTTTTGTCTGATCCTCAAATAATCATCCCTGCTTATAAAAAAAAAAAATCCCAAAAATCGGCTATAATTAGCCTCGTCACAGTGGCGTCCCCCCTTAAGGAAAAAAATAATAATTGAAGAAAAAAATTGGATTTTTCACATTTTCCTGATATCTGAAATGTGAAATTCAATAAAATGCTCGCTTTTCTCCTCCAAATAACAGAGTTGAGATTAGCAAAAAAATCGTGCGAGTCTCCACTTTTGCAATCGATTTTTCAGGTAAAAGCTACAAAAATCTCAAAACAGAGAGTGCGATAAAAAAAAAGCCTTATTTAAAATCGCCCTAATATACGATAAACATAAAACCTTGATAAAGTCAACAGAAAAAAGTCTCTAAAATGAATTTGAATGAGGTCAAATGGAGCTTGACTTCGAGCTAGCAGAAAAATTTTAAAATTCAATTTTTGAGAAAACCAATAAAGCGCCAAAAATTCCAATTGTGCCCAAAATTGGAACCCAAAAGGAACCTTATTTTGGTACAATTTTAATTCATTTTGGAGACTTTTCTCTGCTGACTTTAAGGAGACAATGTATGCTGTCTCTGATCAGACAAAAGTGGGAATGACGCGCACACTCTTCTCGAGTGTGAAGGCTTTGTAACACTTTTACGGTGCAATTAAAAAATGTATATTCGAACATCGCGTCGTCGACGAGGGGATATTCCACACGAACATTGAGGCGTTCAGAAACGATTATGCTTATAAAAAAAAAAATGCACTCCGTCAGACTCGATTATAAAGCCACGACTGTGATATTAACACAGCCCACATTCGCAGAAACCCATAAATAATCGATACTACCCACATTATAAAATAGTCGAAGGCATATCAAAATGAAATAACAGGACACCTCAATTTTTCCTATTGGAAATATCCTGCAAAATTACAGCTTAGAATATTCGAAAAATATTTTGGAAAAATCTCAAAAATTATGCTTAACTTTTGGTTAACCAAAAATTATGGTTAACCAAACTTTGGGCAAAGGCCAAAATTTGGTGAAAAAAGAGAATTCGAATTTACACCGTCCTTCGTTAAAACCCCATGAAAATAATATCGAGTACACTGAAAGATATTTTATTGCACTATTTCGTTTTTCGCGTAACGAAAAGTACAATAAAATATAGCAATTTAGGGACAAAGTACAATTGTAAACAATCCTATAATAATAGGACATTATGCTATCTCTAATATTATCTTGAAAAGCAAGAATTACTACATGACTTTCGGAAACATTGCTACTCTTGGAGAATTGAAATTGTAAATAATGATGGTGATTCTTTAGAAATTTTGCTAGGATCATTTCAAAACTTGTTATTTAAAATAATATAAGTTGCAATGAATATATAAAAATTTACTACTCTCAATAAGAACGCACATTCAAATGAGAAGCACTTGTACCTTTTGTAACGCGTACTTGAGGAAAATCGTAAAACACTATTGCAAAAGTTACCGAATATTCTCGAACTGACCCGACTTCGGCCGAGGAAAAATTTATATATTGTATTGTAACGGGACGACCTAGAGCTTGCCACGATCTCATCATTTCGCCCCAGATCCGCTAGGTGACGACGGTCGGCGCGCGCTCTCGCGCCAGCGAGAGGGCTAGGAAACGGGCTACGAGGGCTAGGAAACGCTTATAGAGAAAAGTTTGCCAGCGTTAGTGGCGGCCCAAGTGACTTGGCGGAGTTCTGGGGGACTAACTACACCGGGATATATATCTATATATGCATAGCTGAATATAGCTATGCATAGCTATATGCATAGCTATGGGGAGTTTTGGGGGACTAACTACACCGGGATATATATGTGTCATTCCATATCAATTCAACGACGTTTTGACGTTGACCCCTTCGATTTTTTTTATTTTTCAATATGTTATTATACATGCAAAAAGAAGTATCCATGCCAATTTTTAGCTCTCTATCTTAAACCTTACCGAAGTTAAGGAGTTTTCAAGAATATACTTAAAATAATCATAACTTCTACATTAACCAAGATATTGTAATTTGTCAAGAGGTCATTTCTTTTCATTTTTCGAGGTACTTTAAAAAAAATATATTAAAAATTAAGAAAAACAAATTTTTAATGTGTTTTTAACTGTTTTAAGCTAAAAAATTGGATTTTCTTTCCATGGGACCCCTTCGATTTTTTTCAAAGGAAAATTATTAAATTCTCCGTAAAAAAAGAAAATGTTTGAGATCTTACCGAAGAGGGGATTCAAATAACTACTTATCGAAAAAAACTTTTCTACATGCTCCTACATTCTACAAACTTCTATATTAACCAAGATATTGTCATTTGTCAAGAGGTCATCTTTTTTTGTTTTTCAATGTACTTTTTGAAAAAAAGACGAAGAATCAAGAAAAACAAATTTTTAATGTCTTTTCAACTATTTTAAGCTAAAAAATTGGATTTTCTTCTAATGGAACCCCTTCGGTTTCTTTCAAAAAAAATTATAAAATTCTACGTAAAAAAACAAAATTTTTGAGATTTTACCGAAGAGGGAATTCAAATAACTTCTTAACGAAATTTTTTTATTCGATTTTTTTTCGTAATTTTGAACTTTTTTCCTTCTATGACTCTAATAGTTGATTTCAATGATGTTTAAATAAATAATCTAACTTGCCTCACATATTTCAATTGTAAATTACTATAATTAACATGAAGAATTACAATTCAAGTACGTTTTGCAAACTAAAGTGCAAAACGTACTTAAATTGTAATTCTTGATGTTATCTATTATAATTTACAATGAAAATATGTGAGGCAAGTTAGATTATTTATTTTAACATCATTGAAATCAACTAATGTAGTCATAGAAGGAAAAATGATCAGAATTACGAAAAAAAAAATCGAAATTTTTTTTTTCAATACGAAATTATGTGAATCCCTCTTCGGTAAAATCTCAAAAAATTTATTTTTTTACGTAGAATTTTATAATTTTTTTAGAAAAAAATCGAAGGGATCCCATTAGGAGAAAATCTAATCTTTTAGCTTAAAACAGTTAAAAAGACATTTAAAATTTGTTTTTCTTAATTTTTGATCTTTTTTTCAGAAAGTACATTGAAAAACAAAAAAAGATGACCTCTTGACAAATTACAATATCTTGGTTAATATAGAAGTTTGCAGAATGTAGAAATTTTTTTTCGATAAGAAGTTATTTGAATCCCCTCTTCGGTAAAATCTCAAAAATTTTGTGTTTTTACGTAGAAAATCCAATTTTTTAGCTTAAAACAGTTAAAAACACATTAAGAATTTGTTTCTCTTAATTTTTAATATTTTTTTCAAAAGTACCTTGAAAAACAAAAAAAAATGACTTCTTGACAAATTACAATATCTTGGTTAATGCAGAAGTTATGATTATTTTAAGTATATTCTTGAAAAATCTATAACTTCGGTATGGTTTAAGATAGAGAGCTTTTTGCATGTATAATAACATATTAAAAAATAAACAAAATCGAAGGGGTCACCGTCAAAACGTCGTTGAATTGATATGGAATGACACATATCTATATGCATAGCTATATATTTAATGTTAAACAGGGCTAGGATATAGCTATATATAGCTATATATAGATATATCCCGGTGCAGTTAGTTCCCCAGAACTCCGCCAAGTCGCTTGGGGCGCCACTAACGCTGGCAATATTTTTAACACGCGCGTTTCCTAGCCTTGTTTAACATTAAATTGTTGGAATATTACCAGCGCTCTGTAGTCGCGCAATCCTACAGACCAAAGACTACATATTTAAATCAGATCACCATTGCACTTCGGTGGTGCTCGTGCTCTTTATGGGAGCGAGGATAAATAAATTAAGCTTTCGCTTAATTGATTAATCTCATGATTAATTAGTTAAGTAAAAACTGATTAATCTCATGATTAATTAGTCAAGTAAAAGCCGGGAGGCCCATAGCTACGGCTATGAGCCTCCGGGAGGGATGTAATTTTAAGAATAGTGGTTTAGAGAGATTGCAATGCTCTGATACCAAACACCGCAAGATCTTATTTTACTCATTGCAAAGCGCTATTGTAATTTTTGCTATTCGAGCTCAGAACGATTGCTATAAGTTAACCAGAACGTGAAATATTTTATTTCGCTATTTGTAAAGCACTATTGTAATTTTTGCTATTCGAGTTCAGAACGATTGCTATAAGTTGACCAAAACGTAAAATATTTTATTTCGCTATTTGTAAAGCATTATTGTAATTTTCGGTATCCAAGACCATAGCAAATTATGATATACAGACTTAGATATAATGTTATTATTTTAGGTAAAACTCCAACATTCTTATGAGTTATTGCAACAGAAGATATCAAACTCTGCATTTCGTGACTCACTATTGTACTTTTTGCAACTGTGCTTCGATTGTCCCTAAATTGCTATATTTTATTGTACTTTTCGTTACGCGAAAAACCAAATAGGGGAATAAAATTTCTCTCAGTGTAAAATTATCCAAAACCAAAGAAATGCCTTCTTCAAATTTGGGAACAGCTGATTTTGTCTTAGCCAACAAAATTTTGAGAAAAAGGGATAGAGAAACAATTGGACGGAACAATGAACGCCGCAACGTAACGATTCGTAACGAAAAACGTGCAACTTTTTTTGTCAGTCTTTCATGGAAAAATTTGTACGTGAGGTGAAAAGGAAAAAAGATAGAGAAAGCGTGAAAACGAGAATTTCCATTCGGAAACGTGACAAGTCGCCGGTAGCATGGAGTAGCATTATGTTACGGTCGGAGAATATGAAGGCAAACATTTGTTTTCATATTTTAGAATTCCTGCGTTGTTTCACGCTGTTGTAACGTCTGTATGTTTACTCGGGGTTGCTTGCTTGGAAATGGATACTCAGAAGACTCAAAAGGTCGTAAAAAGGGACGTTAAAGTGCAACAAACATTTAAAAAAGACATTTTTTGACAGCATGTCTTGCTATGAATTTCCCTAAAAATATACAGGACGATCCAGATCAAAATTTTCAAAATTATACTATTTTGACACCCGTTTATTAAATGTGATCCGCTTTTAAAACTTTGGATGCATTTTTGGACGTAAAAATAATGGTGAGGAGAATACTTCAAAAACTAGCGATCTTTTTCAAATTTTTTGGGCCATTCTAGATGGAAAGAATTATTTTTCCATGTTTTTTAGATCTGAAGAACGAAAAATCCCAATTATCCGCAAAAATCAAGACTCTCGCCTCAAACGCTCGCTACTTTGTTTAATTTAAAATTCATTCGATTAAAAAAATTTACCCTGCAATTGTAGGGTAAATTTTATTTTTTTCTGTTTCCAGGTTGGGATGTTCGATTCCGATTCGATTCTTCGAAAGAACGATTCTTTTGTTTAAAAAATCGATCTTTTGAATCGATTATTTCCTTTTCGATCTTCAGGCGAATCGATTCTTGACCTTAAAAATCGAAAATGCGATTTTTTATTAAATTCATTATCTATTAAAGATTGACAATTGAATAAAAATTGACAAAAGTCTATGAAACATCAACGTCAAGGTTAAAAGAAAAAAAAGTATGCGAAAATGTGAAAACGTGAGAAAAAGAGTAAAAAAAAATGAAAATTTAAAATATTGAAAACATGATCCAACGAAAAAAATAATCGAAAGTAAAAATATACAAAATATCTTAAAACGATAGAAACTTATGTCATAGAAAAAAAGTTTGATTTGTTAAATATATTCATAATATTTTTAAGAATATAATAAAAAATGCAAATGCGTAAAATATTCAAACTATGTTTAGTCAGAATAAAAAGTGCTTTTATATTTGTTATTTTGTGTTCATCATTTTGTATTAAAAATAAATTAATCCAATTTAATTATTTTCCATAGCAAAAACTTGATACACATTTACGTAAGCTTTAATTGGCCATTAATTTTGTTTGCGATTTTTAAAAATCGATTCTTACGAAATCGATTCTTTGGATTCGATTTTTCACAAAAATCGATTTTCTTGATTCGATTCAGAATCGATTAGAGAATCGATTCTTTCCAAAGAATCGAACATACCCATTTTCAGGTGTATATTCCCCCTTAAATGATTTTTGAAAAATCAAGTGTCAAACAACTTATCCTCTAAACTATCTGTATACAGCTTAAATTAATTCAAAATAAACTTAAAAATAGCTGGTTATTTTGTAAAGGAACTTTTTAATATCTAGATGCAAACTATCTGTATATATCTGTATATATCTGTATATACAATTTACATAAAATAACCAGCTATTTTTAAATTTATTTGAATTTATCGATGAATTGTTTCCAAATTTACAGGAAATACGATGGGAAACATTTAAAGTTAATTGACGATCTCATTTTTCAAAAATCGATTTCCTTTTTTCAAGAGTCGCGGTAGCGACTCGAGACAAGTACATTTCACAAAAAAATATATATATATAAATATAGAAAAAATAATAATAAGTACTTGGCGAGTTTATCTCTAACAGAAAAAATAAAGTACAAACGATTTCTAGTAAAAATCTAGCTCAGGGCTCACACAGAATTTCATAACGTGTAAAATGAATGAAAACTCGCCAATTACTTATTATTATTTTATTTTTATTTTTAAATATATATTTTTTTCATATATATTTTGAATTTTATTAAAGTCTATGATACGAGGGATTATATATATTTTTTAAATATGTGTTATCCTACTTGTTCTTGGCAATATGTGTTCCAAGTATCATCTATTTATTTCCTAACTTTTGGTAAAACCATAGATACTTTTTGAAATGTACTTGTCTCCAAGTTTTGTACACCATTTTTGGTGTTTTTGGGGGTTTTAATAACTACTCAAAAATAATGACTATCGTGGATTCTGTATGCTCAAGTGGCAATTCATTGCCAATTTTGATTTAAAAAAAATAGACGATCATGAATTAATCTTATTTGTTTACTTAACTTGAATAACCGATTTGATGAAAATTGAATTTTTTTAATTATCTAGATAGCCCCTGAAATATTCGAAAAATTATATTGATCACTATAAAAAAGTACAATACAAATAAATTGCAGTTTCAAAGGAAGTTTATTTCAGTTCTTAAATTTTGAACCAAAGTTCTAAGAGTTTCAATAAAAATCCTAAAGGCTTAAGCAATAACCATAATTCCAAAAAATTAAATACTCAAATAGAAACACTGAGGGTTCAAAATAAAATAATTCCCACAAACTATTAATTCAAAGGTACGAATGTCAGAAAGTCCACATGCATTTTGTAAAAATGTCAAAATTTTACAAATTCTCAAATTTTAAATCGATCCTTGCCAAACTTGAAACCAACTATTAAATTAGTGTAAAAAATTGGCTTCAATTGCTTCAAATTTTTTTTTTAATATGATGTCTCGCTGTTTCCAAAGATTTTTTAAATAATCGCACAAAAATTTTGATATTTTTTTCGCCGTAACGAAAACAAAAGCTTCCTTCACGAGAAGCTTTGCAATTCTATGGCAAAATGGTCTGTGGCATAAACATGCCGATACCTTTGTAGAAATCATAACATCACGTTCCTTCTATTATTAAGAATGTTGAGGCCCAAATTGAAAATGATGATAAAATATTGAAAACTTGATATGTCATTATGTACAACATTTGAAAGGTTGTGTAAAAATTTTACGACGATTAGGAAACTGGTTACTGCGAAATTTGAATTAAAAAATTACACGTAGCCTTATGGAAACTGAAGTAAATTTGCAATTATTTTTTTTTTGTTATAAAAAATGATGCAAAAAATACAAAAAAAATTGCACTCGAGGAAAAACATATGAGAAGCATTGTGTAATTTTTTAAAGACATTTAGGAAGCTCGTGTTCCAGTAAATAAATAATAAAAACACAGTACGTGGTTTTCACAGCAAGGAACAAGAAAATAGCGGCACCGTTGCATAGACTGAAAGTAGCGGGAAATTCAAATACTCATTTTCGTTCATGGACGACGTCGTTTCATGCACGATAAAGAGGTTTCGAGGTTATGTTTGCTGTCAGTTTCCCATTCAATCGCGACCGTCGCGACTGCTCTCGATCGTACAGTTCTCAGTCGTGCCAACTTACCAATGCACGCAACGTTGCCAAATGTAAAGCTAATACAGCGACTACTTTAAATATTAATATTGTTTAAAAATATTGTTTTTTTTTGCAGTTCAAAGTAATTTCATGTTATGTTTCTATACTTGCGATATAAAATAATCAACATTTTTTTGAGAATGAACGGTTTCCACTATCGAGATTTTAGCGTCCCGTAGTAAAAAACTCCATTGAATCGCCAATAGCAACCAATGGTCCTCATACGACTCCATTGGACAATGAATGGGGACCCATTGAGATTTCCGCATTTTTTAATGGCGTATAGGAACGACCATTGATCAGTGAATGGATATCCATTGAAAAGTCACCATTTCCCAATGACGTCCATTGGACAGCAAATGCGGATGAACCGAATGATCACCATTACTCAATGATGCCCAATGGTGTCCAGTGGAAGGCAAATGCTGATGAACGAAATGATCAGCTATACCCAATGATGTCCATTGGGAAGTAAATGCGGATGAACTGAATGATCAGCATTACCCAAAGATGTCCATTGGAAACCGGGTCGCGTTAGTTCCGAGACTTGGCGCGAGATGTCGCAGGACGGCAACCCGCTGAACTCCCATGCGGATTATGCGAAGAGTATGCTTATCTAGACGAGTGTGAGCACGGAATATTAGCAGAAGTCGGTGTCCAAAAAATCCATGCAAGGAGTTCTTGCCGACTGATGCCCAGGGGATAATCCCTATTCCGTTTGAAATGGGGAAGTCAATCCTCATTGGAAAATCCCTATTCGATTTCAAATGGGGAATTCAATGGCGAAAATGTCCTTGGGCAACTCGGCATTCATCTCCATTGGTTATTTTGGCCATGGTGAATGAATGGCGATTTTTCAATGGTGACGAATGGAGTTTTTTACTATATGAAAGAATCTCAATTGATTATCGCCATTCATTCCCCATTGCCTACAAAAACCAATGGAGATGAATGCCGAATTGCCTATGGGAATTTTCTTCATTGAATCCCCATAGGATAATCCCCATTCCGTTTCAAATGGGGAAGTCAATCCTCATTGGAAAATCCTCATTCGATTTCAAATGGGGAATTCAATGGCGAAAATCCCCTTAGGCAATTCGGCATTCATCTCCGTTGGTTATTTTGGCAATGGGGAATGAATGGGGATTTTTTAATGGCGACGAATGGAGTTTTTTACTACGGGGTTGTCAAGTTTGGACAAAACATCCAAAAGTTAATCCTCGCTTGTAAAAACATTGCGAAAACTTGATATAATACGTAAATAAGAATTTGCGATCATTAATATGCACAATTGCGATACTTTTTTTCACATCAACGGTGTTACGATACGAATTGAAGTATTAATCAATCCCAATATAATTCAGTAAAATGAAAAACTTTTGGACGGAACGGTACGGACTCAACATCCTTAAACTCGGAGGAATTTCACAGTAAGGCTAATTATAATTGGTCATGCAGTTGGTGTACGGTTCTGGTCGATTCGTTTTTCTTGTCCGAGAGAAAAAAGGGCGTATGTCGACCTGACACATCTTTATGGCCGTAGGATCGGGGACGTAACCGATTGTTATCACTTATAGTCTGCTCGAAAGTCGTCCCTTGTTCATGGAGACCAGCTGAAAGCGTCTTTCAGGTAGCCACGAAGACAGGCATCTTTATGATGGAAAAGGGCTGTTTTCTCTTCCCCTCTCTTTCCTTCCCTTTCCCACTCTCTTTCTTTCTCATTCTCTTTCTGCCTCCTTCTTTGTTTTCTTTTGCATTGGGGATGGTTCTTACTTCTTCAAACTATTTCCATATAATTATGAGGGATTATATCTGGTCAAATGGTTGAAAAGTAGTATTGCGATTTTTTCATCAGAAAATTTTGGTCTTCTTTATAATTATACGTATCCGTGATGTTAAAGTTTGTATCGTTGGAATGAAATCAAAATACACTGCGACCTCGATAATCGGAATTGTGCGGGACCGGCTCTTGCAAGAAGTGGGGATGCGCACATTGCACAGAACCGTCTCTGCGCCGCTGGTGGCTGACGGCGGCCTGACGCGATTGGCTTGGCGCTTCTCCCACTACGCTGCAATTGCAAAGATCGAGGTACCGAGAATCGAGGTCGCAGTGTAGGTCGTTTATTTTATCAATTTACCCCTTAAGAGGAGGCTAAATACCGACACTAACACCTCGAAATTGCAATCCAAACTTGCTCTTATTCAAATGGATGGAATTGAATAAAATTTCAACAACATCATCGGAACAATGGCAGGAATGGAGCCTCACTAAAATTTTTTCGAAAAACAAAAAAAAAATTTACAGATTCATTTACCACCAAGAAACTGTAATTGAAAAACTTAAAGTATTCAACTTTTACCGCATTTCGGGTAAAACCAAGAGTGAGGCTCCATGAAGAACGCTACGATACAAATATCGAGACGTTTTCGACATTATTTTATCAAAATGACACGCCGTAAGTTTGGATGGCGCATCAAGAGATAAATATCGATAAATTGTAGTTTTATTGAAAAACGAAATGGCGAAATGTAGTTCACAGACGTGCGAGTGAGGGCAGCACCATGGATTCTGACGAGTAACCTATAATATTTAGGGGGCTCGAAGGAGTTCGTTGGCATTAGCTGTAACGCATTTTAGCCTCTCAATTGACAATTAATTGTTAATTAATTTATCCCTCTCTTAATTGTCAAAATGTAATTAATTTTCATCCACGGTTGTCGGAGAAAGACTGGACGACGATGATACGTCGATAATGTAGGGATTGAATAAAAATGGTATTTAGTCTCCTCTTAAGGGTGAGTTCTTGAAGTAACGAATCATTGAAGTGTTTTATGGAGTCTCTATTATGGGTTTCGGGTTCAGATGCTCAAGATTAGTATGAGCGATACTGAAAATAATAAAAATATATATTTTTGGATTGCTGTTGAGAATCGAACGTTTCTACAGAATTTTGAAATTTTGAAGAATGACATTTTTGAAGAAACTCAAGTAACTTTAAGTGCAAAATTGTTCACATATTACAGAGTTACTGGAGCTGATGTCCAGGAAATAATTTTTGAATCAGGTCATCTAAAATGAAAAAAAATGACAAACGGGTTTGCGTTTAGATTTTAACAATTTCCTTACTTTACAAAATAACCAGTTATTTTTTAATTTATTATGAATTTATGTTAAGTCTATACAGATAGTGTAAGAGACTAAGTTGCTTGGCATTAAATTTTGTAAAAATGACTTAAGAGGTTTGCATTTGGATATTAAAATTTTTTTTTACTGAATAGACCGTTTTTTGATGTTTTTTTCAACTCTTTGAAATTTGAGTTAAAAAAATTATAATTTCGAATAATAAACATTGAAACATTTTCACAAAATTGCAAATTTTTCTAAAAAACTCAGGCGTTTTGTATACCAAAATCATTTTGCGTTAAGAAAGTGGTCATTTTGAACAATGAATACTAAAAAAAATTTTTACAAAGTTGCAAATTTTTCTAAAAGATTCAAAGAGATTTTAAGTTGAAAGAATGGTAATTTTTTCGAAAAGGGTCAGACATTTTGTGTACCGAAATCATTTTGAGCGAAAAAAATGGTAATTTGGAACAATGAATATTGAAAAATTTTCACAAAATTGTAAAATTTTCCAAAAGGGTCAAGCATTTTGTATACCAAAAACATTTTGAGTAAAAAAAAATGGTAATTTTGAACAATGAATATTGACCAATTTTCACAAAGTTGTAAATTTTTATAAAAGAGTCGGGCGTTTTGTATCCCAAAATTATTTTGAGTTGAAAAAATGGTCATTTTGAACAAAAAATCTTGAAGATTTTTCACAAAGTCGTAAATTTTTCTAAAAGGATCAAGCATTTTGTATACCAAAATCATTTTTAATAAAAAAATTGTAATTTTGAACAATGAATATTGAAAAATTTTCACAAAGTTGTAAATTTTTATAAAAGAGTCGGGTGTTTTGTATACCAAAATTATTTTGGGTTGAAAAAATGGCCATTTTGAAGAATGACTTAAGAGGTTTGCATTTGGATATTTAATTTTTTTTACTGAATAGACCGTTTTTTGATGTTTTTTTCAACGCTTTGAAATTTGAGTTTAAAAAATTATAATTTCGAATAATAAACATTGAAACATTTTCACAAAGTTGCAAATTTTTCTAAAACGATCACGCGTTTTGCATACCAAAATCATTTTGAGTTAAAAAAATTGTCATTTTGAACAATGAATACAAAAAAAAATTCACTAAGTTGCAAATTTTTCTAAAAGAGTCGAAGAGATTTTAAGTTGAAAAAATGGTAGTTTTTTCGAAAAGGGTCAGACATTTCGTATACCAAAATCATTTTTAATAAAAAAAATTGTAATTTTGAAAAATGAATATTGACCAATTTTCACAAAGCTGCAAATTTTTCTAAAAGGGTCAGATGTTTTGTGTACTAAAAATATTTTGAATTTTAAAAAATGATAATTTTGAAAAATGAATATTGAAAATTTTTCACAAAGTTGCAAATTTTTCTAAAAGGGTCAGAGGCGTGTTGGTATTGAATATCTCGTATATTATTTACATCGAGATATATACAGTACGATCGGTTCGGGGCAAACAACGAACGTTCACCGCTTCAGCAGCACGTATGAATTTTTTATCGAGGCAATTACAATTCTTGCCGTTCGAGCGTTATATAGCCTGAAACTCGGTAAAATACGGATGTGTCGCAACATTCGATTTCATCGATTCAACATCATTATGTGTACCGTTCCAAACAGTAAACGATTAAAACTGAAGCGTTCCTTTTTTTTCTAATTTAGAAAATTGGACATATTTGCACCGTTTAGTGTAATTTTTCCACGCTCCCAAATGCAGTCAGTTTATTATTTTTTTTTTTCAAAGCTCAATTACCGCCACAAAATTGCATTTACATTTCGTTCATTTCATTGAACATTTACATCACTTTTCATTACACGATGAATCATCATAAATGAAATTTCAAATTTTCAAACTAGATTTTTTTAATCTTAAAAATTTAGAAACATCGCAAGACGATCACATTAAATGTAAATAGACAAGTTATTAACCAGGAATCAACATTGGGAAACATTTGAAGTTATAAAAAAAATTTGAAAATATTAAAAAATAAATTAATAATAGATCTAGAATAGATTCAAAAATAGATTTTCAAAACTACAAAACTAAAAGGGGCGTCCGATGTCGATAAATTAAAAACATTACACTATGAAAATAATGGTAAACATAGTTTTCCAATTTCCAAAAAAGTATGACTTCATTGATTTTTTTTTTTTTCAAAAATATTTCTCACTTTTTAGTCGATTTGAGCATTGTCGGCTATTTTCTTCTTTTGTTCTAAGAAAAGATTTTTTTTTAAACTGTACGTTAAAATTGTTGTTTGAATATAAAATATTGTATTTTAAAAATTAAAAGATATCGATGAAAATTGTGAATTGTTATAATTTGAGTAAAATTCAACATTTCCCATTTTTCTGGAACTGTTTAGAATTTTTGGACTTTGCATAAAGTTCGAATTGCTGAATTATTATTTATACGCCGAAAATAATTATTGAAGCAATAAAAAATCTATCAGTATTACTTTCTTTTATTTAAAAAAACCTGGTTTATGATTTTTTGGAAGTTTTTTAAATGTTTGAACTCTGCATAATGTTCAAATTGCTAAATTATTGTCCTTACGAACAAAATAATTATTGAAGAAATAAAAAATTTATCATTATTATTTTTTATTCATCAAAAAAAGAACGGATGTATTTTTTTTTGAATTTTTTTAAATGTTTGAACTCTGCATAATGTTCAAATTCCGGAATTATTGTTTGTACGATAAAAATAATTATTGAAGCAATACAAAATTTGTCATTATTACTTTTTTTTATTAAAAAAAAAACTGGTATATTATTTTTTGGAAGTTTTTTAGATGTTTGAACTCTGCCTAATATTCAAATTGCTGAATTATTGTTTGTACAATGAAAATAATTATTGCAGCAATAAAAAATTTGTCATTATTACGTTTTTTAATTAAAAAAAATTAGTATATTATTTTTTGGAACTTTTTTAAATGTTTGAACTCTGCATAATGTTCAAATTGCTGAATCATTGTTTGTACGATCAAAATAATTATTGAAGCAAAACAAAATTTGTCATTATTACTTTTTTTATTGAAAAAAAACTGGTATATATTTTTTTTTGAACTTTTTTCAATTTTTGAACTCTGCATAATGTTCGAATTGCTGAATTATTGTTTGTACAATGAAAATAATTATTGCAGTAATAAAAAATTTGTCATTATTACTTTTTTTTAATTAAAAAAAAATATATATATTATTTTTTGGAACTTTTTCAACTGTATCATCAATCAAAAATATTTAAAATGCTGAATAATTGTTTATACAACCAAAATAATAATTCCAGCAATCAAAATATTATTGTTTTCACTTTTCTCACCATACATTTTTCTGATTCAGAAATATATCCTGTTATATTATTTTTTACAACTGTTTAAAATATTCTAACTTTGCTAAACGTCGAAATTGTTGAATTCTTTGTAAAACCCAAATAATCATTGTATTAGCAATAAAAAATTTATCATTGTCCCTATTTCGACCCTAAATTACCCGATTAAAAAACGCATACTTTTACACTATTTTTGGAAACTATTTCAAACTTCTGGACACTGCAAAACGTCCAAATTGCTGAATCACTGTCAAATCAAAATAATCATTGGAGCAATCCTAAATTTATGATTTCGACTATCAACCATTTTCAGTGTTAAAAAAAATACACAAAAAAAAAGATTACAAATCTACAAAAAAACTCTAAAGACCGGCGTCTGACCTTCTAAAATCAAATTAAAAAAACGAAAAAAACGCTAAATCCGAGAGAAAACAACATTTGTTGAAACCTACCTCACCGGCAAAAATCCTGAGTAGTTGTAACCCAAAGTGAAGCACAAAAGCACTCAAAAGCACAAACACACACCGTTATCGTCATCGAGCAACAAAAAGAAGATTAATCCGAGCTGTGATAAAGCGAGTACACGAAAAAAAATTTTTTTATCACGGTTGTCGTTTAAAAATCAAAATTTTCCTCGCACGATCGCTCTGTCTTGATTTTCGCCACTCTTTTTCCTCGCCTTTTTATCGCGAGACCCTTTATCAAGGGTGCAAAATTTCACTCACTGGACACTGAAGGGGTAACTTTTGCCAGGAAGAAAAAAATCATACGCCAAAATCCTCGACTTCCGTATGTTCATATTTCATCCCCTGTTTCCAGACTTCGTCACACCCCTCTTTTTGGAAGCGATGAAAAATTCGTGGAATTCAAAGACGCTTCTTTTCCTCACTCGGGAAAACTTAAACGTGGCGAATCATTGGTCACGGTCGATAGTAGCACAACGGCGATGAGCCCGAGCGCCATTTTAGCCCGTTGCAGCAGCCCGTTCGCTCTCTTCTGCGCCAGGGCGAAAGGTGGATATCGGCATCAGCAGCAGCAGCAGGGCAGAAATACCGAGGATTATAACCCGTCGGGCGAGTTATGCGCGCTTCTTGCTCCGTCCAGTTTTTGCGGCTGACCTCACCGAAAACCAACCCGAATTAAAATTGAAAAAAAAAATTCCTCGCCCCCTTAATTCATACCGCCAGAATCATCCCCCAGGAGCGCGTGTCCTCTCAAACCCAAACCCTCATTAATACCCAAACCGCATTTTTCTCTCATTCGTGATGCCAATAAGAGGACGAATTTTAAAAAATGGCACAAAAGTCCAGTTGCAAGGACGAAACAGGATAATCCTCTCCAGCGATTTCTAATTTCACAGCTTCAATCCACTTCCTCAATAATCCTTGCACAAAGTTCACCCCTATTTCGCAGGGTCGAGGAAAATCCTTCGGACAAATGTAGCATCCTCCACAGTTGAATTTTTTAAATTTCCATCCAAAAGGACACTTGGTGGATATTTCGAAAATTTGGGTCTCGATACCGAAGATTAAAGTATTCGACCAGTTGATTTTTTTAAAAAGCACGAGGGGCTGTTTTTTCGATTTTGCCGCGCCAAAAGAATTCGAATGGATGAAGGATGTGGAAAAATTATAAAAATAATAATAATAATAATAATAATTAAAAAGCACAACGATGCGAGGAGAAAAGTGTCGGGGCGACGCGCTTTGGGCAAAGGTGAAAGACGAAAGTCTTTTCAATGTGTGGCGGCAGCACGAGTCACACGCGTAAAAGGCTCTCGTTTACGAAAAACGTTTCGCGTTTAACGTCCGTCCTTCGCAGCGAGGGAACACGAACTAAAGTAAGAATGCTGCTTGGGCTTTGAGTTTGCCGGACAATCACGAGGACGCCGCCGAAGCCGAACGAACGTGAAGCAACGACACGGCAAATGCGGTTCTCAACTCCGAGCTCCCATTCTATACCGACCCGGCACGAAAATTCATAACCAAAAACGAAAGCTAAACCGACCAACCAAAGCACGTCGGTGGGCTCTCTGGCATCGTATCGCTTATTCGAGTCTGGAGGGAACGCCGAGACGCCTCTCTCTCTCTCTCTCTCCCTCTCTCTCTCTTTCTCTCTCTCTCTCTCTCTCTCTCTCTTTCTCTCTCTCTCTCTCTCTCTCTCTCTCTCTCTCCAGGTTGCCCGGCTAGTTTTCACAGTACCGCTATTCGGACGGTTTACACTTGATGGTATTTCGAATAATAAAGCGGCAAGAACCGGTGCTGCGCCCTACAGACGCGTTACTTTATTTCCTCCTTCATTTACAGCAGAAAATCGTCTAAAGCATCAGCTTTGATCCTACGCCGAGAAAAAGGTTTGGTAAAGTGAAAAAAATTTGGCTTGAATTAACTAAACCCGGCGGTTACGGATGGCGAACGAAATGTGTAATTCAGTTAACTCAAAACGTTTATCAAAATGTAAACAAAAATTGAATTCCCATAAATACATATATCCTTGAGCCAACAGAGTAGAGAATCCATGCAATTGAAAATGACGTTGTTTTGATTCTATATTTCGTAAAATGCACTCAATATGCGATTGCATAACCAAATGGTTTAGTTGAATGAACAGTTTATATTTTCTATGCAATTCAGATGTTGTTCACCGGAAAAAAAATGCATTCAATATAACGCTAGAAAATTTCAATTGAATTAACAAAGCATTTTATGATATGCAATATTTTTTTAAGCTACGAGGGCTTTTACTTAAATAATTAATCGTGAGATTAAACAGTTAAGTGAAAACTTAACTTATTTGTCCTTGCCCCTTGCGCCCATAAAGAGCATGAGCGCCACCAAAGTGCAATGGTGATCTCACTCAAATATGTAGTCTTTAATCCATAGAACTGCGCGACCGCAGAGCGCGGGTAATGTTTCATCAATTTAAAGTTAATCGAGGACTCCGATGCTGGTAATACACTGGTACTTATCGGTGCTCGGTGGCGGTCTCGCTTGCGCGAGAGCGCGCGTCGATCGTCGCCACCTTACGGATCTCGGGCGAAGTGCCGAGATCGTGGTAGTTACTATACGTACTATCGACTAAATGTGTTGTGGTCGCATTGAAATATTTAGTCAAATTTATCAAACAATTTGATCGACTTGGAAACATTTACTATTCTTTATAACTGGATGAATAGCTCAAATAAAAACTAGATTTTGTTGATGAGACGAAACATACAGTTGAAACAATTTTATTTACTTCCAGCAAATGACTGAGTATTCGATTGAATGAGAAAACAAGTTTTTGAATCAATCTCGTTTGAAATCATTTTGATCCAATGTTGTAATTACGGTGAATGCAGTACACATTCGAAACAACGACACCAGTTTTATTACTTCAACAACGGGGTAATCAAATCAAATATGTGACGATTGATTCAAACAAATTTTCCGCGATCGCAGCTGGGTAGTTGAAATTACTAAATCTTTTTTTCGGTGTAGAATGCACCATTGAACCCTAAAATGTTTCATCCAGTTTAACATAAAACAAACTTGAAGTTAGGGTGATTGTTTTTATTCTAGGAGGAATTATGGTTAACCATGATGGTTTATCATTGTAAACCACTCTCTAATGGCATCTTGAAGCCTTTGGATTTGGAAGTCTTTGGAACTAGGAAAATGGGGTAAAAAAACAGCTGTGAACTTTAACCAAAAGATCGAGTGACTGGGTAATTGTTTAGTTAGGTAATTTTTATAACTGTCTTTAGCTCAGTTTTTGGTTTATAAATGTAGGACTTCCTTCAAGGTTTACTAAGAGTTATTTGGGTTAAAACTAATGCAACAGTAATGTAGAGTCATTTTTAGAGTATTTCCATAATAAACTGAATTGAAAAATTTGGTAACCGCAACTATAGCCTTAACTATAACTTTAACTATGAAAGTAAAAACTGTATTGTTTACTTTCATTGAACTGTTTACCAGAACCGTCCAGAGCATCAGCTTTGATACCAGAACTCACCCTAAACCCCTAAAATGTTTACATCCAGCTTAACCCCAAAAAAACTAAGTTAGGGTGATTTTTTTATTCTGGAAGGAATTATGTCTAACCATGATTTACCATTTTGAACCATTCTCTTATGACACCTTGGAGCCTTTGGATTTTATGGTAACCTTAATTGAGACAATTTGGTAAGAACAGCTGCAAACTTGAACCAAAAGAATGGCTGGAGAATTGTTTAGTTAGGTAATTTTTATAGTTGTCTTTAGCTCAGTTTTTGGTTTATGAATGTAGTATTTCCTTCCATGTTAACTAAGATGGCTACCTTCAAGGTTAACTAAGAATTATTTGGGTTAGATCTAATGCAACATTAATGTAGAGTCTGTTTTAGAGTATTTCCATAATAAATTGAATTTAAAAATTTGGTAACCGCAACTATGGACCGTTATATAACTTTAACTATGAAAGTAAAAACCGCATTGTTTACTTTCATTGAACTCTTTACCAGAACCGTCGGGAACATTAGCTTTGATCCCAGAACTCACCCTAAATCATCCAGTTTAACTCCGAAAAAACTTGAAGTTAAGATGATTTTTTTTACTCCGGAAGGAGTTATGGTTAACCATAGTTTACCATTGTAAACCATTTTCTTATGACACGTTGGAGCCTTTGGGTTTTATAGTAACCTTAAAAAAAATTTGATAAAAATAGCTGTCAACTTGAACCAAAAGAGTGACTGGATAATTGTTTAGTTAGGTAATTTTCATAGTTGTCTTTAACTCAGTTTTTGGTTCATCAATGTAGGGCTTCCTTCAAGGTGAACTAAGAGTTATTTAGGTTACAACTAATGCAACAGTAACGTAGAGTCGGTTTTAGAGTATTTCGATAGTAAACTGAGGTCAAAAATTTGGTAGCGACAACTATAGACGGTTATATAACTTCAACTAAGAAAGTCAAAACTGTTTTGTTTACTTTCATTGAACTGTTTAGTTCAGCCATGTTTTTCACAAGTGCAGTTTTCATATTTTTAGTTTTGATTACTAAAAAATGTGGCGATACCCTAAACTAGTATAATGATAAATAAAAAAACGATATCTTTTGGGGCACCCCCAAAATTTTTGTTCTCCGAGGTAAAAAAGATGGGGTTTAAACTTTATCTCTAAAACAAAAAAACTATTAAATCCCTCAGAGATAAAGGGTTGCAAAGCATTGAAAAAATAACCAACAGACCCAAAATAAATAAAACCGTTTTCGAGTCTGAATTTAAATGTCTTACTATTCAATAGAGGTATAGGTTAATTTTCCAATTTCGATTTTTAATTAAGAGAGCTGATTGTGACTCATTATTTTCCTTCGCGATTGAAAAGCCTTTCAGGGAAAAACTTTTTCAATAAAATTCAGAGGAATACTTTGTTTCATGATTTTCAGCTTAAACAAAACCGGTTGTTCTGGAAATTCTTTGTTATTTTTAGAAGACAAAATATACCGAGACACTTGCCGCGTTTTGAGTCATTGATTTTTGTGAAACTGACAAGTGTAATGCGCGCGCATGCGCTCCCCTACCAACGCGAAAACCCGACAGATTGACATCAGCCGTTCTCAAACTCGGATCCTCTTTTCCCCCTCTCTTTCAACCTACCCCCTCCCTCCCTCCCACTCGCTCGCTCTCTCTGCACCCCTCTTGCTCATTCTCATTCGCTCTTTCTCCCCCCTCTCCATCACTCTCACTCTCTCTCTCTCTCTCTCTCTCTCTCTCTCTCTCTCTCTCTCTCTCTCTCTCTCTCGCTCTCTCTTACTCTCTCTCTCTCTCTCTCTCCATACTCCTGATGCTTCTGCTACTGCTTCACTTGCGGCTGTTGGCTGGCAGATATGGTGGTATGTGGTGGTTAGGCATCGGCCGTCCACTGCACTCGTACCAGAATTTCTCGCGGCTTCAGACCCGATCCTGCTATGATTATACTTTCCCCAATGTGACCTGCTGTCTGTGCTGCACTCAGGTGCTCCTCTCGAGGCGCTATTCTAGTCTAGGCAAATTGGATTATCATTTTTCCATATTTTGCAACTACTTTCAACAACAAATATATTTGCAAAAATATTTTGCCCATTTTTCAAAATTAATTAAAATAGCTCATTAGTTAGGCCCAAATATTTTTAGCCACGCAATGACGGTAAAAATTCAAAATTGTCTATGTTTATATTTTCTGCAAGACAAGAAGACTTCAAATTTTATAAACAATATTATAAAATAAATAAAAGTACATTTTCCGGGAAAATAATTTTTTTAATTTACCATGGTGGAGAAAAAGCTGACTGGAAGTGAATTCGATACATTTTAGACATTATTTATGAATTATTAATTAATTAGAAAAAGCAGGGTTGCCAGCGCTTCAGAGGGTCAAAAATAGTAAAATAGTGCAGTGGCGGATTTACACATTTCCCAAGTATAGGCTGTTAAGTTTTTGCTGCCCTTATCTCTACAATTGTCAGGTCCTAGATTATTTTTACAATCCAACACTTTAGTTGAAATTGCACAAGAAATAGTTTTTGGGCATATTTCTGAGATAATCAAAGCTCAATCTTGTATGACTAATAAGGCGGAGTAGTGTATGCTACTTACACAATAATGTACATTCGGTAAACGTAATCATATAATTTTTATTGCGTTTACAAACGGTTGAAAAATAATAAATCCATTAAGTTATGAAAGTTTCGTAAAATACCTTTTTGACTAAAACTAGAAACTTGAAGCTTCAAAATGCTTTTTTTTAGACCTCGATACGACCATTTTTCACTGATATACAGCATTGTTAAAAACCACTAAAAATTTAGGAAATTTATTCATTCCCTTAATTTTTTCCAGTAGTGTATTTAGCACTTTTACTTTTACTTAAATATTCCTTAATTTTTATAAAATTTGTCAGTCGTTAATAAATATTTTATTTGTGTCAAATTCATTTCTTAACTGTTACAAAATATTTATTTAATTTATTAACTGTTAACAAATAATTGATTGCGCCATATTTAACTTTACATTTGTTAACAGTTAACAAATTGGTACAAATTGGTAGTGGTGGAAAACCGTCGAACAGAATTTTTTTTTTATTTCTGTAAGGCGGCTAAACAAAAATCGGTCCCAAAATTTGCCGCCCCTAAAATCTGCCGCCCTAGGCTTAAACCTACTCAGCTTGCTAGTAAATCCGCCACTGGAATAGTGACTTACTTTCACAGAAATAGTGACATAATAGTGACTTTTTCGTTTAAATACAGTCTGTCAAGTAAGAGCGTGGTCGTGTTAATTTATTAAAAAAATTATTTTATGAAACTTTCATATTTATATATACATTGTACACATTACAAACAATGATGCAATTTGGTCAATAATGTGTCCGGTCACCACCGGCGTCGATAATTGCCTGGCATCTCCGAGGCATGCTTTCTTAATTTGACCGCGTATTCTAGTGGCAAGGATCTCCAGATCCGACGAATTTGGTAAGACAACTGCTTCAAAGTGTATGTGCGTCTTCCACGAAGCTTCTGTTTAATATATGCCCACAAATTTTCAATAGGGTTTGCATCGGGCGACTGCGACGGCCAATCCAATGTAACGATGCCAGATTGAGTCTTCCACTGAGTACAGAGCTTTGTCACATGTTTTTCAGTCAACAGAGGCTTCTTCATTGTGCTGCGCCATTTCAGATCATGAGTACGAAGAAGGGTTCGGATAGTTTCGTAGGATATATCTAAACCTTTTGCCATTAATTTTGCTTGTCCTTGCCGCAGTGTTAAAGCAGGATTCCGCGAAAACAGATTCACTATTCTTTTTTCATCTTTTTTGTTCACTTTTCCTATCGAACCACGTTCTGGTAAATCATCGACATTTTTAGCCACTTTATATCGCTGTATCCACTTCTGTACAAATGCATTCGACTTTCTCATATATTTAGCAGCCGCTGATTGCGACATTTTGGGACCTTTCGGGTGGATGCAAAGGAACACAGCCTCGTAGCGCAACGCGTACTTAGCACTCATGGCGTTTAACGTGATTCTCTTTCAAAAGATCAACGACAACTGAACCTTTGTTGACAATGCATCAAGGACAAAGCTTCCCTCTATCGGCTCGCGAAGGAATTAGAGCGAAATCTTTCATTAACTGTCGGTAAAGTCGACCACGCTCTTACTTGACTGACTGTAGTGGCATTTTCCCTACCAATTTAGGAACTTTTGTGAAAGCTAGTCGTATTTTTTTCACCATTTCCGAACTCATTTGCAGTATTTCATGAGAAATTTGTGGGATATGGGAATTAAATGAAGGACGAGACGAGACAAACTTGAAAGTTACTTTTTTTTTCTTTTCCCTTCAAATTTGTCATTTTACTGATACCGTATGAAAGAAAATTTATTACACACTTACCATAGATTCGTATGCCTTTTTTAAGAGGTGGTTCTAACCATCAATAGGAATAACTTTTTTATGGGGACCCCTCTGAAATCATGAACAAAAAATTTTGCTGTTCCATACATTTTGGATCGAGTAAGTATCACATTTAGTATGAAACAGCTGAAATTTTTTTCACGATTTCAGAGGAATCCCCATAGAAAAAGTTGTTTGTATTGATGGGTAGAGCCACCTCTTAAAAAAAGGCGTATCAAAAATAACACGGTGTATTGAAATATATTTTATTTTTAATTTTTCCTTGCTTTTTCTCATGAATACATTTTTTTGGACAAAAACTCTGCGTGATTCGTAATCAGCGGTGAATTTCCCATCGAAATAACGTTTGAAGACGATAAAAATAAAAATAATTTTTTTTTGCTCAATTTTGGCCCTATTTTCAAAAACCTCAAAATAGCGAAATTTCAAGTGCTCACAACTTCACTTCAGTTTGAACGATTCCAAAATTTTCGTACTAAAAGGCTGTCACTGAACTTAGAGAATAGCGTTTGGTTCATTCCGATAACTTAATTTTTGTAGAAATGAGAGCACTTTGAAAATCACAAAAAAAAATGGAAAAAAATGTCTTAAAAAATTGGCGAAAATTGATGGTCGAACTTAAAAAATCGACCAAGAATCAAAAAATTATCCGAATTATATTAAAATAGCGACATTTTGAAGCTTAAACAATCCCGAAGAGAATGAGCGCATATAGAGCCCAAAATTCTATCTGGACAATAAATTACAGTCATTTTAGTGAACCAATTCAATTTTGACCAAAATGCTAAAAAAAAAATTGTTTTTATTTTTGTTTTTTCAGGCCCTATACCGATGTATTTTGCCCCCCTGAACACGAATCTACCAATAGTTTCCTCAAAGAACCAACATTTTTATGAATTTCCATCAAGAACAGTTTTCTTCAATTTTAGCCCCATTCCCAGAAACCTCGAAATCGCGAAATTTCAAGTGCTCATAACTTTACTTCGGTTCAACCTATTCGAAAATTCCTTTTTCGTCCTAACAGGCTGTCACTAAACTTGGAGAATAGAGTTTGGTTCATTCCGATAACTTAATTTTTGTAGAAATGAAAATCACCGAAAAAAATGGAAAAAATGCCTTTAAAAAATTGACAAAAATCGATGAGCAAACTTAAAAATTTGCCAAAAATAAAAAAATTATCTGAATTGGATGAAGCTTCAACGATCCCGATAAGTTCAAGTCGAAAACAGAATTTCAACTAGAAAAAAAAGCTACAGCTATTTTAGTTAACAGAGCCAGTTCTGGAGGATGGCTAAGAAGTTTTTTCTTTCCAAATACCCAAAGTAATAATGGACGCATGTCCGAAATTTAGAAGCAACGAATTGCTTAGTTTAATTGATGTAATTAAGGGGTTATACGCAGTCAGGATTTTCAAAAAAGTTACAAAATTATGTATATAAATTTTAACGTAAATAAATTCAAATGTCTTTTCAGAAAAAATTCTTGTAAATTCGCTTTTTTCGACCTTCTGACTGCGTATAACCGCTTAATGTAACTTTAGCACAAAAAAAGCTAACAATTATGTTGTAAAGCATTTCGCTTTTATAGCGCTTATTATTATTATTATTATTATTATTATTATTATTATTATTATTATTATTATTATTATTATTATTATTATTATTATTATTATTATTATTATTATTATTATTATTATTATTATTATTATTATTATTATTATTATTATTAGCTTCTAATCTCGCGTTCTCATTCGTAACAGAGTCTTCACTTCCGAGGATGAGTAATATGCTTTGACTTATCTCTGATTACAATAAAAATATTGATCAGTCCTTTTCTGCGATTCGTCTTTCAAGCTTTTATTGCTTTTGGCGAACGAGGAATCTTCGGCTGTGTCTGTGTAAGATACCGGTTAATCTCTTATCGACTTTATCGACTTTCATTCGCTATAATGCTCGTTCATTTTCCAAACGACACGATAATGTGACTCCTAAATATACAGTGCATTCTTCCGTGTTGCAGACTTTTTTTTTTTAGAATTAAAATTATATTTTTTTGTCCTTTAACAATTTGAATTGGTACTTGGAGAAAAACTTCTCTAAGTTATTTTGGATTTTTAATTTTTTTTTTCACTGAATCCATTTCTGAACGTGGAATTAGCGGAATCTTTGTTTTATTTTTTGCACAAAATGATGCTTAGAAGAAAGATAGCTAAAATCCTTGTGAAAATGTTGCTGGAAATATGAAGAAGAATGGTCATTTTTTATTTGAACAATATTTATTCTGTGATCAGAATGTTCTTTGATGTGGTAATTTGAAAAAAAAAAATCAGTTTTTACAAATTATTGGAGAAAAAATGTTAAATAATTGATTGAAAGTCTCATCAAGTTCTGCCAACTTGTTAAGTTTCAAAAATTTCTAAAAAATCGCTACGAAAAAACTGGGATATTGAGGACTGTCCCATATATGAGGGATTCTCTGTCAATTCAGCCACTTTTTTTCGACCATCTCAGATGTGCCCCATAATTGGTTATATCAAAGTGCTACTAAAAGGCATTCTATGTGAATTTTTTCAGATTTTTTTATTCAAAATTTTAGAAATCGCCGTTTTTTTCCAAATGAATATATCTCGGAAACTTGGAGTAACTGAAAAAAAATCTCGACACATAAAAGTTGTAGTTTTGTGTTAGCATTCAAGCGGAATATTTGAAATAATTTTTACGTTCCGGTAACGCTGATTTTTTACCAAAAAAGGGGGAAATTATTTTTTTATTCAAAAACAGCCCTTTTTATTTGGCTGAAAAAATTATAGTCTTTCAGTATATCTGACGATATTACAAAAACATCGCCAGAGTGGCACAGATCGAGGTTCCGGTATAAAAAAAAAATAATTTGTGTGGTTTAATTTTTTTTACCCTAGAACCTCGATCCGTGCCACTCTGGCGATTTTTATGCGATATCGTCAGATATACAGAAAGACTCTGTAATTTTTTCAGCCAAATAAAAACGGCTTTTTTGAATAAAAAAATTATTTCCCCCTTTTTTGGTAAAACATCAGCGTTACCAGAACGTAAAAATTATTTCAAATATTCCACTCGAAAGCTAACACAAAACTACAACTTTTATGTGCAGACATTTTTTTTCAGTAACTTAAAGTGTCCGAGATATGTTAACGAGGTTCTGGTAGAAAAAAAATTAATTTGTGTGGTTTCATTTTTTTACCCTAGAATCTCGATCCGTGCCACTCTGGCGATTTTTTCGCGATATCGTCAGATATACTGAAAGACTCTGTAATTTTTTCAGCAAAAAAAAAATGGCCTTTTTTGAATAAAAAAATATTTATCCACTTTTTTGGTAAAAAATCAGCGTTACCGGAACGTAAAAATTATTTCAAGTCATCCGCTCGAAAGATAACACAAAACTACAACCTTTATGTAGAGACATTTTTTTTCAGTAACTTCAAGTTTCCGAGATATATTCATTTGAAAAAAAAATGGTATTTTCTAAAATGTTGAATTAAAAAATCTGAAAAAATTCACATAGAATGCCTTTCAGTAGTACTTTGATATAACCAATTATGGGGCAGATCTGAAATGGTCGAAAAAAAGTGGCTGAATTGACAGAGAATCCCTCATATATTGTGCAATTTTCGGAATCGTTTTTTTTTATTCACGAATTTAGTATGGTATTTTTTTTTAACTGAAGAAGAAAAAAATTGTGGGCGGTAAAATTTGTTATTTTCATCATCTTTTTGATAAAGTTTACATAATTACTTTATCAACCACTTAAATTCGATTTCGCCCTAAAAAGTATTGAAAAAATGTTATTGCCAAAATGGTTGATACTTGAATTATTAAAAAGAGGATTACAAACAGTATTTCGAATTTCTTTCTTTCTTTATTTTTTTTTTAAGGAATGCGACAAAATAGTGTCTGGAATTTCGTAGACTGCCCCATATAAATATAGATATAACGTTATAATATTCTTCGAATTAATTGTGTACCTTCGCCAGAGTCGGATATCGGCTTCGTGTGATCGAAATTTTCACGGCTTTTATTTCTTCCTTTCTTTATTCCCATTGTCACGATATGCTCACGCGAGAACTATGACGTTCCTTCGATCATGATATGTGCGGATCCTGTTTCAATTGGAACGTGCGATGAAATTGCTACTCGTGAATGGACGTGATACCATGATACAGACCATTGTATCGGCATTTTTATTGCTACTCCCAACCTTACAAACGAATAACTTTTGAAATAATCATAGATTTTAAATTATCATCATTATTATTCTATTATTATATTATAAATTATTACAAGATTTATTATTTTATCATGTTATATATGGGGCATTCCACGCCAAATCGACCACTTTAGAACCCGACCCTTTTCGATTTCGCTTAAACTTTTTTATCTTTTTTTACCCTATCAAAAACATTTTTCAGAATTTTTTCAAATTTTTTCACCCAGCCGACAAAAAGTTATAAATTTTTCAAAAAAATTGGCTTTTTATTTTTCAAATAGCTATAACTTTTTCAAAATTTAACATATCGGGACGACTTTCTTTTCAAAATTTTTGTTTTTTAATGCACTTTTTGAAAAAAAAAACACAAAAAAATTATAAAAACCCATCTTCAATGTTTTTTTTCTTTTTATTATACCGAACTTTGGCATTTTCTGCAAATCGTCAAATTTTTTCAGAGTGGTGTTTTTTCGATTAATATATATATATTTTTTTTCAATTGAAAAAAAAAACTTTTCTTCAACTAGCCTTATTTGTCGGAACACCGTTCTGCAATTTTTTTAGGGTGTCCAGAGGACTTTGAAATTTGAAAAAAAATGAAATAAAAACAAAAATTGAAAATGGTAATCATCGAGAAATTTTCGATTTCTTCCAAAAATCTAAAAAAAAGAAACGATGAAAATACGTTTCAATAATTTCTTTGTATTTTTTTCGAAAACAATATTCAAAAACAGTTTTCGAAAAAAAATATAAAAAAATTATTGAAACCCATCTTCATCGTTTTTTATTAGATTTTTGGAAGAAATCGAAAATTTCTCGATGATTACCATTTTTTCTTTTTATTGTATCAAACTCTGACATTTTCTGTAAATCCTCAAATTTTTTCAGAGTGGTGATTTTTTTATTTCTATTTTTTTTCCATTTGAAAAAAAAAATTCAACGAGCCTTATTACTGATAACACCATTCTGCAAATTTTTGACGGTATTCAGAGGACTTCCAAACATGAAAAACAAAAATTGAAAGTGGTAATCTTCGAGAAATTTTGGAAAAAATCGAAAATTTCTCGATGATTACCTTTTTTTTTTTTAAGTTTGGAAGTCCTCTGAACACTCAAAAATTTGTAGAATGGTGTTATGAGAAATAAGGCTAGTTGAAAGAAAGTTTTTTTTTCAATTGGAAAACAAAAAATTGAAATCGAAAAAACACCACTCTGAAAAAATTCGAGGATTTGCAGAAAATGTCAAAGTTTGATATAATAAAAAGAAAAAAAAATCAAAAATGGTAATCATCGAGAAATTTTCGATTTTTTCCGAAAATCTGGAAAAAAAACGATGAAGATGGGTTTTAAAATTTTTTTTGTATTTCTTTTCAAAAAGTACATTAAAAAACAAAAATTTTGAAAAAAAAATCGTCCTGATTCGTCAAATTTTGAAAAAGTTATAGCTATTTGAAAAATGAAAAGCAATTTTTTTTGAAAAATTTATAACTTTTCATCGGTTGGGTGTAAAAATTTGAAAAAATTCTGAAAAATGTTTTCGATAGGGTAAAAAAAAATAAAAAACTTTCAGCCAAATCGAAAAGGGTCGAGTTCTAAAGTGGTCGATTTGGCGTGGAATGCCTCATATACATTGCCGCACAAAAAGTTTTACTGCTCTTTTGAAAATGAAGATATTTCAAGTCAACAAGCAGCGTTTCAAAAGGGACATATTCAACTTCATTTCGCTTTTTCCAAAAAAAAATTTCGATGTTTTTTTTAAACCGGTACGTCTTTTGCAACATGGTCGTATTTTGGCTTTTTTTTGTGCTGAAATTCGGACGCACGATAAGTTAAATGGGCCCTCATAACTTAATTTCAGAGTCCCTGACCCCTCATAAGTTATGTAAACCCTCAAAATTGTATGGAAAAAACCGTGACCCCTCATAAGTTAAGTGGCCCCTCATAACTTAATTCAAGGGTTTTTGACCTCTCATAAGTTATGTAAACCCTCGAAACTTATGATCAAAGTCGTACTGACCTTGTCTCTTGAAAAAAAGACGAAGCTTTACTAAATTGTAAACTTTTTATATGTTTATCGACATTCAAAGACTAAAATGTTCAAAAATATTGTGTGGATATAAAAAAAAAATTATAATAAACCACGAGCAAAATAGTTGATACAACCGTTTCACTCGTGGTTGGCCGAACTAAAAAATTAGTTGGTCTGCCATTTATAAACCAACCATATAAAATTCGTTGATCCAACCAACTTCTCGTCTGGCGCTCAGAGCACTGAGATAGTTGGTTGTAATGATGGCGATATTTGATGAATGTATCGATATTTGGTATCGATACGTATTGGTGGTCTGAGTATCGATACAGGTGTAATATCGGGAATGCGATATCGATATCACCGATATCGATACTCAAATAAAAATGCAAACAAACCTCAATTCGAAATAAAAACAGTAGTTTTATACCTCAGTCGGTAACAAAAAACTGTAGTTTCTTACCTCAGTTGGTAACAAAAAACTGTCGTTTGTACCTCAGTCGGTAAGAAAACCGGTAATTTTTTGCCACAGTTGGTAACATAAACTCAATAAAAATCGGATGTATCGGAATTTCGATATTTACCAGGTGTGTAAGTATGAAACCGGAATTTGCCCATAGGTGGCGCTAGATGTCGATGCAGTTACCGACACATCACGTCAGCGGTGTCTTGTTATTGTATTGATATCCGACAAAGATTTCCAACTCACAATAACACGAGTTTCATTCAGTAGCATTAGTTTATTAGAGATAAACATGTCGAGTTTTGTGCCAACAAATTACGATTTGCGGACAGCCCTACTTTTCTGTTTTCATCTGAAGAAAACCGCAGCCGAATCGCATCGAATGCTTCTGGAGGCAAAACACAGTGTTTCGAGTGGTTTAAACGGTTCAAAAGTGGCGATTTTGACGTGAGGAACGAAGAACGTGGAAGACCACCGAAAAAGTTTGAAGACGCTGACCTGCAAGCCTTGAAGGACGAAGACGACGCTCAAACACAACAACAACTGGCGGATCAGTTAAAGGTGACCCGAGAAGCCATCTCCCTTCGGTTAAAAGCCATGGGAAAGATACAAAAGGTGGGGAAATGGGTTTCATACTTTCGAAATTCCGGTTTCATACTTACACACCTGGTATGTATTGCGTATCGATACTTGAAAATATCGTAACGCCAAGAATCGATACAAAATATCGATATTTGGGTCGAAGAGTATCGATATTTCAAATATCGATACTGTATCGCCCATCACTAGTTGGTTGAGTCAACTTATTTTTTTGTTACCGCGGCTAAGTCGTTTTTTCCATGGATTATCATCAAATTAGTAAAATTAAAAAATTCATCATTGAAATATTAGACTCTCGGCTCAAATCTCACGGGGGAAAGCAAAAAGCCTCTCCGTATCTGCATATACCTTTGAAATAGCACAGCATAGAGGAGCCACTGGGGTGAATGTGGAGATGAAAAAATGAATAGAAAAAAAAAGCTCCAAAGTATGTTTAAAGAGAAATAGAAGAATATAAAATGAAACGGGAGAAAAAATATAAAAAAAATAAAATAAAACTCCCGTGGAAGAATAGAAAAGAGAGAACGACGATAGATTGTTAGGGAGAAAACGAGGAGGAACAATAGAGGCGGCTTGGTAGAGACAAAGGAGAAACGTTCCCTCGCGCAGAACTGAAGAGTCGTCGTCGTCGTCATCGTCGACGACGACGACGACGACGACGACGACGACGTTGGCGTCTGCATGAGCCCCACATTGGACTGCGCATGGTTTCCACGTCTACGGAGTACCGTTCGCCAAGTATACGCTAAGTTTGTTAGCTAAGTTCATTAGCAAAATTAGAAATGTACTCTCAGCTTGCCACGGGTCTCGGGGGTGTTAATATATTTCAGAATATAGGCTTGTGCGCTTTCGTGTCACAAATATAGGTTTCGTGTGTGCGCATGTTCGTGTGTTGGTACGTTCGTGATGCATTCTAAGATTTTCGAAATTCGCTTTTTTTTTTTTCTTAACGGAAGGTCTCGATGAACACGGACGATAAATAAAATGGTGCGAATTGGAATTTGCACATTGCTCCTACATTCGTATTTTCTATTTACGAGCCTTTCGTTATATGAACGTAAAGGGAAGCTTTGGGAAGCAGGACTCCATCTTAGTCTCTAGATGTTAAGGGAGTATTCTGATCTAGAATTTTGGAAAATCAATTTTTTTTTGCATACTCTTGAATTTTAGATCTTTAAGAATATGAGGCGTTCCACGTCAAGTCGGCCACCCCATTTTTTGAAATCGCCACAAATCGCATACAATTTTTTAGAAAGTAGTTCCAACTATCGAGAAAATTTGTGATTTTTTTCAGATTTTTAAATTACATTTTTTAACCGGCAAAAAATACAAAAAATTTGTTCGTCCCATTTTGTAACTTCATGGCAAAAAAAAAAAAGTAGAACATAAAATTTAGGATTTTCAACGTGTTTTTCACTGAAATTTTTTACAAACTCCTCCGAAAGCTCTATATGCCATTTTCGGAGCAAATAATGTTTTGATATTTTTTTTTTCAGAATTGACATCTTCGATTCGTCTGTAGTTTTAACAGTTTTTAAAAAAAATGAACAAAAATGCGGGCTTTAGAAAATATCTATGGATAGAGTCTCAAACCTGTTAATGCACAGAGAAATTTCTGTATTCGTTTGGGATGACAAACGCATGGGAAGGAATGGATTCTCCACTCAGCCAATTTTTTTATAGCCTGTAAATATATCAAGTAAGAATCTGTAAAAACTACAGGCAAATCGAAGATGTCAAATCTGAGAAAAAAAAGACCAAAACATTATTTGCTCCGAAAATGGCATATACAGCTTTTGGAGGAGCCCGTAAAAAATTTCAGTGAAAAGTACGTTGATAATCCTAAATTTCATGTTGTACTTTTTTTCGTACGATGAATAATTTTCGAGTTACGAATTGGAACAAGAAAATTTTTTGTATTTTTTTCCGGCTGAAATATGTAATATAAAAATCTGAAAAAAATCACGAATTTTCTTGACAGTTAGAACTACTTTATAAAAATTTGTATGCGATTTTGGGTGATTGCAAAAAATGACGTGGCCGACTTGACGTGGAATGCCTCATATATATCTTCGAATTCCAATAATTTATGAAGTTATAGCTATTTTAGTGACGCAGCAACTATAATAACTTTAACGCGGATTCTAGTCTGGAATTTTGAAAAAAAAATCATTTCTTTGCGTACACCCAGAAAAAAGATCTAGTACATTTAACTAAATCCTTGTCAAGCCGAATAAATTTTTTTAGTTGTAGACCGGCCTAACACAACTCTATTCATGTCGACGAATTTTTTTTTTTTTAATGACCTATTAGGAAAATATATTGCGATGCAATAAATTTTTATTTAATATTAATAAATATTATTTCAAACTAAACAAATATGTATTTAAAGGGAATAATTTTTTTTTTTTATATTTACACAATATATTTTTTTAAACATTTCAGTTTTTGAATGTATAGCTACACATATGAAGTCTACAAATTCGTTGAGCTTCGTCTTTTCTTTAACAGAAGGAAAAAGAAAAAAGACCCTTTTTTATGGGAATCCTTTTCCGGGATTCGACCATCTTGCGTTTTGCCGCAATGTTCATTGTATTAAATATCCATACTGAAAAATAAGGATATCAAACATAGACGAGCTTGGAAAGGATATAGGCGTCGAGAGGCAGGTTCGCTTGTGCGAGAGGTAGCCACCTGGCGGATTTTTGGGGTACTGACAAATGTGCAGATATGATCGGATGAAATTACGGGTGAATAGGTATTTAGTAACAACGAATAGAATTTTTCTTCAACGCTTGTTTCTCGATGACAGGGAATTCAAATAAATAACTATAGTGGAAGTAAATGTCGTTCAAAATTGGATGGAAAGAAAATTTTCTTTAAAGAAACTAAAAAATGATCAAATAAACGATTATAGTACCTATCACTAGATCTTTTTTCTGGGTATAGGCTATTTTACTGGATTTGCAATAATGTCTGATTTTTCCCTTAATTTTGCCATTCGCGAGAATCGTCACCGAGTGAAAAAAGGAGTAATATGTACGAGAATTAGAAAATAGAAAAAATTAATAATAGTAGAATCTTCCGTAAAATAGTATATCACCTAGAAAATTCAAGAAAACAATAACGACAAACTTCGCGTGGAATGTGAGAAATGTTGAAAAGTAGTTGTGGAAATTGCACGAAAAATGCGAATGAGTACTAATGGAATATGCGCTTGACACTCACTCTTTCGACGCCATGTTCTCTCAATCGATGTGCAAACCTCAGAGATCTCTTCCCGAAGGCAGACTGAAGATATTACAGCGATGGTTGATTGACGATTTGTCTTCAGTGGGCTGAATATTCATCCTCGTGAAATTTCGACCCGAAGTGCAGCTCCTCGAATAATGCGCAAATTTTTCTTCACACGCATCACTCCGCGTTTATTAATTTTACGGATTAAATTAAAAATGGAATGCGACGAAAATTTAACGAGAGTGTATTATTTTGTGCCGGTGTCATGATTTTTTGTCCAAAAATATTTTCTGATCAAAAAACCGTCGAGACAAGTGAGAAAGAGAGACGAAACATCGTATAGACTTAAAAAAAAAATTTGAATTATAATTTTTTTTTAATTTTATTTAATCTAATACGTTTTGAATTTTCATTGAATCGAAAAGATTTTGAATCTTTGTTCAAGTTGAGAGATTTTGAATTCCCATGCATTCCTTTTATTCATACAAAATCTCAATATTTTGTTCCTTAAAGTACCATTTCTAAGCTTTAATTTCCCATTTGAAAAAAAAAAATATTAATTACATCCAAAGTTATAATTTTCTTAACAAAATTGTGCATTTTTCGCGTTTTCTTTTGTTTATATGATTATATTGTTTAAACAAATGATCAAATCAGCAATATAGACATTGGTCCTTATTTCAGGATAGTTGATGAGATTTCATGAATTTTGAGGAATTTTTTAGAGCACTTTTAAATCACTTTTTAAAGCGCCGGACACGAGTGACCCCCTGTTACCATTCAAAGGTTAATAAATTTTGAATTGTATTGAATTGAAAAGATTTTGCATTTTTGTATAGCCCAAAAATTTATCTTTTACCAGACCTCGATACGCATGAAGAAATAAAAATGGCATATATCGTGAATTTACCTCGCAATGGACTTAAAAACAAGAAACGATTTTTCCGGGAAACAAACGTCGGTAAGGCAGCGCGAAGCGAGTGACCCGTGAGCGCGAGAAAGATAGAAAAAAAAATGGCGGGGGAAAAAAACTCATGAAGCGCGCGCGAGCGCCAGCCAAAGCGGCACGATGTATATATGTATATATTCTACACGGTAAAACTCACCCAATATTTACATACTCTCATACTCTCAATGATTTTCGTTTATAGCAATATTTTACCGCGAATTGCGACAACGCGCTATGATCTCGCATCGTGAACAGTGTCCCTCGTACATCGGCCACGCGCGATGGGAGAAAAAACTATAATTTTCACTCACCGCTCGCAATATGTTTTTGTTTCTCCTCGACGCGACAATGACGCGCAAGGTCAAGCAAACTCGCAAAAAAACCTCATCGACTCGCAACGACGACGATTCATCGACGAATAATTCTTTCGTAGCACCGAACGCTGCCCCACGAACATTTTCACCACGAATTTGAAACACACGAAGCTCAAGAATTAGCGAAAAACAATTAATTTACCGAGACGCGATCAACAGGTACGTTGTCATCGAACGAGATTCACGGACGGAGTGAACGAGAGCGCGGGCGTGGGGGAAGCGGCCAGAGAGGGAACCACGGAGTGAGAGAGGGCGACTCGCCAAACGCGCGCGCGATGCGAATGGATAGAGAGAGAGAGAGAGAGAGAGAGAGAGAGAGAGAGAGAGAGAGAGAGAGAGAGAGAGCGAACTCTCGAAAACACGACGAAATATGCCAGCGGTCGATCTCAATGACATTTTGCCGAGAATTTACCAACAGCACATCGAGAAACTGCAAAAAATATTGAAAACATCGAGACAAAAATAGATATGCGTCGTGATGTTTAGCGGAACGCCATCTCTCCGATTTTCCTACCGATCCCCTCCCCTCCCGTTATGGCGAGGCAAAACGAAGGCAAAGAATCGTGCGGCGCAACGAACACAAAAAAATATTCCACAAACATGATCAGTTTTTTTTTCCACCGAGCTCCAAATAAGCGATATTTTTTTTAGCTCTCAACTCGCGAAGAAAGAAAAAGATCACGTTTACCGAGAATTTACCTCGCGTTGGACGCCAAAAACGGAAAACACGATTTTTTGGAAAAACGATCGCCGCTACGGTCGCGCGAAGCAAGTGACCTCGCGACTCGCGAGAGAGACAGAAAAAGATGGCGTAGGGAAAAAACTCACGCGGCGCATGCGCGCGCACCACCCAACGCAACCGGTATACATGGGCACAATAAATGCCACGTTAAATTTAATCTCGATGTATTTTTCACTTACTTATCGCAATTTTTTTCACTCACCACTCGCCATGCTTTTGTTTCGGCTCGACGAACGTTTCTGACTCCGTGCCGAATGTTTTTGGTGTCTCGCGAACGGGCGACTCGACAATGACGCGCGAGGCCCGAGCAAATACGCGAAAAATCTCGTGGACTCGCAACGACGACGATTCATCGACGAATAATTATTTCGTAGTACCGAACGCTGCCCCACGAACATTTTCACCGCGATTTTGAAACACACGAAGCTCAAGAGTTAGCGAAAAACAATGAATTTACCGAGACGCGATCAACAGGTGCGTTGTTATCGAACGAGATCCACGGACGAAGTGAACAAGAGCCTGGCAGCGCCGGGGTGGGGGTAGCGGCTGGAGAGGGAACTGAGGAGTAGGGAGAGAGGGCGACTCGCCATACGCGCGCGCGATGCAAATGGGGAGGAGTGGAGGGCGCCATAGTGGTACACCTACTACTCTCAAGTTCTACTCAACCGATTTACTTCAAATTTTTTACCAATCTTCAATGTATTACTCCCTATCGCCCCTACCACTTTTGTATCAAAATTATTTTTATTACTATTGTAAAAAAAAATTGAAAACTATGAAAAAAGAGCTAGAAAAGCCTTTTTTTGTTCAGACAGCCATCATTTTGCGAATTTTTTTCAATCGTGTCAGTCAGCACACCCCTTTTTTTAACGCCAACCTCACCAGCTTATAACTTATTTAATTTCCATTTTTTTCTCGAAATTTTTGTTGTTCATTGTCAAAATAATAATAAATATGTTGTAAAAAAAATGGTAAGAATATGTTTTGGTTTTTTTTTATCGAGCTCGTCGAAACGCTTAAAATGTATGTCTCTAAACCAGAATTTCGGGTTAGATTACGGAAGTTAGTACGTTTAGAAGCATTTTAAAACGATTAAAAATTATTAAAAAATGAAAATTAAAAATAAGAAAAATTGTGAATTATAAATTAAAAAATTAACATTTTACCTCGATAGCTGCAAATTTATGAAAGTTAGAGTGATCATAAAATACTTTTTCAAATTTCAATTATTTTTGAAAATATACACAACCGCTCAAAAGTTTGGAAACATTCCGCGCCGCACAAACAATTTCACTGCTCTTTTAAAAATGAAGATATTTCAATTCAACAAACGGCGTTTTAAAGGGGATATATCCAGCTTCATACCGCTTTTTCAAAAAAAAAAATTCGAATATTTTTGAACCCAGTAGGTTCTTTGAAACATGGTCGTTTTTCGGGTTTCTTCATTGCAATTTTAGCGCATGACCCATGAACATTTTTTTTACTGTTTTTCGGGTGGAAAACTTGTCGGGTGAAGATTAACCTTTTATTTCGTTTTTTTTTAAGTTTCGTACGATTTTTTTTCGCAAAAAACGACCATATTTATGAAATGTAGCGTAACTCTGAAACTACTGGGTTTTCGTGAAATCACTAGGAGGGTAAAAAGTTGCATACAATCATTCTGAATTCAATGAAATTTTTTCAGAATTTTTTTTCAAAATTGATTTTTTCAAAAAAAATTCCTGTCACAAGGTATTTTTCAATCTTGAACAATCGGACCTCTTACCTCATCTACACGATATTTCCGTCGCAAAACCTCATCTACACGGCTTTTTCATCGAAAAACCCGTGTAGATGAGGTAAGTGATCCGATTGTTTGAGATAAAAAAAATATCTCGTTGACAGGAAAACTTTTCGGTAAAAAAAAAATTTCAAAAAAAATTCTGAAAAAATTTCATTGCATCCAGAATAATTGTATGCAACTTTTTACTCTCTTAATGATTTCACGAAAACCCAGTAGCTTTAGAGTGACGCGACATTTTATAAATATGGTCTTTTTTTGGTAACAATTAAATATTTTGGCGAAAAAAAATCGTTCGAAACTTTTTAAAAAACGGAATTGTAGCTTATACCCAAATAAACCCAAACAACATTTCCACAGGTCATGCGCCAAAATTTCAATGCCAAAAAAAAATAATAAACAACCATGTTTCAAAGGATTTAAAAAAATCGAAAATTTTTTTTTTAAAGCTGAATGAAGCTGTACATATCCCCTTTGTACAGTTGCTCGTTGAATTGAACTATCTTTATTTTTGAAAGTGCAGTGAAACTTTTTATGGGGCGCGGAATCGGGGCGAGTGTTTCCAAACTATTTTGAGCGATATCGTATACTTTGAGAGAATGGAAAAAAAAATCGATTTTTTTGACCCGTCACAGCAGCGTTCCCCCTTAAACAATGGGAACATTGTCGAGGCTGACGTCGCAATTAAGATAAAAAATCATTTGTCTCGAACGTCGATTTACAAAATTTATTTTGAAAATCCTCCGACAAATCTTCATTTTTCCAGAAATTTATTAACGAATATTCCAAACTCAACTCGAGTTGAATAATTCAGTCGATTTTCGGAAAATCGTTGTTGCAATGAAATTTAAATACTTGCATCGTATATCGAACGATGGTCGTTATATGTAGGTCGCATTCACCGAGTGAATAAAATAGCTTGGAACTTTATAACAAAATCAGGTGAAAAAAAAGTTAACAAGAACCAAAGAGTTATGAGGAAAATCGCAATCGTGCCAAAGGGACTTTCGAAATCAGTATGAGAGATCGGCTAATGGATATACCGAGTTTTTCCTGTCGTCACTTAACGTTCCACCAGGCCATTCCTATAAGAAACATTCTCGAACGCTCCCACCACTTTTTTTCATCGAATTCACTGACATTATTTACATTTGGCCATTTTGCAATGCTGATGAACAATGCCGTCAGTGAATTATTATGAATTTCTTAAATTAACGATCTACGATTCATATTCAACGACTCGCTGCATTATTTTCCCACCAATTAAGGCAAATATCCCAATTATTGAACAACTTAGGATCTGGGGATTGAATTCGGTGAGAAAAAATGTAAAATCAAAAAAAAAACCATCGCTTTCATGTTTAAATGATTTTTAAATGATTTCAAATGAAAAAAAAAGAATAACAATGTGAAGCATGCAAATGTCCCAATTATCGAACACTGGAAGTGCCTGTGTCCCTAATATTGAACAGGCATGTCCCAGTTATCGAACACTCTCGAGAATTCTTTTTCCGTTCTGAAAATATTATTTTGGGTACAATATTAAGAAATAAACGCAAAATCAAACACTTAAATAATCTTTCATTAATCATGTAAAAATACAATAGTATCGTACGAAATTTTATTGTACGAGTGCGCAATAAAAATATATATTCAGTCTCTTTTGACAGGTTTTTGGTTCATTCGCATTTGGTGTATTTTTGCTTTTCAACTCGAACTTTATTTTTTTTTTTCAGCATTTATGTTTCTGTTTATTGCACGAAAATACAAATAAAAAATATATTTGACGATAATTTAACTAAATCAATTTAATTAACAACACTCAATGGAAATGTAATTAGCAGCACTTTAAATTAATGAACGTGGGTCATTCCATGTCAAATCGACCAAGAGGTGAAATCGACCCCTCTCAATTTCGATGAAATTTGGTCAGAAGTTTTCGTTTTCAATAAAACGAAGTTCTACCAAAGAAAAAAAAATTGAAATTTTTTTTTCGAAACTATGCAAAATTCGAAATTTCACAATTTTTCAAATCTGTCCAGTTCATTTTTTAAATATCTTGAAAACTATTACAGTAAAGAAAAATTGTTCTGAATTAGTTGTAAAGAGTATACTTGGGGCTACGAAAAAAAAAATATTCCGAAAAAAAAATTTGAAAAATGAAGAATTTGGAGAATTTTGAAAGTTTAAAAATCGTAAAAATCCAAGTTCCATATTTTATATTTGGTTTAATTTTGTTTAAATAATACCTTGTACTGATCTTAGTTTTCAGAGGTGTTTTTTTGGTTTCAAAAATATAAATTTTGAATTTTTAAAAATCGTGCAAATCCACGATAAACATTAAATTTTTGTTTTAATTTTTTAAATATAATACCTTGTTCTAATCTTAAAAGATCCTGAAATTTTCAGGATGGTGTGTGTACTTGTTTCAAAAATAAAAAATTTTGAATTTTGGTAAAAAAAATTTTTTTTTGTTTCTCCTCCAAATTAAGTAAAGTCGAGCAATCATGTAATTCTGTAATTTTGAGCAGTAAAAATTTCAATTATTTAAATTAAAAAAACAAAAAATTTTTTTACCAGAATTCAAAAATTTACATTTTTGAAACAAAGACATCCTGAAAATTTCAGGATCTTTTAAGATCAGTACAAGGTGTTATATAAAAAAAATGTAACCAAAAATTTAATGTTGATCGTGGATTTGCACGATTTTTTAAAATTAAAAAATGTATATTTTTGAAACAAAAAAAAACACCTCTGAAAATTTCAGGATCTTTCAAGATCAGTACAAGGTATTATATAAAAAAAATTAAACCAAATATGAAATATGGATAATAAAATATGGAACTTGGATTTTTACGATTTTTGAACATTCAAAATTCTCCAAATTCATCATTTTTCAAATTTTTTTTTCGGAACATAATCGGAAGTTTTCAAGATATTTAAAAAATAAACTTGACCGATTTGAAAAATTGTGAAATTTTGAATTTTGCATAACTTTCGAAAAAAAATTCAATTTTTTTTCCTTTGGTAGAACTTTGTTTTATTGAAAACGAAAACTTCTGACAAAATTTCATCGAAATTGAAAGGGGTCGATTCGAACTCTTGGTCGATTTGACATGGAATGACCCACGTATGAAAAATATCTGGGTATATGCGATGGAAAAACACGGCTGAATCAGCGAAGAATACTTCGTATATGATCAATAGCGGTTTAGGAATGAATATACAATTCGCAATAGCTCGTACAACGACATGCCGACAATTTTTATTAACCTGTTCCCATATCGGTATTGCAACGATTGGTGATTAAGTTCCAACTAAGAAGTCCAAATACACATGAGACGACGATTGAGAGAAGGAGCCGATAAAGGCCGGTATTAAGAGGCAGAAGAAGATAAGACACTACATTTTAACGATACGGCCAATAAAATGCTATCCGTAACATGCGGCGTACTTTCCATCATGAAAGAATTTGCATCGAGGCGGTACCGTAAATCTGGTTTGCGTAAAAGACATTACAATCATTGTCATACATACAATTAAGGGGTTACATGGGTTTCGAATGTTGAAAAAAAAACATATTTTCTCTTATTTAAACATTTTTATATAATTAATAAATTATTTAATTAACAAAATTCAAGCATATAAAAGAGTCGACTAACCAATATTCCGAACGGCCGAAATCCCGAATTTTACGATTACGAGCGTTAGAAAAACGAGGCGCTGAAATCCCGATCGCCAGAAAAGAGAAAGTCGAGAGCGCCGCCCCATGCGTAAGAGAGAGAGGAGGCGCATCTCTCTCTCTCTTACGCATGGGGTGTGGCTCTCTCCGCTTTCGCTTTTCTGGCGTTCGGGATTTCGGCGCTTCGTTATTCGAACGCTCGTAATCGTGAAATTCGGGATTTTGGCCGTTCGAAATATTAGTTAGTCGACTCTTCGACCCCTATCCAAAAGAGCAACATTTAAACAATATTTTACAAAAATTTTGTTTGCAAATTTGGAAAATACAACCGGTGGGAACGATTTTTACAGACCTCTAAAAAAGTGTCCGCGTGGCACTGATCGACAAAAAAAATCTATCTATTGTTATTATCCAATTTTTTCGAAAAATTAATAATTAGCAAAGAAATATTAGTAATTGTTTTTTACATTAGTAATTAGCGGGAACATTACTAATGTTAGTAGTAATTAGTGACAAAATATTACTAATTTTTCTAAAAAATTAGTAATTAGTAACAAAATATTACTAATTTACCTAATAAATAAGTAATTAGCGACATAACATTTCTAATTTTTCCAAAAAATTAGTAATTAACGATAAAATATTACTAATTTTTTCCAAAAATTCGTAATTAGCGAGAAAGATATTGCTAAATAACCAAAAAAATCAATAATTTGTGAAGAAATGTTGTATTAATTTTGGAAAAAGTAATAAATAAAATGAAAATTACTAATGTATTTTTTAATAGGTACTGATTAAATATTCGTATTAATAATAATTTATGTGATATCGTATGACACTCGATACAATAAATACTAATATGTGAAATATTCAAAAGATCTAGTTATTATAAAAAATAAAACAACTTTTTGAATAGAGTTGTTTGAGCTTATAACCATGACTCAATCCGTACACACAAGTACGCAAATATACACAATACTTTTTTACAAATTACAGTTTTTTTAAAATTAATTAATAATATTTTGTCGCTAATTACTAATTTGTTTGAAAAAATTAGAAACACTTTGTCACTAATTACTAATTTTCTTTGAAAAATTGGAAGTATTTTCTTACTAATTAATAATTTTTTCGAAAAATTACTAATATTTCTCCGCTAATTACGAATTTTTATCAGGAATTAGTAATATTTTTTGACTAATTATTAATTTTTCGAAAAAATGATTAATAAAATCAATATCGTTGACGAAAAAATCGATATTGCCGATCACTGCCTCGTGGTCAGGATAACTCTTGATTGCTTCATCTGAAATTAAAAAACTCAAATTTTATCCATTAGTAAAAGAGTATAGCTCGTAATTGAAGGAAGGATTGGAATAAAATTGACATTTCAATTTTTTATAGAGTATGCAAAACAGTACAATTTTTGGCACAATTTACACTGAACCTTTTAAAATTAGTTGTAAGCGAAAAAAAAACATTAGAATAGACAAAAAAAAATTCCCACGAGAGAATGACAAGAAGACATTTTTTTAAATTGATTGAATTAATTTTATTAAATTAATTAAATTTCATTACTTTAATTAAATTAAAGAACGCTTCATTCTACACTAGTTTCTGCACTCATTATTCTACACAAGCGAAGTGGCAAAAAATACTATTCTACACAAAATTATTCTACAAATGACACTTTCCACACAAAAGTTCTACACAAGAAAAGGTGGCAGGAAATAATAATCTATTCTACACATTATTATTCTACACATTATTATCCTACACATTATTTTCTTACACATTACAGCCCTTAGCAAAATTTACTACTGGAATGGATAATCACGTTGCAGAGTTTCTGTCGTTTTTTTTATTGTATTAAAAACGTCGCATGTAGAATTTTGCTGCAGACAATAATGTGTAGGATAATAATATGTAGAATAGAATATTATTTCCTGCCACCTTTTCTTGTGTAGAATGATGTGTATAGAAACTTTTGTGTAAAAAGGTGTAGAATAATTTGGTGTAGAATTTTGTGTAGAATAATATTCCTTGCCACTTCTCTTGTGTAGATTAATGAATGTAGAAGTCGGTGTAGAATAATTTTGGGTAGAATAATATTTCTTGCAACTTCTTTTGTGTAGAATGACATCCCTTGTCACTTTTCTTGTGTAGAATAATTCGCGTAGAAAATGTCATGTGTAGAATAAAAATGTGTAGAATAGAGGCCTTCCCCAGAACTTGCAGAAAGTGTGACAACAAAGAGCCAACTCTCACACGAATCTCAGCTTTGAGTAACTCCGCACAGATCTCTGGTTTTTTGTTTCCTATGGCAGTGCAATCTCAAACTTTCGATTTTCCAAGAGTTTTTTTTTAAGTGTTAGTTTCATAATTTTTTTCTAACCTTCGAGGCGTAAAACATAATCCATACAAATCTCCAATATTGCAAAATCAAATCTCGATTTACCTGATTGATTCCCTCCATTATTGGAGCCTTCACGATCGATTCACTGTTTTTCGCCACAGTATATGAGGTATTCCCGCTCAACGGGACCCCCTTTTAGGCCGACCTCTTTCGATTTTCTTGAAACTCGAGTATGTTTCAGTGTTGCCTGAAAGTATGTTGTACACCAATTTTTAGATCTCTAACTATAATACTCTTTGGAATACACCAAAAGTTATATTTTAAACTTTTTGCGTATTCAGCGCTTCGGAGCTTTGGCACGGCGCGAAATAAAATCGAAAAAATTCTTTAACAATAGCTTTCGACCCGAAATTTTCTGCGCTTTTCGAAAAAAATATCAGTGATTTCGAAAAAAACGAATTCATTTAAATTTCGGCCAGAAACCGAAAAAATTGATTTAGCAAAAAAAGAGCATAATTTAATTTAGTGGGACAATTTTTTTCATGTTTTGTATATATCTGAGGAGTCACGATATAAATTTCAAGTTGGAACTCGCATCCGTTTACTAATGCCAAGTTTTTTAGTAGGATAAAAATTCTTAAATATCGTGTTCTTCGCAACCGTTCTCTTATATATTATATAGCGTTTTTTTAACGAATTTTGAATTTAGTAAATTAATTAAATTAATTCAATTTAATTTATTCAATAATCAGATTTATTCAATTTATTAAATTAAATTAATTCAATTAAATTTATTAAATCAAATTTATTAAATTTTGAATTTAATACATTTTTAAAATTCGAAATTCTTTTAAAAAACTATATAATATATCAGAGAACTGTTGAATACGAAAAACACAATATTTAAGCATTTTTATCCTACTAAAAGACTTGGCATTAGTTAACGGATGCGAATTCCAACTTGAAATTTATATCGTGATATATACAGATATATACAAAATACGAAAAAAATTGTCCCACTGAATTAAATTATGCTCTTTTTTTGTAAATCAATTTTTTCGGTTTTTGGCCGAAATTTAAATGAAATCGTTATTTTTCAAAATCGCTGATATTTTTTTCGAAAAGCGCGGGAAATTTCCGATCGAAAGCTATTGTTAAAGAATTTTTTCGATTTTGTTTCGCGCGTGCCAAAGCTCCGAAGCGCTGAATACGCAAAAAGTTTGAAATATAACTTTTGGTGTATTCCAAAGAGTATGATAGTTAGAGATCTGAAAATTGGTGTACAATATACTTTCAGGCAACACTAAAACATACTCGAGTTTCAAGAAAATCGAAAGAGGTCGGCCTAAAAGGGGGTCCCGTTGAGCGGGAATACCTCATATAGATTCCAGTATTCTCTGCGGAGACTCACTGCAATAATGATCGGTGATCGATTCTCTATGACTGGGATTTGCTGCTGATGCAGGTGGACGCTTTGCCATATCGAGAGAAACCGTATCAAGGTTATATTCCTTTGTTTGTTTTTCTACTTTTTCATAGAACAGACTTTGTTTTCATCGATAAAATAAAATACTTCATAAGAATATTTTTAAAAAAATTATTGCATTAAAATGTCAAAACATTCACGTTCGGAAAGCTCTAATTGTTTCAAGGGGGAAACTTCAATCAAAACATCAGAATAAATAGTATAACTTTTACGACTTAAGTTGTTTTCAGTAAACCCAAATAATTGCAAGAGTTATTTTAACATTACAAAAAAAATTTCATACGATTAAACTTTCAGTGTAAATTTAAAAAGCTTTTAAATAGAATAAATGAATAAAATCATGACGGTTAAAAAAAAAAGGTAACCTGTAAAAGAAGTTACATTCTATCAGTCGGAGGATCGGACATGTTCAATTTGGAAATAAACGAGGAAGCTTCATAGTTTTCAAAATTTTGTGAATTTTCAAAAACAAGATAAAACAACAGCTCTAGAAGATTAGTTTTCAGTAAATTTCGAAGTTTTCAATCGGAGCGCAATTTTTCAGATATCACTATGACTTTTGCAGCTATTGAGGGCAAATTTTTAGTGCACTAACTGACAACAAGGGTTGGTGTCAAATTCGAACGAACTTTCGATTAAAGAATATTTCGAAATTTTCATTTATTGTGTTATTTTTCTATTCATATAAATTTATTAAGAAAAAAATATTAGATTTATCATTATTAAATAGAATTAATTGTATATTTGAGGATAAACGCAATATTGAAGATTTAGTTGATTAGATATTAAAATATTTCATTGAAATTTCTTTATAAAATTTATTAAGAAAAATAATTAAAGGTATAAAACTTATTAAGTTCAAGAGATATTGAAATTGAAAATCATGAGTTTAAGAAATAGATAAAATATAAGATATTCTTTGAAATTTATTTATATTTATCAATGGTATAATGATTAAAATTAAAATTGATATTAGTAAGGCAATTACACCTTCTAATTTATTTGGATCTAATTATAGGATGTGCTAAAATAAAATTTTCTCGATCTCTTAGACCCGAATTTTAAGATCGTAAGATCTATCTTAAGATCTATCTTAAGACCTATCTTAAGATCTATCTTAACATCTATCTTACGATCTATCGTAAGATCTATCTTAAGATCTATCTTAAGACCTATCTTAAGATCTATCTCAAGATCTATCTTAAGATCTACCTTAAGATCGAACTTAAGATCAAACTTAAGATCCAACTTTACGTTGAACTCAAGTTGGAACTTAAGATCGAACTTAAGTTCCAATTTAAGATGAATCTTGAGCTTAAGTGTCATTATAAGTTCATATTTAAGTTCAAACTTTAGTGCGAACTTCAGATCGATCTTAAGTTCAAACTTAAACTTGGTTTGAAGTTTGATCTCAAGATCTATCTTAAGATCTATCTTATGATCTATCTTAAGATCTACCTTAAGATCGAACTTAAGATCAAACTTAAGATCCAACTTTACGTTGAACTCAAGTTGGAACTTAAGATCGAACTTAAGTTCCAATTTAAGATGAATCTTGAGCTTAAGTGTCATTATAAGTTCATATTTAAGTTCAAACTTTAGTGCGAACTTCAGATCGATCTTAAGCTCAACCTTAATCTTGGTTTGAAGTTTGATCTCAAGATCTATCTTAAGATCTATCTTAAGATCTATCTTAAGATCTATCTTAAGATCTATCTTACGATCTATCTTAAGATCTACCTTAAGATCGAACTTAAGATCAAACTTAAGATCCAACTTTACGTTGAACTCAAGTTGGAACTTAAGATCGAACTTAAGTTCCAATTTAAGATGAATCTTGAGCTTAAGTGTCATTATAAGTTCATATTTAAGTTCAAACTTTAGTGCGAACTTCAGATCGTTCTTAAGTTCAAACTTAAACTCGGTTTGAAGTTTGATCTTAAGATCCATCTTGAGGTCGAACTTAGGTTCGATCGAACTTGATTATTTCGACAGCTGATGCCAAAAAACACGGTCGAGGGAGGCAACGAAAGAAGTTTGATCGAGCTCAAGTTCAAGCTCAAGATGAATCTTAAGATCATACTTCAAACCAAATTAAAGTTTGAACTTAAGTATGAACTTATAATGACACTCAAGTTCAAACGCAAGATTCATATTAAATTGGAACTTAAGTTTGATCTTAAGTTTCAACTTGAGTTCAATGGAAAGTTTGGTCTCAAGTTCGATCTTGAGATCGATTCTAAGATAGGATCTTAACACCTTAAAATTCCCGCCTTAATATAAAACAAAGTTATTAATTAAATTATTATTAAAATTAATTATGTACTATTTTTCTATTAATTGTGTGCAAATGCACACAGTGACAAGAAAGGTAACTACTCAATTCAAAAAGAATTCCTCAACGCTTCTGTTTATTGAAAATTTGCCAAATATATAAAAAATGCATCAATAAAAAATATATATATATTAGGGCGATTTTTTTTCGACTTTTTTTAATTTTCATCCCTCCCCACCTAAAATGCTGTTGCATATGTCTAAAAGAAACTACCCTGAAAGTTACAGCCCTTAATATTAATGTTAAGTACTCGCCCTTCGCGTGAAAAGATTTCCCATCTAAAATACACGTAAATAAAAAACTTTTTTCTTTTAATTGCTATAACTCCGCGGCATTTCATGCTATCATATTGTCCTTGGTCGCAATTTACGCAGAATTGAACGGTCTTCAAAAGTGTCCTGAGCAGCATAAGTGTAATTTACACTGGTGAGATGGTACGAGTCACTAAAGTTGATTTTGACCCACACTTCTCGTTTTTTTGCTGTTATTTTTGAAATGATCAGCGTTATCGAAAAATTGCAAAGGAAAGTTTTGTTGGAAATTTAATTTCCTACAAAAAAGGTCCTTTAGACCTACTTGAGAAAATTGATATTTCTTGAGATATTGAACCTTAATTTATTTGCGGTATAAAATTTTTACGGTTTATCGAACCAAAAGTTCTTAATTGTTGATATTCCATATCATTTCGCCACTGGTGATATGATATGTGATATGGTGATATGACATAGAATATCAAAAAATTGAAACTTTTGGTTCAATAAACCATAAAAATTGTATACCAAAACCAAGTTAAGGTCCAATATCTCAAGAAATATCAATTTTCGCAAGTAGGTCTAAAGGACTTTTTCTGTAGGAAATTAAATTTCCAACAAAACTTTACTTTGCAATTTTTCGATAACGTTGATAATTTCGAAAACAACAGCAAAAAAACGAGAAGTGCAGGTCAAAATCAACTTTAGTGACTCGTACCATCTCACCAGTGTAAATTACACTTACGCTGCTGAGGACACTTTTGAAGATCGTTCAATTCTGCGTAAATTGCGACCAAGGACAATATGATAGCATAAAATGCCGCGGAGTTATAGCAATTTGAAGAAAAAAGTTTTTTATTTACGTGTATTTTAGATGGGAAATCTTTTCGCGCGAAGGGCGAGTACTTAATATTAATATTAAGGGCTGTAACTTTCAGGGTAGTTTCTTTCAGACATATGCAATAATATTTTAGGTGGGGAGTGAAAAAAATAAAAAAAGTAAAAAAAAAAATCGCCCTAATATATATATATATATATAAAAAATGCTGGTGAATCAATTATTTTTGTATATCTATTGATCGAAAATGGAATGTAATAGACTTGGCGAAAAGCATTGTTCACATTCCAGTCTGAATGATTTATTGAATTATTCAATTCGATGTCCAGATGAATTCGCAAGGAAGAGAAGCAGCGAGCTCAAAATGTTTTACGGGAGCAAAAGCCATAGGGAAATTTCACGAGTCATCGGGACGAATTCCACTCGTTTCCAAGCGTTATTGCCGCCATGATTAATCGCTTTTTACGTGCGTCGACTGTCCACAACGTCGTCGTTTTTCTTTCTTTTTTTTCGTTTATCAAGAAGCGAGGAAAAAATTTAAAAAAAAAAAGGGACGCGGGCTTCGTCGCTGTTAATGGAAAGTCGAAGGGGAATGGAGTCGCCATGATGGAGATGGAATGAAATCGAGGAGAGACCGGAAGGCGCTGCAGCGAACCATACAATACACGGATCAATCGAACCGATGAATGGAATTTTTTTCTTCATTTTGCTCTTACAAGTGGCGTCACTTTCGCGGTGAGAGTCGAATTTTAGTTCATGGTGAATTTGGTACGCCGTGAAATTCAACATCGCTTCGAATTAAGCATTTTTCCACCTTCAATGATTTTTTTTCATCGATTAAAATCAATGAGACATAAACCGGAAGCTCGATCATAATGCCGATAAAAAAAAATAATGAGGTTTTTCGAATTTGGATTTTCAATGAAGATTTGTAAATTTCAAAAGAATTGGAAATTTTGTTGAAAAAAATACAGAGAAATGAGCATGAAAGTGATTTTTTGGATACAAGATTTTACGATGTTCATCCCATCCTCATTTTTTTTTTTTTTTTTTCAAGTGCAATTTATTCGAATTTTTGTACACTGCAATTTTTAAATAATTCATAACTAGAAAAAATTCAAAATCAAGTATTCGATAAAATTGTATAACCACAGATTTTTTTACAATAATAAATTCAATGTTATTGAATTGACAAACAAAAACAATTGCGAATCTTATTGATTCAATTTTTGTTTTGAATTGAAAAATAAAGAAAAATTGAATCTTCTCGATTCAATAATTCAAACAATTCAATATCCTATTGAATTGAAAAACAATTGAAAAACATTTAAAAATGTATCCTGAAGATTATCTCAAAAGGTGAGTCTACAGTTTATCAGAATTTTGGACCTGTAGATACGCTTTTTTTTAAATTTGTTTTGAGTAGAATTTACCCAAATTTTTGTACACTGCAATTTTTTATATAACTCAATGACTACAAAAAATTCCAAATTATAGAATCGAGAATTTGATAAAATACGATAACCGCATATTATTTATGATAAAGTAATCATCATTCGAAAAAATATAGAAAATGTGATTCTGGAGATTATCTCAAAATGTTAATCTGGAGTTGATAACTTGCAGGATTTTGTACCTACTTTAATTAGTGTGATATGAGTTGACATATTTGATGCGATATAAAAAGTATTACTACTATAATTATGCACAAGAGGCAATTAAAATAGAAGTCCCTCATTAAAAGTTAATATTTTAATTATTTCAACGCGATTCCACTTTGCTTTGAAAATTCCACAATATTTTTATTTAATTGCGAATTTAAAAAAACTGCAACCGGTCTGCTGATTTATATCAAATTCAATAGACGACAAACCTAATCATTACATTGACTGTGCACAAAGTTTCAGAGAAAAAATCACACGAATTGTAATTTTTACATATCTCAAAAGTATCTAAGACCCGAATTTTAAGATCGAACTTAAGTTCCAATTTAATATGAATCTTAACTTTGAGATTGAATGCGAACTTTAGATCGATCTTAAGTTCAAACTTAAATTTGGTTTAAAGTTTGATCTTATGATCCATCTTGAACTTAAACTTAAATTGGATCGAACTTAATTATTTTAACAACTAATATAAAAAAAAACGGTCGAGGGAGGCGATGAAATAAGTTTGATCGAACTTAAGTTCAAGCTCAGGATGGATCTTAAGATCAAACTTCAAACCAAGATTAAGATTACACTTAAGATCGATCTGATGTTCGCACTTAAGTTTTAACTTAAGATCGTTCGGAAGTTTGCACTCAAGTATCAACTTAAGTATCAACTTAAGTATCGACTTAAGTATCAACTTAAGTATCAACTTAAGTATCGACTTAAGTATCAACTTAAGTATCAACTTAAGTATCAACTTAAGTATCAACTTAAGTATCAACTTAAGTATCAACTTAAGTATCAACTTAAGTATCAACTTAAGTATCAACTTAAGTATCAACTTAAGTATCAACTTAAGTATCAACATAAGTATCGACTTAAGTAGCAACTTAAGTATCAACTTAAGTATCAACTTAAGTATCAACTTAAGTATCAACTGAAGTATTAACTTAAGTATCAACTTAAGTATCAACTTCAGTAGCAACTTAAGTATCAACTTAAGTATCGACTTAAGTATCAACTTAAGTATCAACTTAAGTATCAACTTCAGTAGCAACTTAAGTATCAACTTAAGTATCGACTTAAGTATCAACTTAAGTATCAACTTAAGTATCGACTTAAGTATCGATTTAAGTATCGACTTAAGTATCAAATTAAGTATCAACTGAAGAATTAATTTAAGCATCAACTTTTTTTTTTTTTTTTTTCGAGGGATTGTGGAAAATCTTCAATAAGACAATTAAGGAGGGTACGCACTCCCTAACGTGTGGGATTTGTACCCACTAAAAACCACACACCCTTTCTCCTTGACATTTGCCCCTCCCTGGAACCGCTCTTGCATTGGATCTGGGAGGTGTCATTTCCGCGCCCATCTGGGCGCTAGCCTCATGCGCTTAGGTATTCCGTACCTGCCTCGCACGCTCGTCTTCGTTCTTGGTGCGCAGCACCTTCTCTATGTATTCCACGATACTTATCCATTTTTCCTCGCTTTGCAGCATTTGCTCTACTGCATTTTCCGGGGTTAGATCTGCCCCCAGGGCAGCTGTTAACGCGCTTCTTTCTTCTGCCCACCTAGGGCACGCGAAAAACGTATGGCCGGCATCGTCATCCTCTACGCAGTAATCGCACTGCGGACTGTTTCTCCTCTTAAATCTAAACAGGTATAGGCGTTGAAGTGGCCATGCCCTGAGAGGAATATTTAAGCATCAACTTAAGCATCAACTTAAGTATCAACTTAAGTATCAACTTAAGTACCAACTTAAGTATCGACTTAAGTATCAACTTAAGTATCAACTTAAGTATCAACTTAAGTATCAACTTAAGTATCAACTTAAATATCAACTTAAGTACCAACTTAAGTATCGACTTAAGTATCGACTTAAGTATCAACTTGAGTATCAACTTAAGTATCAACTGAAGTATCAACTTAAGTATCAACTTAAGTATCAACTTAAGTATCAACTTAAGTATTAACTTAAGTATCAACTTAGGTATCAACTTAAGTATCAACTTCAGTAGCAACTTAAGTATCAACTTAAGTATCGACTTAAGTATCGACTTAAGTATCGATTTAAGTATCAACTTAAGTATCAACTTAAGAATCAATTTAAGCATCAACTTAAGTATCAACTTAAGTATCAACTTAAGCATCAACTTAAGTATCAACTTAAGTATCAACTTAAGTACCAACTTAAGTATCGACTTAAGTATCGACTTAAGTATCAACTTGAGTATCAACTTAAGTATCAACTTATAATGACACTTAACTTTAAACTTAAGATTCATCTTAAATTGGAACTCAAGTTCCAACTTGAATTCAATGGAAAGCTTGATCTTAAGTTTGATGTTAAGATAGATCTTAAAAACTTACACTAGGGCCTAAATTTCATACATTACAGTAAAAAAAATAAACTCGGTACTCGTGACAATGAATTGATTGGAAAAATTGGCAACCACGCGGTAAAAGATGGGACAAAGTATGTCCCACTGTGTCCCAAAGGGATGAAAAAGAAAATAAACATGAGGCAATGTAAAATAAAAATTTAGGAAGCCCTTCATCTCGATTCCTTCTTTCACGCCAGGCTTCGTGAATTATACGTCTTGCAGGAATTCCCTCGGCGAAAAATATTTTCCCTTCCAAGTGGATATATTTATATGCAAAAATATGTCCATGTATACGTATGAGGCACAAGAACCGAGCAACCCAATTTTTTTCGTGTCACAGTGTGGCCGTTCATAAATTTTACAAAACTTGGCCCAGCTTATAAGGAAGAAAAAAAAACCATTTGTATTTTTTTTTCCAAACCCATATTTTTTACGCAAAAAAGATATATTTTTGTAGCTTTATTTTTGTAACTCAAAAACTATTACAAATTACTTTATATATCCACGTCATTAGTCAAGTTTAAGAATTTTCGGACAGTATCTTTTTTGTCATGTTTCCCTTCAACGTTTAAAAGATTATTTGTAGATTTTCTCAAAGATTGCGCGTTTGATCAAATTTCGGAAGGATAAAAAAAAAATGTTTTATGTATGGTTTTGACACTACATGATTATACGAAGTGAAAATCGTCACTAAGGTCATAATAAGAATTTTTTATAAATGAAGCACACCTTTCACAACGATGTAACTTGAATTACATTTAACTATGACAAATGTAGATTTGAAAATTCACACACAATTATTTCGAAAATGTCTTTTTTTTTAAATATTGCCGAATTCAAATTTAATGTGTATTTTTGACACAATAATAGGGAGGGCTCGGAGACAGGGTTTTTTTTTATTTAAAATTTTTTTGTTCATTGTGAAGAATCCACCACCTCGAAAAGTTGACTTTTTCGTAAAATAAATTTTACCAAACCCTTTATTATTAACTTCAATTTAATTTCAATTATTTTAATTTTGGATAAAGCTGTTCCAAGAATATCTTTTTTTGGTAGACTTTTGTAATTTTCAATAAATAATTATTAAAGGGGCAAAAAAAAAATTTGGTAAAATTTGTAACGCAATTTATCAACACAATCTTCTTTTACTACAATTTTGGATAAGCTGTTCCAAAAATATCTTTGTCACCGCAAATGACGCCCAAAACTGATGTTCCAGGAAAGACGCCATATTTCCTTCATCTTTACATATCCTTTCATAAAAAAATATATGAATGTACTTCAAAGCAAGGTCTTTTTGGTAGCATTTTGTAATCTTCAATAAATACTTGATAAAGTGGCAAAACAAATGTTTCTTAAAAACCACCTAATTGTCATACTTCCAAGTTAGGATAACCCCTCAAACGCCTTCAAATTTCTTATCCTCCTCGTACCTCTTCTCTGTTTTGTAATTTGGAATGTGATCAAGCCAATGTGACGTTTCACAATCTCGCACGATTTTCCGTGAAGAATCGAAACGGTAATAATATATTTTATCGAAATCAAAAGTTTGAGATCTCTAATCATTCGGAATACTAAATGCGGTAGGAAAGAGGGATGGGGGGGGGGGTCGAGGGGAGGGGTGGAAGAGGCGATAAACATCCACCCAAGCGAAAGAGTGAACCGAGAGAAGAAAGGAAGATATATACCTCGAATAGCCGGGAAGGGAAGGCTGTTGGAAAAAAACTCGTTAAAAGCGGTCCCGAAGTCATAAAAATCCGAAGCGCAGGTATATACTAACGATCTACAAGTCCGAGCGCGAAGTTGATCGTAATCTTGCTCCATCTCTGTCTCGCGTTCTGCGCATCCGCGAGAAATTCGAGAGAGATTCTTCCCTCTCTCATTCTCTCTTCTCTTGAGAGAGAGAGAGAATAAGAGAGCAACGTATATATATGAGGCATTCCACGTCAAGTCAGCCACCCCATTTTTCGAAATCACCAAAAATCGCATACAAATTTTTAGAAAGTAATTCCAACTATCAAGAAAATTTGTGATTTTTTTCAGATTTTTAAATTACATTTTTTCGCCGGAAAAAATTACAACAAATTTGCTTGTCCCATTTTGTAACTCGAAAATTATTCTACGTACGAAAAAAAAAGTAGAACGTAAAATTTAGGATTTTCAACGTGCTTTTCACTGAATTTTTTTACAAACTCCTCCGAAAGCTCCATATGCCATTTTCGGAGCAAATAATGTTTTGATATTTTTTTTTCTCAGAATTGACATCTTCGATTCGTCTGTAATTTTAACAGTTTTTTACTTGATATATTTACAGACTATAAAAAAATTGCTGTAGTGGAGAATCCATGATTTCAAATGCATTTTTATTGATACAATCTATCATTATGGAGTGATTTAACGAAATAGTGGAGATATTGATATTTTATCATTATTAATCGTAAACAGGGAAAAATAATAAAATAATCTCGTTTTGATACTGCGAAGACGATTCCAGAAACAAAGCAGTATCATTGGTTCATTCCCAAAAATCATGCCCAGATCGAACTAAAAAAGTACTCATTGGCCATAGAAACGTCGCTGTATCCAATGAGGGTAAATTAATTCTTTTTTGCAATCGAGAGACGTGAGTAGCCTTTTACTTCAATTTGAATAGACTTTATCGGTGTACATGGGTTCATTGATAAAGTTTATTAAAATGTACAAAAAGATATTTAAAAAAATAAAAATGAAAAAAGTTTAAAAAATTGAAAAAGTACAAAAAATAAACAAAATTGCTGGCTTTAGAAAATATCTGTGGATAGTCTCAACCCTGTTAATGCACAGAGAAATTTGTGTATTCGTTTGGGATGAAAAACACATGGGAATGAATGGATTCTCCACTGAGCCAATTTTTCAATAGTCTGCAAATATATCAAGTAAAAAACTGTCAAAACTACACACAAATCGAAGCTGTCAATTCTGAGAAAAAAAATATCAAAACGTTATTTGCTCCGAAAATGGCATATAGAGCTTTTGAAGGAGTTCGTAAAAAATTTTAGTGAAAAGTACGTTGAAAATCCTAAATTTCATGCTATACTTTTTTTCTCGTACGATGAATAATTTTCGAGTTACGAAATGGAACAAGAAAATTTTTTGTATTTTTTTCCGGCTAAAATATGTAATATAAAAATCTGAAAAAAATCACGAATTTTCTTGACAGTTAGAACGACTTTATAAAAATTTGTGTGCGATTTTTGGTGATTTCAAAAAATGGGGTGGCCGACTTGACCTGGAATGCCTCATATATAGGAATGGCTGATGGTGGACGCCTGCGGTGGGGACAGGACCGGCTTAAATTTTGACTAAGTAAAGGGAAAAAAAATCGTGAAAAGGAAAACAAAAAACTTGGAAAGTAGATATATGATGCTGAGAAAAAAAAATGTAAGCTTACGACGTAAAACGCTCGTGGCACGTAATCTATCGCGGAAGAATTTTGGAAATTTAATTTTAGGTAAAATTGAATTCGAGCCAAATGAATGTCGAGTTTGAACACAAATTTGCTTCGAACAATTTGTGTCCGAATACAAAATGTGACATGGTGGATAAAAGTGTGGTTGAAAATTTGCCAGAAAAGCCAAAAACTGGAGGAATTTCACAAAATTTACTGTGCCTTCGAAGGCACAGTTAAAATTTGCAAACTCCCTGTTTTTCCACACAAATTCATACAAATTTCAATTTTTATTGAAAAATCTTTTGGACATTGCACTTAATTGACTTTTGGATAATGTTCTAGACACTCTGAGAACTGACCATGATTTTTTCCAGATTTTTTTGAAGCCCGAAATTATCTAAAAACTTGTTATGTCCTTTAAAGCCCCAGTTTTTACACCGAAGGAGTGAAAAACAAGTGTTCACACGAAGGGTTAATAATGAAAGCCTTAATAATGATTTTCTCCAAAAATCGATTTTTTTTTTGCTAAAAAGGTACCTTAGTATCTATAGAATTATATTCCAAAAGGTGATGTGCGTGAAAAATTCATGTCCTGACTTTCTACAAACTTTATTTTAATTAAAAAATTGTTTTTTTTTTTTTTAATTTTTTTTTTTATTTCAATGAAAAAATGCCGTTTGATTTTTCTATTCATTCAAAAAATCATAGGAGATATGATTTTTTAAACATTGTCGTGAAAAATGCCTGCACGTCTTTATATTTTGCATAAAATTGTTATTAATTTTTTTTCCGTAGGACAAATTACTATCATTTAGTTAAGGGTTCAAAGAAGGCCGTTGAATTTTTGCATATTTTTTCAAAAATTTTAAAATTATGAAATAAGCGGAAGACGCGGACGACCCACCGTTAGCTTTAACGGTTGCTCAAAACAGTGTTAGCCGGCGAGGATTAAAAATGCGCTATTTTTACAAAAAACAACGATTCAAAAAAATCCTACGTATTTCTATAGCTATTTAATCAAAAAAAACTTTGGTGTCACCTCATAACTAAAAAATTATAGGAGTTGTTGGTCCAGCCTTTGACCTTCCAGAAATGAAGGCGTCATCGGAAAAATGCTGCACAGTCGCCATTTTGACATATATCGCCATGAAAAAATAATTTTGTATTGCCAATTAGATGTTTAATAAAACACCTTTTTCGTAAATCCGATTTATTTTATGGTTTTGCTGAAAAAAAATCACGAAATATGGCCTTTTTTGGCCTGTAGATTGGTCTAAGGCTTCTCTCAAAACCACCAGAATTTTTCGGTTATATCTTTGAATGAAAAATAAAAAAAATAATAAAAAATATTGAATTAATAATAAATTAATTATTTAAAATAATGAATTTATTGATAAAAATAATTAATAAATAATAAAAAACAATATTAATAAAATGAGAAAAAAAAATGTTGCATTGCCAAATAGATGTATGATAAAACACCTTTTTTGTAAATACGATTTATTTTATGGTTTTGCTGAGAAAAAAAAATCTCCGAATCAAAAGTATCAAAGTGAATCTAATGTGGCGAAAAAAATTGAGCGGAACTTCGACTTGGCACGGTTCCGTTAGATTTGATCGTTATCATCATCGTCGAAGAAAAAAAGAAATGGACGATCGTGACGCTGACTAAGACGGATGATAAGCGCCGAAGAGAAGGAAAGAAAAATAGTTTTTTAAACTGAACAATAAAAAGCCATTATTCCACGGATGAGAAACGATTCTCAAATATTCAAATTCCAATGGCATTTCTTCATATTTCTATTATTCGGCCTTTGTCTGAATTTTTCCTTCCCTCTCCATTCGCTAATAATTTCGCACTTTTTTGTTGTCAAATTAATGCATCAAAAAGTCGATTTCGCGCAAAAAAAAAAAATTCTCCCGTCCTCTTTTTTTCTTAAGCGCGCAATGTCGTTTTTTATACGCTTGGAATGCGTGGGTTCCCAAAATGATTCTAGAAATTTGTCGGACGGGACGCGAAGGTGACGCTATTTATTGCCTCGCTGGTGGTGCGAAAGGCCGAGGGAGGGGGGTCCATTGAGCAGGGGTGGGGGTAAGCATGGAAATTCCGGCTTACAGATTAGGGTGATGCGCTATATCAACCAACACTTCATATCTGCTAATTTTTTTGCGAGGAATGTTTTTTGTGCTATTCGAGACGGATTTAAAAAAAATTAAAAAAATGAAAATGGCGGCTTGTGATATAATTATGCCGCGGACGGGGCCTTTAGGCCCGGAGCATTTGGGCCCTTGAGGCCCCTCCAAACTTCTTCTCAGCATAAGATGCATTCTAAAAAGCAATGGGTTTTAAATGGAGATGAATCTCTTCGTTTTTCCATGAGGAATCGATTGGTGCATTTTGGAGTTTATTCCCAAAATTAAAAATTCAAATTTGGCTTCCTCGTAAAGGAAACTTTGTTGACCATAGAAAAACCATGTAATCAATGTGCAAAATTGATATTTCCATTGGTTTCTACTTTTCAATGTGAATTTAATGATGCCACAATACAACTGCTATTGTCTATATCAAAATTTTATCAAATCAAAATATTTAAAATTTTGTGAAATCAAAATTTGATAAAATTTTAATCATTTCATCGATTTTCGCTAAATTTAATAACGAATAAGCCCGATAGTTAAATCAGCTTTGTATGAAGTTTCAGTGCAATATCTTCAAAATTGCAAAAGTTAGAGCGTTTAAGTGATTTTTCAAAAAATTAAAAATTTCATAAAATTTGAATCCCTCCGTACATTTTCGCCAAATTCAATAGCGAACAACGTCGATAGCTATATTAGCTCTGTACAAAGTTTCAGTTCAATATATCAAAAATTGCAAAAGTTAGAGCGTTTACGGCATTTTTCAAAAAATTAAAAATTTAATAAAATTTTAATCCCTCGATAGATTCTCTCTAAATTCAATAGCGAACAACGTTGATAGCTATATTAGCTCTGTACAAAGTTTCAGTTCAATATCTCAAAAATTGCAAAAGTTCGAGCGTTTAAGCTATTTTTCAAAAAATTGAAAATTTCAAAAATTTTAATCCCTCCATAGATTCTCTCCAAATTCAATAGCGAATAACCTTGATAGCTATATTAGCTCTGTACAAAGTTTTAGTGCAATATGTTGAGAATTGCACAAGTTGGAGCGTTTTACGCTATTTTTCAACAAATTCAAAATTTCAAAAATGTTAATCCCTTGATAGATTTTCCCCAAATTCAATACCGAACAACCCTGATAACTATACTAGTTCTGAACAAAGTTTCAGTACAATATCTTTAAAATTACAAAAGTTAGAGTGTTTACGCTATTTTTCAACAAAATTCAAAATTTCATAAAATTTTAATCCTTCCATAGATTTTTGCGAAATTCGATACCGAATAACCTCAATAGCTATACAAATTCTGTACAAAATTTCAGTGCAATATCTTGAACATGGCAGAAGTTTGAGCGTTAATGCTATTTTTCCAAAAACGCCGGTAAAATCTTAACACCCGTTAGAATTGAAACCAAAAATTTTCATAATGAAGGGCAATTCGTGCTCGACAATTGCGCCAAATTTCCGCTTGATATGTGGAAGCCTCCTCGAGTTATTAATTATTTCCATCTGAAACTCAGGATACATACATACATACATACACACTAGGGTGCTCATTATTTAGGGCTTGGACGAATTTTTTATCAGACCCCCCCAAATCGACTCCAAATAATTCAAAAACCATACCCTACTTTTTTCAGATATTCATCTAGACTCTAACCTCTCCCACCAAGAGGGTAGATTTCCCCATTTGAAATACACGTGTTTCGGCCATATTCTCAGGATACATTTTATTCTAAGTGTAATAATTTTTTAAATAATCTGTAGAGCAAGATTTTAGTGTTCATTGGTGCTACTATTTGAGGAAAAATTCACATTTTTATACGGGTCAATCTGGACGAATTGCAATTCGTCTAGATTGACCCGTATTAGAATTTTAGACGTATTGCAATTCGTCTAGATTGACCCATATAATAATGTGAATTTTCCCTCAAACAGTAGCACCAATGAACACTAAAATTTTGCACTTTCCGATTTAAAAAAAAATGATTACACTTAGGATAAAATATATGCTGAGAATATGGCCAAAACACGTGTATTTCAAACGGGGAAATGTACCCTCTTGGTGGGAGCGGTTAGAGTCTAGATAAAAATCTGAAAAAATTAGGGTACTGTTTTGAAATTTTTTGGAGTCGATTTGGGGGACGTCCGATAAGAAATTCGTCCAAGCCCTGACTAAGGACCACCCTAATACACACACACATCCATCCGGACATTTTTTCTAAATAAGATTTTTCGATGTTTTGGGACATTTTGAGCATATTGGCATAAAAATATCGAAAAAAAATCTTAACTCAATCTTATCTTATGAAAAATGATTATCTTCAATCATAAAAAAATAGGCGTATTTTCCTGATAGAACGATTTACAAAAATATGGTTTTTGGACTAGACACAGCAGACTATTTGTGTAAATTTTATATAACTTAATCCCATATGCGATTCATTCCCAAAACTGTACAGATTTTCCTGGTCAATGATGCATCTGTACAAAAAAATTTACACGTTTAGCCCAAGAATTATAAAAGTTGGAGCGTTCACAAGCATTTTTAGAAATTTAAATAATTTTAAAAACTGAACACTCGACGCGATTATGCCCATATTCTATTTCAACCATTCTTATTATTAAGAATATCTCCACAACTAATTTAAGCTCGAAGATTACAAAATTAGGAAAGTTAGAGTAGCAATTTTGTTAAAAATTAAAAGTTTAAGGATGTTGAGTCCCTATAAAACTTTTAAATGTTAATTGTTCAATAAATAGCTTCTTAATCGTCGTGAAATTTTTACACGACCTCCTGAATACTTCATGTAAAAACATATAAAATTTTCAGAATTCTATCATCATTACTTCAACCTCCTTAAGGGTTAAAATGAAAAATGATGAGAAAATTTTGAACATTTGGTATGTTTTTGTATGAAGTATTTAACAGGTCGTGTAAAAATTTCACGACGATTAGGAAGCTCGTTATTAAAATATTAACATTTTGTTAAGAACAATTTTTTAAACAAAGAAAAAAAATATTTATCAATAAACTTCGTTTTGTTTCCGTTGCTTTCAATATATTGTAGATATTGAAAAATTGAGAGGTCAAAAAAAAACTTATCACAGAGTTATATCAGTTTCCATAAGACTACATTTAATTTAATTTGATTTGTTAATGTTAATTGTTCGATAACGAGCTTCCTAATCGTCGTGAAATTTTTACGAGACCTCTTAAATACTTTATCCAAAAACATACCAAATATTCAGAATTTTCTCATCATTTGCGATTTGGGACTCAACATCCTTAACTAAATTGACAATTTTTGAAATTTTGACAAAATTCGCACTTTTGTTACAATCTGTCTCTTCCAGCTAAACGTCACGTCCCTTTATTCAAAAGGATTGCCTAAACAGAAAACAAAACATGATGCAGATCATCAAGAAAGTGAGTATGTGCAACAAAAAAAAATTCCTATTCAAGCCTCTTCCAGGATCCATATGGGCCATTCCATGTCAAATAAACCACTTTAAACCCGGCCCCTTCCGATTTGGCTGAAATTTTGTTTTCGTTTTCTACCCCATTAACAACATTTTTCAGGAAATTTTAAAATTTTTCTACCCAACCCAATATAAACCTTTTTTTTCGAACAGCTATAACTTCTTCAAAAATGGACTAATTGGAACGTTTTTTTCAAAATGTTCGTCTTGAAATGTAATTTCCGAAAAAAATACAAGAAAATTTCAAGATATTAAAATCTATGACATTTTATACTTATTCGAGAAAAATTATCTTTTTCTCGAAGTTGGCAATTTTCTTTTTTTTTCACTCAAAAAATACTTTGATCAATTCCGGAAAAAATGCCACTCAACATGGAGAGTGGGCCGACAGTTCCTTCTATTTTTTTTATGGATTGAAAACAAAAAAAAATTCCCAGCTGGGCTTATTTCACAAAATACCACTCTGCTAATTTTTGAGGATTTATAAAGGACCACAGAGTTTGAAAAATTGAGAAGAAAAACAAAATTGGAAGTGGTACTTAATTCTCGGAAAAATTTTGATTTTTTTTCAAAACAGTGAGAGAAAAAAAGAAGGAAATGTCGGCCCAATCCATGTTGAGCGGGATTTTTTCCGGAATTGATAAAAATATTTTTTGAACGAAAAAAAATATATTGAAAATGGCCAACTTCGAGAAAAAGACGATTTTTCTTGAAAAAGTGAAAAATATCATAGATTTTTATATCTTAAAAGTTTTTTGTATTTTCTTTCGGAAAGAACATTTGAAAACGAAATATTTGAAGAAAAAAAAGTCCCAATCAGTCAATTTTTGAAGAATTTATAGCTATTTGAAACAAAAAGTTTTTTTTTTTTGGGTTGGGTAAAAAAATTTGAAAATTTCCTGAAAAATGTTTTTAATTAATGAGGTAGAAAAGGAAATAAAATTTCAGTCGAAACGAAAGGGGCCGGGTTCAAAAGTGGTCGATTTGACATGGAATGACCCAAAAGTTTCCATGCGGTAGTCTTTAGTACATAAGTTTATCTTGGATTTGAACGAAGGAATGAACAAAATATTAATTTTTGAATTTTTGGTAAAGGTGCAATAAAAAAACTGATTTTTGCCAAAAATTGCTTTTTGTTTAGTTAAAAATCAAGTTGTAATTGAAAAAAAAAACCATTCGTTCAGAACCGAGTATTTAGTATGTAAAAGAAGTGTGCAAAGCATAGGTGAAACCGGTTCAAAGGTTTTCGAGAAATCTTGACTACCGACTTAAAAAAAAAGTTTTGAGAAAAACGCGATTAAAGTTTGATACATGAATAAAAATTTTTATTTATTTGATAATCTTGGCCATATGGTTGCGACTCAATAACTTTTTTATAAACTCAATTGTCCGGAGACCGGAGACTTAATTGTCTATAACTCGAAAAGTTTTGCTCCTAATGACTTCAAATTTTCAGACAATATTTCTTACAAATTGTATTAAAAAACAAAAAACAAAAAAATCGATTTTCCGACCCTTGTCCCCCCTTAGGTTACCAAAGAGCTGCGAGTGATAAATGAGTTCGAGGGTCGGAGAGTTTAAATATGGCGACGTCGTTTTTCACGTCTTCAGCTTCCGCCTGCTGTTGCCAATAATAAGTTTCCACCGTATTTTCGTATCTCACGTTTGGCCGAATCATATCAGCAATATAGAAATATCGCTGATCGTTTTGTAATTCAATAAATGTAGATAATTAGTCGTCGACGTCGCGACGACCGGGTCTGCCATCGTCACCCTCGACCAATCAACGCTCCCTTAATTCAATTTGTATTTAATCGCGATCGAATTTTAATAGCCTGGCTTACTAATTTATTTAAATTTTCATCGTTCAACGATCTCATCGAAATAACAGTTAGGGGTTAGGCCCGAGAAGACATGAATTTCCGTGGGGAAGTTTGATGGTGTGAGGCGCAATGAGCAGATTGTAAAATGTCCATTGATAACGATAATGATGATGATCGTGGTGATTAAAACGCTCCAAGCTCAGCTCCTCGAATTCAGAGGACCAAAAAGTCGGTGAAAAACACGATGTTACTTTACCACAACGGCTATGCTTTATTGATAGAGCTATTAAAATAAATGCTAACTCACTTCTCAACCTCTCTCTCTCTCTCTCTCTCTCTCTCTCTCTCTCTCTCTCTCTCTCTCTCTCTCTCTCTCTCTCTCTCTCTCGCCCCCCCCCCTCTCTCTCTCTCTGTCTCTCTCTCTCTCTCCTTCTTTCTCTTCTTTCTCCTTTCCTGGTTGTCTTGCACCACTTCAAAATTCTTTGAGACATTGATATCGATAATAGTTGATAATCTTCATCGTGTGATGAGAAAGTTTTTAAAAAAATTCGACAAGATGCAGCTCGAGTTTGACTCGATTGTAAAAACATTGAAATTCAATCTGGAAGATAAGTTATTTTGATGATTTTTTGGCTTTTTTCGCGGCCGGAGTTTGCGCTGGCACAGGCTGCTTCGGATTAACCTGATTCTTGTGCTTCCTGCCTTCGATGTGTTCGCCGAAGGAATTTTCCGATTGGAAGGAACGGTTGCACGGAGCACAGTAGTATTGACCTGAAATTTGAATGAAAAATGTAATTGTGGAGCCTAGAAATGTCGAATCACGATTTTCTTCATTATTATTGACGTGTTATAGAATTTTCTACGTTAACGATAATTGTAAGTGGTTTAATTAATTTTGAAAATTCCAAACTTCGAAAAAGTAAAAAATTCCATAGATTTTAATATCTTGAAATTTTTTTGTATTTTTTGTCGGAAAGTACATGTAAAAACGAAAATTTCGAAAAAAAAACGTCCCAATCAGTCAATTTTTAAAGAAGTTATAGCTATTTGAAAAAAAATCAAATTTCACATAAAAAAATAAATACCAAGCGAATTTACTTGAATATATGTAATTGAGGCATTCCACGTGACGTCGGCCACCCCATTTTTTGAAATCACCAAAAATCGCGTACAAATTTTTATAAAGTAGTTCTAACTGTCAAGAAAATTCATGATTTTTTTCAGATTTTTATATTACATATTTTAGCCGGAAAAAAAAGACAAAAGAACTTTCTTGTTCCATTTCGTAACTCGAAAATTATTCATCGTACGAGAAAAAAAAAGTACAACATGAAATTTAGGATTTTCAACGTCCTTTTCATTGAAATTTTTTACGAACCCCTCCAAAAGCTCTATATGCCATTTTCGGAACAAATAATGTTTTGATATTTTTTTTCTCAGAATCGCCATCTTCGATTTGTCTGTAGTTCAAACAGTTTTTTACTTGATATATTTACAGACTATACAAAAATTGGCCTAGTGGAGAATCCATTCCTTCCTATGCGTTTTTCATCCCAAATGAATACACAAATTTCTCTGTGCATTAACAGGGTTGAGAATATCTATAGATATTTTCTAAAGCCCGCATTATTGTTTATTTTTTGTATTTTTTCAATTTTTGTAACTTTTTTCATTTTTATTTTTTTAATTTTGTATATTTTAATAAACTTTATCAATGGACCCATGTACACCGATAAAGTCTATCCAAATTAAATTCAAAGGCTACTCACGTCTCTCGATTGCAAAAAAGAATTAATTTACCCTCTTTGGATACACCGACGTTTCGATGGCCAATGAGTACTTTTTAGTTCGATTTGGGCATGATTTTTCGGAATGAACCAATGATACTGCTTTGTTTCTGGAATCGTCTTCGCAGTATCAAAACGAGATTATTTTATTATTTTTCCCTGTCTACGATTAATAATGATAAAATATCAATATCTACACTTTTTCGTTAATCACTCTATAATGATAGATTATGTCAATAAAAATGCATTTGAAATAATGGATTCTCCATTACGCCAATTTTTTTATAGTCTGTAAATATATCAAGTAAAAAACTGTTGAAACTACAGACGAATCGAAGATGTCAATTCTGAGAAAAAAAAATATCAAAACATTATTTGCTCCGAAAATGGCATACAGAGCTTTCGGAGGACTTTGTAAAAAAATTCAATGAAAAGCACGTTGGAAATCCTAAATTTTATGTTCTACTTCTTTGTTCGTACGATAAATAATTTTCGAGTTATAAAATGGAACAAACAAATCTTTTGTATTTTTTTCCGGCTAAAAAATGTAATTTAAAAATCTGAAAAAAATCACAAATTTTCTTGATAGTTGAAACTACTTTCTAAAAATTTGTATGCGAATTTGGGTGATTTCAAAAAATGGACTGGCTGACTTGAACGTGGAATGCCCCAATTACAAAAGCAGAGCAAAATTAAGCCCAATATACTTATTTACACTTGACTCCCGCTATAATGAACACCTGCCCCCGTTTAGTTCGTTATACTGAGAGTCGAGTGTATAACCAAACAGTACCTACCAGAGGGAGTTCGGTGAATGGAATAACCGATGTAACATGCCGTCATTTTGTCGTTCGTGTCATCTGCAACTAAATCTCCAAACGTTTTTTTCCCGCATTTTTATGTATATCGTAATGTAAATTTCGGTTTCGAATTATTAAAATTGTAGATATTCGCAAAGCTGGGCAGAAAACAGTTAATTCATCAATCGTTAATTACCGAAGTTAGCACATTACTCAAAGATTTAACTTTCAAGTTAAATTAAAAAATTATTAACGGTCTTAACTTCCGTTAAATTGAACTTCCGTTAACTGATCATTGGTTATTTGCGAAATTTTGTTTCTTTGAAAAGAGGTCTAAAGGCCACAAATCTCTGAAAAACGAAGCTCAGAATTTTGTAAGAACTTGGCTCGACTTGAAGTCAAAAGACTAGGAATAATTTATTGCTACTGTTGATGTTACCTGCATACGAATATACGATTCGGTATTTTCTTTCTAAAAACATCCAATACTTAAGCTACCAACTTGTTTCATTTACCTAAAAAAAATAGAAGATTACCTAAAAAAAATAGAAAATAGTTCGGAATAATTTTTTTACATTTTTTTTTGTTTTCAAAACTACATTTAAAAACAAAGACATTGAAAAGAAAATTGTTATTTAGTTTATTTTTAAACAAACAGGCTTTCAAAATTTTATTTATGATGGAATTATAGCTATTGTATATAAAATTACTTAATAAACTATGGCTTTTGGGTAATTAAAAAAAAACGAAGTGTTGAAAAAAAAACATGAAACGAATTCCATCACAAATTAGCCATCATTGAAAATTTTTTTAAAGCCTGTTGTTTGTCCAAAAATGAACCAAATAACGGTTTTTTCATTTCCTTTTTTTTAAATATAGATTTCAAAAAAAAATATAAAAAAATTATTCAGAACTATCTTCTATTTTTTTTTTTACTTTTTCGAAAAACATTGAAATTTTTTCGATGATAACGACTATCAATTTCATTTATTTTTTTTGTTTGAGACTTTGAGGTCTTTCAAAATCCTCAAAAATCCCCAGAATGATATTATAAGAAACAAGCTGAGTTTTTAAAAAATAATTTTTTCAATTGAAAAAAAAAATAAAAAACGAAAAGTGCCCACTCTGAAAATTTCAGCGAATTTGTAGCAAATGTCAAAGTTTCTAGAAAAAAAGGGAAAAAAAATCAAAAATGGCGGTCATCGAGAAATTTTCGTTTTTTCCGAAAATTAGAAAAAAAAACGTTGAAGATCGGGCTGCATAATTTTTTTTCTGAAAAGTACATTTAAAAACAAAAAGTTTGAAAAAAAGTGCCCATAAGCTTATTTTTGAAACATTTATGGATATTTGAAAAATGAAAAGCCAATTTTTTTTGCAAAATTTATAACTTTTTATCGGTAGGGAAAAAAATTTGAAAAAATTCTGAAAAATGTTTTTGATAGGGTAGAAACAGATAAAAAAGTTTCAGCCAAATCGAAATGGGTCGGGGTTTAAAGTGGTTGATTGACATGACCCATATAATACATAACCATCAATACAAATTCTGAGTGGTTAACTTTTAACGGATAACTCTAACTTGCGTTAAATTTGCAAAAAGTTAACGCATTAACGATTAACGAAGTTAACTTTTGGATTAACTTTGCTGCCTTTGTATATTTGTTTCATGAAATTAATAATCTCCTATGTAAGCTTATGATCTCGGATAATTAAGGATGTTGAGTCCGTACCGTCCCTTCCAAAAGTTTGGTACCTATTCTCATTGTACAGAATTTTATTGGGATTGATACATACTTAAATTCGTATCGTAACTCCGTTGATGTGAAAAGAAGTATCGTAATTGTGCATATTAATGATCGAAAATTCTTATATATGTATTAAATCAAGTTTTAACAATGTTTTTACAAATGAGGATTTACTTTTGGATGTTTTGTGCAAACTTTACACGAACTGGAGCACGAGCTTCCTAAATGTGTTGAAAAAATTACACATTGCTTCTTATATGTTTTTCCTCGAGTGTAATTTTTTTTGGTATTCTTGGCATCATTTTTTATTTAAAAAATACTAATAATTGAAAATTTACTTCAGTTTCCATTAGGCTGCGTGTAATTTGTTAATTACACGCTGCCTTATGGAATTAATTTTTAATATTTTGTCATAATTTTCAATTTGCGACTCAACATCCTTAATTATCTCTATATGAGGCATTCCACGTCAAGTCAGCCAACCCATTTTTTTAAATCGCCAAAAATCGCATACAAATTTCTAGAAAGTAGTTCCAACTATCAAGAAAATTTGTTCTTTTTTTTAGATTTTTAAATTACATTTTTTAGCCGGAAAAAAAATACAAAAAATTTGTTTGTCCCATTTTGTAACTCGAAAATTATTCATCGTAGGAAAAAAAAAAGTTGAACATAAAATTTAGGATTTTTAACGTGCTTTCCACTGAAATTATTTACAAACTCCTCCGAAAGCTCCATATGCCATTTTCGGAGCAAATAATGTTTTGATATTTTTTTTCTCAGAATTGACATCTTCGATTCGTCTGTAGTTTTAACAGTTTGTTACTTGATGTATTTACAGACTATAAAAAAATTGGCGTAGTGGAGAATTCATTATTTCAAAGGCATTTTTATTGATACAATCTATCATTATAGAGTGATTTAACGAAATCGTGTAGATATTGATATTTTATCATTATTAATCATAGACAGGGAAAAATAATACAATAATCTCGTTTTGATACTGCGCAGACGATTTCAGGAACAAAGCAGTATCATTGCTTCATTCCCAAAAATCATGCCCAAATCGAACTAAAAAAGTACTCATTGGCCATAGAAACATCGGTGTATCCAAAGAGGGTAAATTAATTCTTTTTTGCAATCGATAGACGCGAGTAGCCTTTGACTCTAATTTGAACAGACTTTATCGGTGTGCATGGGTCCATTGATAAAGTTTATTAAAATGTACAAAAAGATATTTAAAAAAATAAAAATGAAAAAAGGTTTAAAAAATTGAAAAAGTACAAAACATAAACAAAAATGCGGGCTTTAGAAAATATCTATAGATAGTCTCAACCCTGTTAATGCACAGAGAAATTTGTGTATTCGTTTGGGATGAAAAACGCATGGGAAGGAATGGATTATCCACTGAGCCAATTTTTGTATAGTCTGTAAATATATCAAGTAAAAAACTGTTTGAACTACAGACAAATCGAAGATGGCGATTCTGAGAAAAAAAAATATCAAAACATTATTTGCTCCGAAAATGGCATACAGAGCTTTTGGAGTAGTTCGTAAAAAATTTCAGTGAAAAGTACGTTGAAAATCCTAAATTTCATGTTGTACTTTTTTTTTCGTACGATGAATAATTTTCGAGTTACGAAATGGAACAAGAAAATTTGTTGTATTTTTTTCCGGCTAAAATATGTAATATAAAAATCTGAAAAAAATCACGAATTTTCTAGACAGTTAGAACTACTTTATATAAAATTTGTATGCGATTTTTGGTGATTTCAAAAAAAGGGGTGGCCGACTTGACGTGGAATGCCTCATATAAATAATAAGCATTGGCACTGACCAGCTTCGGTATTTGCAAGACTACTCGTCTTCAGCATTCTCAAGTGTTTGGCTCCTCGTTTATGGGTTTCCAATTGTTCGCGTCGATTCGCCGTCACGCCGCAAGGTTCGCACCGAAAGATGGGAACTCTCCAAGAAGAATCTTGATAATTGGCTACTGGAGACACAATCGGCGATGCCACAGGGGTTATCAACGGTTGATCTGTACGTCCAACCATTGTCGCTGTCCCATCGACTGAAAAAGGTATTCCTATTCCAAATCGACCGGTCGGATCCGTTGGTGGGGGTGGCGGGGGTTTTTTGACCCTTAAAACAAATTACCTTTTCCTCAATCGTTGCATATATTGAAATCTTTATATGAATAACCGTATTTGGATTAATCTAACGCAAGGTCATTCTATTCTACCGATCAAGGTCAGAAAATTATTGGACCGCGTTTCTAACGTATAAGCACGAATGAGTTGAAATATGGACAGGAACTTATCCTATTAGACGTACTATAAGACATATCATGACGAATCTAGATGATTTTGAGGTCACTCCTATCATGACCTTATTATCTCTTGAAACTTCCAAAACATTCTATGATAACATCACCATCAATAGTAATAACAACAACAGCAATAACAACAATATAACGTCTCACTGGGGTGACCTTGAAATGGTCCAAAACTGTCATATAAGAGCTCTGGACCACTTCAAGGTCATTCCAATGTCACCATCATTTTTTCCTCAAGTTTTTAGAACATTCTGTGACATCATCTCGACTAATCCATGATAGTAGATGGTGTCATAAAATGTTCTAAAACCTTGAAGAAAAAATTATGGTGACATTGAAATGACCTTGAAGTGTTCCAGAGCTCTTGTATGACAGTCTTGGACTATGACAGTCTTGGACTGTTTGAGGGTCACCCCAGTTAGACGTTGCATTGTTGTTTTTGTTGTTATTATTATTAATGATGATGATGTCATAGAATGTTGTAGAAGTTTCAAGAGATAATAAAAATGTCGGTCCTCAATATGTAATGAGTCATCAAACATTCTAAAAATTTCTAAGACTTCTGAGTTTTAAAATGTTTTAAAAAATTATAACTTCAGTTACCATCTGATACATGCATACAGCCAAATATTAATGTAAGATAGCGAATGACAGTCTATAATTTATCTAAAAACGATTATCGAGAGTTTTAGGCATTTTACATGTCAAATTTGTAGGCCTAATACCAAAAAATGTGATAAATCACTGTAGACTCTGCTCATTTATTCGTTAAGAGTATACACGCCGAAATTTATAATTTCTACAATTAGGGAAGGTTAAATATTTTAAATTCACAATTTTGCTAACATGATTTCCATTCAGTGATCGGCAAAAAAAATCTATCTATTTTTATTATCTAATTTTTTCGAAAAATTAATAATTAGCAAACAAATATTACTAATTTTTTTCAAAATTAGTTATTAGCCGGAACATATTACTAATTTTTTTCAAAATCAGTTATTAGCGGGAACATATTTCTAATTTTTCTAAAAATTAATAATTAGTGACAAAATATTACTAATTTTTCTAATAAACAAGTAATTAATGACAAAATATTTCTAATTTTTCAACAAAAAAAATGAGTAATTAACGATAAAATATTAATTTTCTCCAAGAATTAGTAATTGGCGAAAAGGATATTGCTAAATTACAAAAAAAAAACAATTAAAAAAAAAATTGCATGTCAGTATGTTCAAAATGTCCTAAAACATCGAGAAATAATATTTTTTTTAAATATCCGAATGTATGTATGTATGTATGCGTGTGTGTATGAGTGTCGCTGCCTCGAAAAATTCGAACATCTATATCTCAAGACCACATTGGAGTAGCGAGCCGAAATTTTGCACATAAGCTGAGCTCCACAGCCCCTTTGTTTGTTATGAATTTTGCAAAAATTCATTGACGTGTACGAATTTTATGCGACTTTTAAATTTTCAAAAAACGAGCGTGGTTCCTCTAGCGTTCGCAAATTTCGCGATATCGGGTTAAAAAACTATTATACAGATAGTTTGAGTGTTAAAGATTATTGCTATTTAATTTCGCGAAAATCGCTCGAGGGGTTCGTAATTTATAAAATTTTGAATTTTTTTCAAAAAGCGCGTGATCGCTCTAGCTTGCACATTTTTCGTGATACCACGCTCAAAATTTTTATAATGATAGTTTAACGAAAGAAGTTACTTGGTATTCAATTTTGCTAAAGTCGCTTGAGCCGTGCAAATTTTATGCGATCTTGAAATTTTCAAAGAAAAAGCTTGATCGCTCTAGCGTCCGCAAATGTTGCGATATCAGGTTTAAAAAAATTATACCGATAGTTTGAGCGAAAAATATTGTTGGTATTGAATTGCGCGAAAATTGCTCAAGGGGTTCGTGATTTATAAAATTTTCAATTTCTTGGGAAAGCGCATGATCGCTCTAGCTTGCACATATTTGGTTACATCAGGCTCAAAATTTCTATAATGGTAGTTTAATGGAAAAAGCTACTTGGTATTCAATTTTGCAAAAATCGCTTGGATCGCGCAAATTTTATGCAATTTTGAAATTTTCAAAAAAAAGCTTTATCGAAAATTGTACGATTTATTACTCCGATAACGATTTATACTCCGATAACCAGAGGTTGTAAAAAAAACTTGCAAATCGGAAATTTGCACATCGTTTCCAGAGTATTTTTCCGTATTTACAAAACTTCCTCTATGAGGAAGCCAAAACTGTGACATCTAACATTTACTAAAGTTTGCTAACATTTCCTCATAGAGGAGGATTTGTAAATACGAAAAAACACTGAGGAAGCGATGTGCAAATTTCCGATTTGCAAGTTTTTTTTTTTATTAATTAGTAATACTTTCCTTACCAATTATTATATTTAGAAAAAAACTTAGTAATATTTTTTCACTAATTACTATTTTTTTTTTTGAAAAATTGGAAATATTTTGTCGCTAAATACTAATTTAAAAAAAAAAATTAGAAATATTTCGTCACTAATTACTAATTTCTTTGAAAAAATATAAAATATTTCCTTACTCATCACTAATTTTTTGGAAAAATTACTAATATTTTGCCACTAATTTTGAATTTTTATTAAAAATTAGTACTATTTTTTGACTAATTATTAATTTTTCGAAAAAATGATTGATATAATAAATATCGTTGACGAAAAAATCGATACTGCCGATCGGTGGTTCCACTCAACATACTTAGGCTTGGTGGCTCCGGTCGTTGCTCTGATATGTTTTTTTCCAGCGTAATGCTGATTCGCGTCGATTTCCGACGTGAACCACGTTTTGCATGCCTGTAAAATCAAGATCGTGAGATATCAAAAAAATTGAAGTATCGATTATTCTGTACGTTATTTGTTGTTAAATTGACAAGAATTCCCTACTTAGAAATTCCCATTGGTATTAGTTAAGGTAGTACCGAAGTAAAACCACTTGAAACAGATTTTTCTGAAATTTGAATAGTTTTAATCAAAATAGGATATAAATCCCTTCAAAATTTTAGAGTGATCAACTGAATCGAGTGAATTGATCAGAAACTACGTTGAAACCGATTGGAATTGAAGAGTTTCAATCAAAATTGATAAAAATGTGAACAAGGTTAATTATTTTTCATTACAATGAATAAATCGCCCAAAATACTAATTATACTAATTACACCGGCCCACAAAAAAAAAAGTTGTGTGTGCTGGGTGTCCCACTACATTTTTCCTACGTATTTTGTCCCGCGGAACACGAATCTGAAGTTATAATTAGGGGTCGCACATGAAATGTTTGAGAAAATCCATAAAAACTGATAAAAATCACGATCTAGTGCACAAAAAAGAAGTTTTGTATGCTGGGTGTCCCACTACGTTTTTCCTACGTATTTTGTCCCGCTGAACACGAATCTGAAGTTAGAATTAGGGGTCGATGAGCAGTGATCGGCAAAATCGATATTTTCGTCAATTTAATTACCGCTAATTACTCTGTGTTAGAAAATTTTATAATTGTTCCAATAAATATTACTCATTATTAAGGCACTCGGTAATTAGGTGTAAGGTATTTATAATATTCGCAAATTCGATAATTCACGTTCCATTATTATCCAATAAACCTATAACTTGTAATTTAGATCAAATAATTACTCAATAACCAAGTAATTAAAATTTGGCTCTTATGAATTACTGATTTTTAAAAAAATTAGGTAATTGTTCCATCCAATTATTAATTATCCAAGTAATTAAATACTTAAGTACTCTACATACTAATTTTGTATGAAATTAGTTAATTATTTTTTCAAATTATTAATTATTCGAATAATTAAATAATTAATTCTTCTAATTACTAATTTTTCAAAAAATTAGTTAATTATTCTTTCCAATTATTGATTATTCGAACAATTAGAAACTCAATTCTTCTAATTACTAATTTTTCGAAAATTTCTTTGATCGATGCTCACTTAGTGATAAATCATTGGACAGAGCTTCAACTCCTTTCGAATTGAAGAAAGTAACATAATCTGAATGATCTTTACGCTGGATTGACAAAAAAAATTCCCTGAATTCTAGAAAAAATTTCAAATTCAAGTTAAAGTGTAGAGTTTTCTTTTTTCTTACGATTGCTCGAAACGTGCTGACGCTGAAAAACTCAAGATTCCGATGCAAATACAAAAAGCTTGAAATTAATTACTCCGGAAATTGATAATTAATATAATTACTAATTACTCAAATAATTAGTAATTAAAATAGCTCAATTACTAATTAGTCTAATAATTGATATATCTAAATTATTAATTATTCAAATAATTGATAATTGAAATAGTTCAATTACTAATTAATCTAATAATTAGTAATTTATATATCGAAATTATTAATTATTCAAATAATTGGTAATTAAAACAGTTCAATTACCAATTACTTGAATAATTAGTAATTTAGACACATACATTACTAATTATTCAAATAATCAATAATTGACATAATTCAATTACTAATTTTTATAATAATGTATAATTTAAAGAATACACATATTCAATATCCAAATAATTCGTAGTATTGGTCTTTAAATTACTGATTATCGAAATACCTCACAAAAAAAATGGATGATAATATTAATTTTGTAAATAACGATTAATTAAAAATCTAAAATTTTTTTTTGCCGATCACTGTCGATGAGTTGATATTTGATATTTTGATATTTTCACTGATATTTTTATCAATTTTTATGCATTTTCTCGAGCATTTCCTCATCGACCCTTAATTCTAACTTTAAATTCGTGTTCAGCGGGACAAAATACATAGGAAAAACGTAGTGGGACACCCAGCACACACAACTTTTTTTTTTGTGCGAAAAGATTGCTAGATCATGATTTTTATCAGTTTTTATGGATTTTCTCGAGCATTTCATGTGCGACCCCTAATTCTAACTTCAGATTCGTGTTTAGCGGGACAAAATACGTAGGAAAAATGTAGTCGGACACCCAGCACACACAACTTTTTTTTTTGTGGGCCTGTGTTATTATCGAATATTTCTGGTATACAGACTTCGCAATACGTGTTCCAATCACCGCTGCTCGTTGTGCTCGTGACTTGTCGATCGTCGGGCTTATTTTTCTTCACACTCTGATTGAGAAACATCGATACTTTTTTCTGATGTGGCTTCCCCTCGTAATGCAATTTGGCTTGGAGGGTAGAATTCATCTGGACAGTGAAACGTGCATGGGGAAATAATGAAAAAAAAAAATCCACATTGCTCGTTCGTGGTCAATCGATACTTACAATGGCGTTGCACAGGTCACATTCCAGTGGTTTCATCAGACTGGATAATTCCCTCTGGGCATTTGCCACCCTCTCTGAATAATATAATGGCTTTCAGGCTCTCAGGTGAAAACAGATTAACGGATATTGAAACTATTTGGTCACAACCATGTGTAAACCATAAGAAAACCATGGGCAGACCTTAGGCTGGATATTGGATGATACCCAAAATGGTATGCAATTTTTAACGATCATGCGAGGATCAAGGCAATGTGAAAGATAAATGCAGTTGGGTCCATTCCATGTCAAATCGACCACGAGTTGGAATCGATCCCTTTCAATTTCGATGAAATTTGGTCAGATATCTTTGTTTTTATTAAATCGAAGCTCTAGCAAAAGAAAAAAAATTTTAAAAAAATTTGGACACTTATGCAAAATTCAAAATTTTACAACTTTTCAATTCTTTCAAGTTTATTTTTCAAATATCTCGAAAACTATTGTAGTTACGAAAAATCGTTCTGAATTCGTCTTAAAATACTTGGGGCTATGAAAAAAAAAATATTCTGAAAAAAAAATTTGAAAGATGATGAATTTGGAACATTTTGAATTTTTAAGAATCGTGAAAAACCAAGTTCCGTATTAAATTTTTGGTTCCATATTTTTAATATAATACCTTGTATTGGTCTTAGAAGATGCTGAAATTTTCAGAAAGGTGTTTTTTGTTTATTCAAAAATATGAATTTTTTAATTTTTTAAAATCGTGTAAATCCATGATCAAAATTAAATTTTTGGTTACATTTTTTTTATATAATACCTTGTACAGATCTTAAAAGATTCTGAAATTTTCAGGATGGAATTTTTTTTGTTTCAAAAACTTTTTGGTAAAAAAAATTTTTTTTTTTTTAACCAAAGTAAAGTTGAGCAATCATGTAGTTTTGTCGTTTTGAGCAGTAAAAAAAAGTAAAAGTAACAGTATTGTGGTAAAAAAAAAAAATTTTATACCAAAATTCAAAAGTTTATAATTTTGAAACAGAAAAACATCAACCTGAAAATTTCAGGATCAATAAAAGGTATTATAAAAAAAAATGTAACCAAAAATTTAATAGGGAACTTAGATATTCACGATATTTGAAAATTCAAAATTCTCCAAATTCATCATTTTTCAACAACGATTTTTCGTAACTATAATATTTTTCGAGATATTTAAAAAATAAACTTGAAAGATTTGAAAAGTTGTGAAATTTTGAATTTTGCATAACTTCTGAAAAAATTGTTTTTAATTTTTTTCCTTTGGTAGAACTTCGTTTCGTTAAAAACGAACACTTCTGACCAAATTTTATCGAAATTGAAAGGGGTCGATTCCAACTCTTGGCCGATTTGACATGGAATGACCCAGTTGGAAAAAGCTGCAGCGAATGCCAAATTAGAGGCTATCAATATTCCCAGATAAAACAGATTATTCTTTGATGCAAAATCCCTTTGTTTCCAAAATTAAGAATCACTTTAACTTGAACCGTTTAAGGATGTTGAGTCCCTATGAAATTTTTTAATGTTAAACCTCTTTAAGGGTTAAAATGAAAAATTATGAGAAAATTCTGAAAATTTTCTATGTTTTTTTATGAAGTATTTAAGAGGTCGTGTAAAAATTTCACGACGATTAGGAAGCTCGTTATTAAAATATTAACATTTTGTTAAGAACAATTTTTTTAACAAATAAAAAAAATATTTATCAATAAACTTCATTTTGTTTCCGTTGCTTTCAATATAGTATAGATATTAAAAAATTGAGAGGTCAAAAAAAAACTTATCGCAAAGTTATATCAGTTTCCATAAGACTACATTTAATTTAATTTAATTTCTTAATGTTAATTGTTCGATAACGAGCTTCCTAATCGTCGTGAAATTTTGACACGACCTCTTAAACAACTCATCCAAAAACATACCAAATTTTCAGAATTTTCTCGTCATTTGCGATTTGGGACTCAACATCCTTAAGGGCAGGCTAAACACCCTCCCCCCCCCCCCCCCCCAACCTTACCGCTCTTGTGAGTGCGAGAGAGAGCGCCTATAGAGGTCCTGTAAGAGTGAGAGAGAGGGTCTTTAGCCTGGCCTTAATGAAAAAAAAGTCCCTAAGTCAAACAATGATTTACCTGCATCCAGGGCCGGATCAATTATAGACTCGACCTTGCGTTTCGGAGCTTTGATCTTGGTCTTGACAGCAGGAGTAATATTTTGATTATTAGGATCCGGCCAGGATGAATTTTGTTCGACCCAAGATGGAGTCTGTGGTACAATGTCAACGGTATCAGAATCCGTTGGAATCCACCAGGGTTGTTCGACACAGGGAAGCGGCTTTGGAGCAGTTTGGGCGAAATAACCAACTTGCGTTGGTTCTGGAAACACAGGTGCACCTCCCAATGAAAAGGGTCGCGCCATACTTTCATCGAAGTTCGCTTTGTTTTGCGCTCCTCCTGGATTAATCGGTATCCCGACGCTCGTTGTTCCAGCCTTATTATTTTGTTGACCAGGTGCATTTCCGATCTTTCCATCATTCGGTTTCTTGATTGCATCGACTTCGATGGGGTTTTTCGCTGTTGCAGACGACAATGGCGGTGGAGGTGGCGGTGGTGGAAGTAAACACTCCAGACCTGTTATAATAATTAATATTTTAGATCACAATATCTCGGTTTTAGGTGGACCAAATGGGATCAATTTCGTCCATGGGATGAAATTGGGTAAAATGAAAAGAGAGATGTAACATTTGGATAGACTTGAACGTTCGGTTGAACGAAAAATCGACAAATGTATCTGTTTAACGAAAAATTGGAGGAGTTTGGCAAATACTTGGTAAATAATAATTTCAAAAATTGAAAGATGTTTCAAGAATTATTTCCAAAGTGCTAACGTGCTTTTAAATTGTTTCTTAGAAGAGGAAGAATAAATTTGTCGATTTTATCGTTCATGTGAACGTTTGAAACTTCAAGTCCATACATTTAGAGGTACTTTAGACTTTAATTCGATTCTCCTATACGAACGAATTTAAATTTAAATTAACTGCCACTTCCGGCATATTGGCGTTTTCAAGAGTGCGGCAACTTTTTCAAGAATGCGGATGTTTGAAATAAATTGTGAAAAATTCAGTTTTTTATTTTGATTTCAGACATCCGCTATTTTTTTTTTAATCGACTTTTCATTAACGGTGGTAAATTGTTGTGTAAGAAACCTGCCTCTTTAAAATGCTTTTTTATTTTTTTGTTTCGGACTTGCCAATCCTGAGACTAACTGTCAGCCATGGGACGAGACATTGTCGACTTTGGCGCAGTATATAAATTATTCAAAGAATCAAAATAAAAAATAATTTTTCAGTGTTCGGTGTTACATTCCTTCATTTAAGATTCCAGTTGCAACATTTTGTGTAATTTAAATAATATGAACCCATTAAATGTAATTCAAAAAATGTGTGTCTTATTATACCATTTTTAGCCGCAATTGTATTTGTATTCTATGGATATTGTATATTATATTTGTATATTTGTAAATTTGTATTTGTATTATATTTGTTTGTATTCGAATTCATCACCATGTTTTGTACAGCCAGATTTAGTCATTGGATTAACAATTTCGAGTGTTGATTGCGTCGTTCGAAAAACATGGTTCGTGAATTCAAAAAGCGCGCCATTGCGACGTTGCCACGATGACATTAGTGTGAAGCTTAACCTCAAAAAGCAATCAGCATTATTCGAGGTAAATTAATTTCTTCTGCATCTCCCAAGTACTTTATCGATTTTACAAAGCTCTACAAACGCTTCTTGGATATTCAATTCACAATTCTGTAATTTTCATTCTAAACTGTTTGATAATGAATACAAATTTAATGTATATAAACGGGAAAAAAATTGGAGACCGTAAAGGCAAATGTTAATTTGGAAATCCATTTTTATTCATCTCAGAGGTCACTTTTCAGATACTGATAACTATATTCAGATCTTTAAATCAATATATTTGTTAATTCTTTGACCAAATGAATCTACTTACAATTAATACAACTAATACAATTACAATTAATACAATTAATAAACAGGAATTTGAAGTAAAGAGAAAAAAAGAGAAGAAAATGCACAGCTCAGTGCTGCCCCCAGTGAGCGCTTTTGCAAGTAAGTATAGAATCCAGAAAAACTGTAAAACTTATATATAGATATACGACTCTATCGTCATGTAAAAAGTGCTCACCTGGCACCTCAGGATTCTCAATGCCTTTCATCAGCCTCGACATTGTATTTTTTTGACAATAACGCCGGTAAGTTTCCCCAAGATCACACAATTGTTGTCGCGTAAAATCACAAAGCGACGATTTGTATCGTATCGTGTTTACGCGCGACCATCGAAACTCTTGGCACTTTTAACACTCTCGCACCGGCAATAAAAAATGGGAACCTAAACTTTGTTTCTTTGAGATGGCAGAATATTTGAGAGCCTCGATGATCGACAGATAGGAACGATTTCCTAATGACTTTTCCTTTTCTTCACAAGTCTCTCAATTATAAATGGTTTTGTTTTTGTTCACGTACTTTACGCGCTTACGTGTTAACGAGAGACCGGACTAACAAAATGGCCGCTATTGGCCGCTCTATAATGACGTCATTAATCTAGCGCATGCAGCGCCACTCGCAATTTCGGACACTATATCTATACACACAGATCACGGTTTTCTACCTTACCGACGATAAAACGTCAACGTCGTTCCGGAAAAAATGTTGAGATTGAGGTAGAGGGCAGCACCGAGCAGAGTTAAGAGCTTTTAACCATTTTAACAGATTTTGACAGATTTAATCAAAAACTTTTAACAGATTTCGTTCGGAGATGAGTTGTTCGAATAAAAAAAGAATATCGGGGCCACCTGTACACATTCATTTTGCAGGCGGCCCAAAACGTTTTTTTTCAATCCATCAAGCCGTCTCCAAGAAAAATGTGTTAGAAAATTTTTCAGGTTATGTTCATTATACTCGAATGAGATGAAATTGATCCCAAAGCCAGTGTGTTTATTATTTAAAAATTTGCAAATTAGAAATTTGCACACTAATTTTTAACTTTTTCAATAATCGACATTCTATTTTGAGAAAATATGGATATTAATTCTGGCTTCCCTAAATTCGTGATGTTTCAAGCAAAAATAATAAACTCAAAAATATCTAAGCAAAGTATTAAAAAATTTCATCAGATTCAAAATGAAAAAAGTTATTTTCTAAAAAAAAGTTGAACATCGGTGTAAGAAAAAATTGCAAAATAGCTTTTTCATTTCATTGAACCTCAATGTTGTTGTTTTCAAATAGTTATATATTTTGTTATTTGTTTGTTTTCTGCAGATAATGGAGATTGCAGAGGACAACTTGCTCGAATGTCTGGATGAAAAAATTCGCGATGGCAAGAAACTGGTTGAACGTTTGAAAACCATCCAAACCAAATTGGAGGGCGTTGATAAACTTGCTAGGAAAATCAATCAGGAAATTCGATTCCTGCTCAAGGTGCATGCATCGATATTTACAATGATACGATTTTGAAAATTCGACTAATTTGTCTCAGTAAAAAATAATTGAAAACGAATTCTTTAAATCTACAATCAGTATACCGAAAAAATGATTTAATATATTCAAAACAGTTTGTGGAAGCCGTACATTTTATAATAATTTCCTCCAAAAATATTTCAACTTCACCCATGAAAATTCTTTACAATGAAACTTGCACATTCCTTTTTTGATTATCTTGCACTATCGCAAAGCTGAAAGCATGGATAAGCAAAATTATGAAATCAATCGACTAATGAATTTTTTTACTTCAAGTTATAATTTTTTTGTTACGGTTGCCATATTTTTTTAGCTCGAGTTACTATAAAATTTAATAAACTATAAAACTAAACTATAAAATTTAATCGATTCGAAATTCGAATTGAATATCGAGTTATTCAAATAATTATTTTTTGCTCTTACGCTAATCGATTTCGATGAAGAAGTTATGTTGTTCTATCACATATTTAACTTAATCATAATGTTTTTTTTATAGCTCACTACCGAAGTAATGAAAATTTTAATAAAACATAACTTTTGAAAGAAAGTTTCATTACCAAACTTTTAATGAAATGTAAAATTAAAAATATTTTTTTAGATATTATGCAAATACATCGTTAAAAAATTAACAAATAAATTCAATAAACTGATTATTAATCAAGAGTAATTAAGTTTTTCAAAAGTTATACTCTTTTTATTTATCTGCAATATATTTCTCCCAAAGTTTGAAAAAATGTTAACGACAATAAATAAAAGTCAATTGCTATCTTTAGTTTCTCTTTCTCAGTTTTAAAAATTATTGAATGGTAAATAAAAAATGATTTATTATAGTTATGATCAATGACTGTTTTTCTTCCTCGTTCTAAAATGTGGCTTTATTTTGAGCTACTGACAAATTTATTCAATAATTTCGATAATGCAAATATTTATTTAGGTTTTCATCGTCAACAGCCTTTGCAATAACATAATCTTTTATTTTTTACTAGTAGTAAGGGGTGTGCGAATATTCGAATTTACGAATAATTCGAGACGGATCGAATCGAATAATTCGTAAATTCGAATATTCGCACACTCGTACAAAATAAAAGCGATGAGCGGGAATTTTTTCGTCGTTCAATCTAATTAACGAATTTCTTAAGGTTGTTTAGAAGCAAATCACGTTTAATGAGAAAATTCTGAAAATTTGGTATGTTTTTCAATGAAGTATTCAAGAGGTCGTGTAAAAATTTCACGACGATTTGGAAGCTCGTTATCGAATAATTAAGATTAACAAATTAAATTAACTTAAATTTAGTCTTATGGAAACTGACATAACTTTGCGATAAGTTTTTTTTCGACCTCTCAATTTTTTAATATCCACAAATATACTGAAAGCAACGGAAAGAAAACGAAGTTTACGGATAAATATTTTTTTTATTTGTTTAAAAAATTGTTTTTAACAAAACGTTAATTTCTTAATAAAGAGCTTCCTAATCGTCGTGAAATTTTAACACGACCTCTTAAATACCTCATACAAAAACATACAAAATTTTAAGAATTTTCTCTTTTTTTATTTTAACCCTTAAGGAGGTTGAAGTAATGATGACAGAATTCTGAAAATTTGGTATGTTCTTACATGAAGTATTCAGGGGGTCGTGTAAAAATTTCACTGCGATTAAGAAGCTATTTATTGAACAATTAACATTCAAAGGTTTCATAGCTTCTAAACAACCTTAATATTTTAATTCTCGAATAGGTGCGATCTTCGGGTGGCGTTAAAAAGGAATATCTCCAAAGTACGAATTTAATTCACCTGGCGGCGATGGTCGAGCGTTTATTTTCATCGAAAGATCCAATTCACGTTATGCGACCTTTCAAGGACGCGGACAATGAACGCCTGGAGGTCGACATTGTTTGCGAATCTGGTGCATCATGGGTCAAGGTCGTGGCGCGAAATCCTCGAGCCCTGACGCTGATATCGTTGGGAAACGGAGAATATGGACAAAAATCGATAATCGATCAGGCCGAGACGTACAAGAGATGCGCGAGTTTCCATCCCTACCGTTATAAATCACCGGAAATCGTTTTTCATTTTGCCTGTGGCGTGGAAACTCCATTGGCCAATCAGTTGGAAAATTTGGGCATTCGGGTTGAAGGAAAAATCGTGGAAAACGAAGAAAACGATGAATCAATCGGTAATTGATTTTTCAGACTTTCCAATAATTCAATTATCAATCAATAATTTCAAACAAGACCCCTCCGACCACATGAATCGACTCTAAATAATCGGGAATCGATAGTGGGACAAAAATTAGGGAACTGAGTCAATTTCTAATTTAGAGAATTTTTTCACCATTTGTTGAAAAAATGCAGTATTATTACGGAATAAGTTATTTTGTCAATCGATACAAAATTACGAATGCAAAGATATTTAAAAACACAATTATTTAGAAGCTTATAAATTGTCAAGTAATTTTGATAAAAATTCACAGATACTTCGTCTGGAAATTTTTTTATCATATTTTCTTGAATCTATGGATCATTCTGAACATTTTGAAATTTTGAAAAGGTCCCAATTTTCGCTACATGGTAAAAGAAGCTTTGTTTTTGTGTGCAATCAAGAGAAAAAATTTGCTCATTAATATTTTCGACTTGTAGAAAATCATAAATTATAAGAAAACAATACAAATTTCTGAAACTCACATTTTCTTTGGCTTCATTTGTTAGTTTTTTATGGGTATTATTCGGAATTTATTGTCTGACGATAAAAATAAAGTGTCTTTGAAGTTGACATTTGAAAAAATCTAAAATCTAAAACGCCTTTAACTCGCAAAAGTTATTATTAAATGCCTCTTTACTTTAATCAAGTTTTGTACAAACTTTCATTTCGATATTAAAATCTTTTTCAAGTTAAAGCTTCGCCGGATACTTTTTGAAATTCGCGAAATCGTCGAGAATCTTGAATAAACATTTTATTTGTTCATCATCATTTTTCCAGCAGCTGTTTCTTCATCCTGGAGATTAGGAACAGACGTCGATGATCCTGCCGATGAAAAAGTAAATTTGGAATCCGACGACGAGTCCACGAGTGACACTCAAGAAGATTTGTCTCTGGAATTCAAAACTCTGAGCTCGAACGTTGATTCGAAGGATATTAGAATTCTCAATCTCGACGTATCAACGCTTCTGGCTTACGTGAGCAACATGACAAATGGACACGCGAATTTTACTTATCGCGAGCCATTATTGACCAGTCAAGCAGAGTGGGAAAGAAGCAGACCGGTTAAACCATTTCTCGACGATTTGTTCGAGGGTAAAGAACTTTTGGTGTGCAAAACGGCGTACAAAAATTTCACAGACATTGTCGATATTATCGGCGGTCCTTGCGAAACACTGAGAACGAATGAACTAGTCAAGAGACTGACAATCGTCGATGATGCAAAAGAGGGAAGAATAATCGAGAGACTTGCTGTTGGTGGAAAAATTAAAAAACGCTCGAGATTGGTATTCGCTACTGGCGAAAGTACCAAAAGCATCACTGTCTCGGCCAACGAAGGATTTGTCAGAGCTGCGAGGATGCAGGTAAATTTTCGCGATTCGTGAAATTCGTAAAATTGAAGTGAAAGCAAAAAAATTATCTATGATTGAGGCATTCCACACCGTTTCGATCCGGGTCTGACCCTTCATCGCTCCTATTTGGTTCGCAATTTTTTATGGTTTTGTAGTACCACTGAAGAGCAATCAGGATTTTTTTCAGATTTTTTTGGAGCGATTTGACTTGACTATAATTTTATAGACAAATTATTATCAGCCCAAATTTAAAAATCTGAAAAAAATCACAGAAAACCCGTTTTTTGCATGAATAATCTCAAGCCTCGAGCCAAAGTGGGCAAGGTTTTCCTTCGGCTTATTATAAGCTTTTTTGAAAAAAAAAAAATTTTTAAATAGAAGGAGCACCTTTAATTGAGTGGGCCGTTATCCAAACATTTTTGTATGAATTGAAGAGGTTTAAAAAAATGTTTGGATAAAGGCCCACTCAATTCAGGTTTGTCTTTCTATTTTTTTTAAAATTTCTTATTCGAAAAGGCTTGTTATCATCAAAAGGGAACCCCTGTCCACTTTGGCTCAACGCTTGATATTTCTCATGTAAAAACGGGATTTTTTGTGATTTTTTTCAGATTTTTTCAAATTAAAGTAAACAAAAAAAGTTTAAATAGAAGGAGAAACCTGAATTGAGTGGGCCCTTACCCAAATATTTTTTTAAGCACCTTCAATTCATACAAAAATGTTTGGATAACAGCCCAATTTTATATAAAACAAATCGGAAATTTGCACATCGCTTTCTCAGTATTTTTTCGTATTTACAAATTCTCCTCTATGAGGAAATGTTAGCAATTTTTAGTAAATGTTAGCTGTCACAGTTTTGGCTTCCTCATAGAGAGGGCTTTGTAAATACGGAAAAATACTCTGGAAACGATGTGAAAATTTACGATTAGCAAGTTTTTTTTACTACCTCGGGTTATCGGAGTAATAAAACGACAGTTTTGTATCATACAATTTTCAATCAAGGTTTTTTTTGAAAATTTCAAAATTGCATAAAATTTGCACGGTTCAAGCGATTTTTGCAAAATTGAATACCAAGTAACTTTTTCCATTAAACTACCATTATAGAAATTTTGAGCCTGATATAACGAAATATGTGCAGAGCGATCATGCGCTTTCCAGAAAAAATTAAAAATTTAGTAAATCACGAACCCCTTGAGCAATTTTCGCGAAATTCAATACCAACAATATTTTTCACTCAAACTATCGGTATAATTTTTTTTAACCTGATATCGCAAAATTTGTGGTCGCTAGAGCGATCAAGCTTTTTCTTTGAAAATTTCAACATCGCATAAAATTTGCACGGCTCAAGCGATTTTTGCAAAATTGAATACCAAGTAATTTCTTTCGTTCAACTACCATTATAAAAATTTTGAGCGTGGTATCACGAAATATGTGTAAGCTAGAGCGATCACGCGTTTTTTGCAAAAAATTCAAAATTTTATAAATCACGAACCCCTTGAGCGATTTTCGCGAAATTCAATAGCAATAATCTTTAACACTCAAACTATCTGCATAATATTTTTTAACCCGATATCGCGAAATTTGCGAACGCCAGAGCAACCACGCTTTTTTTTTGAAAATTTAAAAGTCGCATAAAATTCGCACACGTCAATGAATTTTTGCAAAATTCATACCAAACAAAGGGGCTGTGGAACTCAGCTTATGTGCAAAATTTCGGCTCGCTCCTCCAATGTGGTCTTAAGATATAGATGTTCGAATTTTTCTAGGCAGCGACACACACATACACATACGTACATACATACATCCGGACATTTAAAAAAAATATGATTTCTCGATGTTTTGGGACATTTTGATCATACTGACATGAAAATCTCGAAAAAAAAAATTTCACGAAACCAAAGCTTCCTCTATGAGGAAGCAAAAAGTTTAAATAGAAGGAGAAACCTGAATTGAATGGGCCCTTATCCAACCATTTTTTTTAACACATTCAATTCATACAAAAAAGTTTGGATAACAGCCCAATTTTATATAAAAAAAGGGATTTTTGTGATTTTTTCCAGATTTTTAAATTTGGGCTAAAAATAATTTGTTTATAAAATTATAGTCAAGTCGAATCGCTCCAAAAAAATCTGAAAAAAATCCAGAGTGATTTTCAGAGGTTCTTCAAAACCATAAAAAATCGCGGACAAAATCGGTGAGGTGAGGGGTCAGACCCAGGTCGAATCGGTATGGAATGCCCCATATAGTTGTTTAAAAAATTCATGTCTCATTTTTGATCAGATAATACAGTCGTATGAGATGTAAAATCCGAATCAACGAGAATTTCCTGCTTTTAAAGGCCACAATTACGAAATTAGTGCCTGAATGTTAATTTTCATACATTTTTTTCTTTATTCGCGTTAATTTTTTTTCTCTGCTTTTTAGGGAATCGAATGCACGGTGGTTCTCCACGAGCCAAGATCGTTATCTGAAATGAAGGAAAAATACTCAACGCCAGTGAAGATATCTTGACGAAGCGAGTAGGAAATGTAAAACACATTGAATTAGGAAAAAATTGGAAAAACCGCCGTAAGGAGAAAAAAGCTTTTCTTTCTCCAGCAATAAAAATTCCGTTACAACGATGAATTCTCAGTCGAGTCCTTGCCAAGATTCTCAGTTAATTCAAACGACTGATTTTCGACTTTAAATATTATCGTCTGTAGAGTCATTTTTCAGTTGTTTCTCGAAATCTGAAAAACCGAAAAAAGGCACGAAATTCAAGTTTTACCGAGTGAAAGTATGGAGGAAAAAAAAAGTTTTCTCACCGTTTATGTAATTCGTGAAACGTGGATTGAGCTCCCGAGCGCGTTCGATAAATTCGTCACGCTCGTTATCGTTCGACATTTTAGAATGGCACTTTGCGCTGTTTAACAGTGCTTTGATGTTCGATCTGTTGACCTTCAAGGCCCATTCAAGGTCACGCAATGCAGATTCGTAGAGATTGAGACGCATGTAGGACAAGGCTCGATTATTCCACAAAACGGACGAGTCCTTTCGTTGATCCAACGCTTTCGAGTAATAAGTTATGGCTTTTTCGAAATCTCCATTTCCGAATGCCCCGTTTGCAATTCTTTTATAAGTTTCGGCTCGTTCGTTGCGTCTCCGTCGATCCTCGGCACGTTCGTTTGCATCTTTCTCGACCCCACGCATAAAAGCCTCTGATGGAGTTTTTTTTCAATTGAATTGTTAATCGATTTATCAATCGATGTGACGAAAAAAAAAATTTCATTCCAGAGAATGTAGTTTTTTTTTGCTCTCACAAAAAGGCGTTGTTAACACGGTAATGTTGCAGCAATGTAACGGCAATGTTACCGATTGTAACATGTAATATTACATAGACGCAGTGATTGGCAAAAAATCTATCTTTTTTTATTATTCAATTTTTTCGAAAAATTGATAATTGGGAAAAAAATATTACTAATTTTTATAAAAATTAGTAATCAGCAGGATTGCAAATAATGCATTACTTTATTTAATGCATTTGCATTTTCATTAACCATTAACATTTAATGGTTAATGGAAAATATTTACCATTTAACCGCATTAAATTTCATTAGCTATTAAAAAAGTAATGGTTAATGCATTACTTTTTCATTAAAAATTTCGCAACCCTGGTAATCAGTGACAAAATATTTCTAATTTTTTCCCAAGAATTAGTAATTGGCGAGGAAGATATTGCTACATAACCAAAAAAATCAATAATTTGTGGAGAAATGTTGTATTAATTTTGGAAAAGGTAATAGATAAATAAAAAATTACTAATGCATTTTTTAATAAGTACTGATTAAATCTTCGTATTAGTAATAACTTATATGATATCGTATGACATTCGATACAATAAACACTAATGTATGAAATATTCAAAAGATCTAATTATTATAAAAAATAAAACATTGTTTTTAATAGAGTTGTTTGAGCTTATAATCATGACTCAATCCGCACACACAAATACGTAAATATACGCAATACTTTTCTACAAATTACTGGTTTTAAATATTAATTAGTAATATTTTCCTTACCAATTATTATATTTAGAAATATTTTTTCGCTAATTACTAATTTTTTTTGAAAAATTGGAAACATTTTGTCGTTAAATACTAATTTTTTTAGAAAAATTACTAATATTTTTCCACTAATTCTGAATTTTTATTAAAAATTAGTACAATTTTTTGACTAATTATTAATTTTTCGAAAATCATTAATATAAACATTATCGTAGACGAAAAAATCGATACTGTCGATCACTGCATATACGTTACATGTAAGTTACAATTTCTTACTCAGCAATGTAACATGTTATATGCCCTGTATATAATAGTTATATTGCAAGATAATGTAACAAGTCATAACAGCTATGTAACTGCTATATAAAAGTTCTGTAACTGTTATGTAAGTTATGTAACTATAATATTGGAATGTAATGTTGCATTAATGCATCTGTTATATTGCGAATACATAACGGCCATTAATTTAAGGACAAATAACGACAAATTACCTCGTTACACCCCATTAATCTTACATAAATATAACAAAAGTTACACTTACATCGTTACAAGCATGTCACGTAACGGCTACAAATTTTTTTACATTACTGTAATGTAAAAACATTATATACCAGTTATGTAACCTGCTTATAACAAATGTTACATAACATGTTACATCCGCGTTATATACCAGTTATGTATCACAAGATTAACATTGTAACATTACATGTAACGGCTACAAAACGTTTTTACATTACTGTAATGCAACAAAGTTTTATACCAGTTATGTAACCTGCATGTAACAAATGTTACATAACACGTTACTTGCACGTTATATAACAGCTATGTTACACAGGAATAACATTGTAACATTACATGTAACTTCCATGTTATATTTCTGCAATATAACGTGTTCACTGGGATTCTTTTCACATCAAGAAAATTTGTTAGTTTTTATTTTGAAGGGATTGTCGATAAATCATGATAATTTGGGTTGTCTGCATCCTAAAGAACGTTTTTAAAGTTATCCGAACAAATCAGATTTGTTTTATTTTTTTTAACAAGTTAAAATTTTGTCGCAAAAATCGTAACTCTTTTTCAGTCCCATAAATTTTAGTTTTTGGAGTTCTTTTAAATTTTTTGGGGATCACACAAAAGGTAATTATTTTGAGAATGAGAATTTTTTTAAAATTCTAGATGAGAATTACATACACAAATATTTAAAGTTTGATATATGTAATTTTACCTTGAGACATTTTATTTGGATCCGCATCATCCTGCAAAACCTTATTTATGACCGTCCGGTCACTTTTTATTCTCACTTCGTCCGTTTCCGAAATATTTTTTTCCGCGTTACCATCCAAAATTTTATCCGCCATAAGCATTCCTTTTTCCTGCTCCGCCGCATCATCCGAGGCCAATTTTTTTACGACTTTTTCTTCCAAATTAAAAATAATCGTCAATTCAGGAATTATTTGGATTATATATGATTCAAAAAAAAAAAATCCTTAGCATTTCTCTGTCAGATTGGACTGAAACTTTTTAACATGTATACGTATAAGACAATTTTGAGAAAAAAATGCAAAAATTGATTCACAAATTCTGGAGATGATAATTATGTTTTTCGACCCTTCAGATTTTTTTACATAAGTATAAAAGTACAGTATTTTATAAAATTGCAAATACAGATAGATTTTAGTTATAATTACATGACAGAAAACTATGAAACACAAAATTGATACTGCGAAGAATTTAAAAAAAATCTACAAGAAATTCAAGGTCCTTTTCTTGTAATTTCGTAATGTATCAAAAAGTTTCAGTCGAACCTAAAAGTCCATCAGTATTTATAATATTAATATTGGGTCTCTTTTTCTTACCAACTTCAGTTACACGATGCATGAAATTTTGAAACTCTTCCTCGGTAACATTTTTGTCTGTATGTAAGTTATCCAACGCCTTATATTTTTCTCCTAGACTCAGAGAATTATCGCAATATTCTGATTCCATTTTGCAGTAGGAAAAATCTTTAAAATTGCTTTTCTAACAACTCGCTATCTTTCCAAGAAACCCCCAATTTTCGACTGGAATGATTGATCAATAATCACAATTTTGTAGCCATGGTTACATTAACATTTCTTCTTACTCAATGAATAAGCTTCCATAAAAAAATTTGTGGAAATAAACATTTTGGTAAATTAATCGTCACCCATGCAGAAATAATATTGAAAAATTGATTGATCATATTAAAACATGATGTAGAGGTTAACGGAGTGAGTTAAACATTATGGAAAAGTCAGATTCATAATTTGCCGCGCTTGAATTAAAAAAATAGCCTCTCGCGCCATCTATCGCGCACAACGCTAAAGCCGCGACCGCACTTGAGCACGAACACGGTCGTACATACAGGTCTTGAAACGACGGTGGTGGGGGATGTTCCGTTAGCGTCCACTTTTTACCTTGGCTTTTCGCCGTAAAAGAGCCGCGCTGCTAGCGGGGTTCTGGTCTGGGCATGCGCCCTGCGCATGCAATCCTAACCTATTTTCTCTATGGAATGACGCAAATCTTCGTCGTCGTGTTAAAATCATCATTTTTTGTCACAAAACGATACTGAGGTTACAAAACTCACAAATCGCACAAAATCACGCACGCAGCCGTTGCCGATTTAAGGTGTGAGGTTATGTTTCCTATAAAGCACCCCTACACTAGCGACTCGTAGTATCGTTACCACGCACTAATTCGTGGACATTAAGGGAACATCCCCCACCACCAAAATTTGGCTTCGTTTCAAGACCTGTATGTACGACCGTGAGCACGAACGAGGCGCGTGTGTGTATATATATATATATATATATACATGGGTCATTCCATCTCAAGTCGACCAATAATTGGAATCGACCCCTTTCAATTTCGATGAAATTTGATCAGAAGTTTTCTTTCATCAGAAATCGAAGTTCTACCGAAGGAAAAAAAATGAATTTTTTTTTTCGAATGTTATGCAAAATTCGAAATTTCACCATTTTTGCAATTCTTCAAGTTTTTTTTTTTAAATATCTCGAAAGCTTCTATAGCTATACGGAAAAATCGTTCTAGGTTCGTCTTAAAGAGTATACTTGGGGCTACGAAAAAAAAAATATTCCCAAAAAAATTTTGAATAATGATGAATTTGGAGAATTTTGAATTTTTTTAAATCGTGATAATTCACGATCAACATCAAATTTTTGGATCAATTTTTTTTTTATATAATACCTTGTAGTAATCTGAAAAAGATCCTAGAATTTTCAGAAAGGTGTTCTTTTTTTCAGAAATATGAACTTTTGTACTTTGGTAAACAAATTTTTTTATTTTGTTTACCTCTAAGTTAAGCCAAGTTGAGCGATCATGTAATTTTGTAATTTTGTGCAGTAAAAATTACACGATTGCTCAACTTTACTTAACTTAGAGGTAAACAAAAACAAAATTTTTTTTTACCAAAATTAAAAAATTCATATTTTTGAAAAAAAAAGAATACCTTTCTGAAATTTTCAGGATCTTTTGGATCAGTACAAGGTATTATATAAAAAAAAATGGAACAAAAAATTTAATGTTGATCGTGGATTTTCACCATTTTTAATCATTCAAAATTCTCCAAATTCATCATTTTAAACTAATTTTTTCGAAATATTTTTTTTTTCGTAGCCCTACTCTTTAAGACGAACTCAAAACGATTTATCCGTAACTATAATAGCTTTCGAGATATTTAAAAAATAAACTTGAAAAATTGAAAAAAGTGTGAAGATTTGAATTTTCGGAAAAAAAAAATTTTCCTTTGGTAGAACTTTGTTTCATGATACAAAAAAAACTTCTGACCAAATTTCATTGAAATTGGAAGGTCAACCCAAACCGAAGCCTAAAATCTTCATCGTCCTCATCATCGAATCTTCTGTCATTAATTGAAATTTTTACTGCTCAAAATTACAAAACTACATGATTGCTCAACTTTTTGAAAAATTCAGGATCTTGTAAGATCAGTACAAGGTATTATATAAAAGAATTGAACCAAAAACTTAATGTTAAAAATGTATACATGTTGAAAATTCAAAATTCACCAAATTCATCATTTTTCACAAAAAATTTCGCAATATTTTTTTTTCGTAGCCCCTAGTATACTCTTCAAAACGATCCCAAAACGATTTTTTCGTAACTATAATAGTTTTAGAGATATTTAAAAAATACTCCTAAAAAATTGGAAAAATGGTGAAACTTTAAATTTTCAAAAAAAAATTCAATTTTTTTCTTTTGGTCGAACTTTGTTTTATGATAAAAGAAAACTGCTTACCAAATTTCATCAAAATTGAAAGGGGTTCATTTCAACTATTGGTCGATTTGACATGGAATGACCCATATATATGCACACGCGCCGGGCCTCAGTCTCGTTCGGGATCAAGTGCGGTCCCGGCTTGATTCTCACTGGTCTAGTTACTTTTAGGCCGTATTTCCAGCTGTACACTAGCGCCCCTCTCGCCGAGACGCAACCCGAGGCCAGAGCCGAGAGAGAGAGTGTAGAGCCAAAGAATTCAGAGCATCTCCGATGGTTTCCGAGTCCCTCGCTTCGCCTCGTCGATTTTTCGTGCCCGCGTCTGTTTTTCCTGCCAAAAGCTCTCGTGGCGAGTACAAGAGGATCAAATGATCAATCTACACTCTCGTACCCTCAGAATGGAGTGGACCAATGAGTTGGAGCTGGCTTTTCTAGAAAGCTATCAAGAAGAATCTGTCTTGTGGGATCCCAAACATCACTTTCACAAAGACAAAAAACGCGTTAATGATGCTTGGCTCAGAATCAGTAATCTCTTCAATATTCCTGTTCCTGAATTAAAAAAGAAAAAGGATTCTTTGATGGCGACGTTCCGAGGACACATCAGAAAATTAAAAGCTTCGCAGCAGTCCGGCGCTGGCATCGATGAAATCTATCAACCAGTTTGGTTCGCCTTCCCCTTCATGCAATCGTTTTTGGCTGATCGCTACGAATGCAATCAAACAATAATTACAGAAAATAATGTATGTATCAACTTTCAATTATTTCACACGTTTATGGATTAACATAATTATTACAAAATTATTATAATAAATTATCACATAATTATATTACATAATTATTACAAAATTATTACATAATTATTACGAGTTGTAAAAGTATGAAGTGAATTCCTCTCTTATCTCTGTTGCGCTCAAAGTTGGTTTCCTCGGTACACTTTGCAATGGCCTAATGGCGCAAGCACTCTCCATTTCTCCTCTCCACGAACCAGGCTCAACTAACACACCATTATCATCATAAACGTCGATTGTACCGGAAGGGGTATATATTTTTGAAGAAGTATTACTGCGTCTCAAAAAATTATGCAGTAACACGCAAGTCATCGTTATGAGCGATGTTTTTTCTGCATCTAGCACAATAGCTTTTTTAAATACTCTGAACCTTGTAGCCAATACCCCAAAAACGTTTTCTACGACTGCGCGAGATCTTGACAATCTTTGATTGAACGTACGCTTTGGCGATCCCGTATCGTGTTTACCCGGATACGGCGTCATTACACTCGGACCGAGAGAAAATGTCCCGTCGCTGAGAAAAACATAGGGAACGTCTCTCTCAAAACCTGGAAGAGGGTGCGCTGCTGGTAGATCGAGGCTTTCCGAGCAAATTTGCTTCCACAGCAAACTGTCCCGAAACACATGACCCTCATTGTCTCTGCCCTGTCTTCCGATGTCAGCAAAAATGAAATTATAATCGCTATCCACCAAAGCTAGGAGAACAATGCTGAAGATCTTTTTGTAATTGTGATGTTCCGATGCCGTATTTGGTGTGCGCAGTAGAACTATGTGCTTGGCGTCGATCGCACCGATGCAGCGAGGAAATTTTTTAGCGAAACCTTTTTCGATTTTCAACCACTCCTCTGCGCTTGATGGTATCTGTAAAAGAAAAACCCTGCAAATTCGACATCTGCGCATAGCTTCCTTATCTTTATCCATAGTTCACGCAGCTTCCTTTATCAGAAAGTACAGCGATTGAGTTTGAGTGCTGTATCTTGAAAATTGCAGAAATTAGAGCTTTACGCCATTGTTGCAAAAACGAAAAAAGTCGATAAAATCTGACGCTCGTTAGAATTAAAACATAATGAAGGGCAATTCGTGCTGGACAAGTGTGCTAAATTTCAGCTCGATATCTCGAAGCGTTCTTGAGTTATTAATTATTTACATCAGAGACTCAGGATACATACACACGAGACTGCTTCGAAAAAAAGCAACTATTTTTTGTTTCTCGAAACATCCTATTAAATATTTTTGGGGAGGTGAAAAAATATGCCCGTTAAAAGCAGTGCTCTTGATATAAATATTTAAATAAATCTCATCGCAAATTTCTATTTCCCATTTAAATAACAGAGGAAAAAAAAATTCAAACTTTGAAATTTTATATCTCGGCTTCAAGTCAATGTACCAAAATGAACGATATATATTCTTGTAGAGAATTGAACGCTTTACAAAAAAGATCTCTTATGATTTTCCCATAAACTCACTCCTTTAAAAGTTATTCAAAGTTAAAGTTAAATTTAGAGTAAATACACTGCAACCTCGATAATCGGTACCTCGATCGTTGCAATTGCAGCGTAGTGGGAGAAGCGCCAAGCCAATCGCGTCAGGCCGCCGTCAGCCACCAGCGGCGCAGAGACGGTTTTGTGCAATGTGCGCAACCTCACTTCTTGCAAGAGTCGGTCCCGATGGATTCCGATTATCGAGGTCGCAGTGTATCACTTTTTTTTTAGTTTCCGGCAAAATGTTGAAAACAATTACTAAATATCGTAAAATCTTTCCTGAAACAAAAGTTCAAATTGGATTAACATACATTACCTAATTTTTAAAGAAACGATAACAGTATATATATATATATATATATATATATTAGAACGTGAATAACTTTTGAAGGAGTGGGTTTATCGAAAAATCATAAGAGACCTTTTTTTGTAGAGCTTTCAATTCCCCACAAGGATACGTATCGTTCAATTCGGTACATTGATTTGAAGCCGAGATATAAAATTTCAAAGTTTGAATTTTTTTTCCCGCGTTATTTAAATGGGAAATATAAATTTGTGATGAGCTGAAATTTGCACACACATCTATCCGAAAATTTTTTCTAAATATGATTTCTCGATGTTTTGGGACATTTTGAGTACATTGGCATATAAATCTCGAAAAAAAGATTTTTCACGAGAACTTCCTTTACGCGGAAGCAAAATGGTATGATCATGAAATGCGTTACTGGTATTTTCAGTCTGAAGAAGAACAGAGCATTCCTGACAATATCAAAGAGGAAGGTAGAAGCGCTAGTAAAGGACCAACTGCAAGGACCTTACCACGACTTCAACAAGTACTCCGTCGCCGCAAAAACCCGCCAAAACTACAAGATGCGGGCAAAAGCATGAGAGATGCTTTAACGACATTGAATAGAGCTCTTAGCCAAAACAGTCCTCAAGAGGATGACTGCGACCTTTTTGGAAAAATGTTGGCAAAAAAACTGAGAAAAATACCGGAATCAGAAAGGATGCACTTAATGTACGAGATCGATGGAATATTTATCAGACGAATTTCTAATGGTTCATCAACCGTATTCGTCTCGCCTTTCAACGCTACATCCGTACCTTGTCCCGATCAACCCTTATCTCCTTACACTTATTCAGAGCCAGCGTCGCAACAAGAAGTAAACAGTGATCAAAACGAGTCCTCACATGATTCCAAATCTTTCCTATAGCTAAATAATCGAAACATAAAATTTCATTCAATCATTCACATAAAAGGAGAGTTCTTATCTCCTCATTTCGAATCTTTCTGTACATTTATGGATATGTAAAATCGTTCCTTCTCCAGTTCTTACACACCAAAACAACCCTAAACAGCCCCCATGCCCAGATTTTTCAGGCATGTATAGGACTAATTGACTATCTAATTGATTACTGCATAATTTTTTTTTAATAAAGATATTTAAAATATAGTTTTACATGCAACATTATTTTTCAAAAACTCACCTTCACTTCATTCTTCAAGACTCCGTTTAAAGCTTCGCATACTTCGGGTATAATTCTCGATATTATCGAAGTTGACATCTTGAATAAAACATGGAGACTCTGATAGCTTTCTCCGGAAGCCAAAAATCTCAAAGTGATCGCGAGCCGCACTTTAGCTGGAATTGCTTCCCTGAGTCGAGTATTTTGCTTGGAAATAATCGGCAGAATTTTGCTCAACAGGTATTCAAAATCTGTCGATGACATCCGAGAGAAATTTTGGGATTGACAAGAAGGTTCATGGATTAACTCTGCCAATTGTGTATCCATGGAAATTCTGTAAGAAAATATTTTCCAATGTAGAAACATAATACCAAAATAATACTCCGGGTCGTAAAAGTCCTCTGCTAATTTTTTTTCTAAGAAAAAAACGTCAAAAAAATCTGAAAATATTCTGAATTACTTTTATTACATCTCCTTCCATGGGCCAATAATCTATTCAACCATTTATAGTAAACAACATTTTTTACAATTTTTCTACTTTCAGAGATTTGAAAGTTTGGCTTGTGCCTTTAAAGACCCAGTGTACAAACGGAGGGTTAGAGGACAATAACCGAAGAAGAATTTGGGTATGTAAAATAAGTATACTTACTTTGTTCTGTTGCGATTTATTGCTGTCATCCAACATCTTCTTTTCCGGGGCCTCGAGCCGTTTTTTTTGTAATAGACGTTTAAAAAATTGTAATAGCTTACAGCAACTAAAAGAGTAGCGGCAGCAACTTTGACATCCATCGTTATTGAGTTCCGATTGGTTCCGATGATTGAATCAGATGGAATGGATTGAATACAATTAGGCGTCAAGGCGAGAGTAGGCGAGAGTGTAAACCGAGTTCCCTCGCGCGAGAGCCTTGGCGAGAGTGTGCATCCGCGATTTATGATTTTGGGGTAATTTTTGACACTAATTTTCATCGGGTAGATGACACCGTGCTCTACCGTTTTTGTCATGCACAGATTCTACAGAGATTAGTAGAAGATAACAGTAAAGCCGGAGACACAATGACAAAAAAGAGAAATAAAGAATAAAGAATCAGTCATCCGATTGGCGCAGCTTCTCTAAAGTGCGCGGCGATTGGCTGATTTTTATTTTTGTCATTGGGTCTCGAGGTTAAATTATTACGAAGTTCAAGCAGCATGTGAAAGTAAATCAGCTGATACATAAGTGCGAGAGAGATAGCTGAAATTTTCGTGAAAGGAAATCAGCTGATAATCTGATACGTCAGTGCGAGAGAGATACCTGAATTTTTCGGATAGTTCTCAAAAGTTAGCAACATTTTGGGCAAAATAAAAGTGTCATTCTCTGTATCAGTATATTTCATAGAGCATGAAACTTTGTTTTTATTTTTATTTTGAACATTTACGAGAATGTCCAAACAATTTTTTTCACTCAGTCAGTAACGTCACTCGTGATCACTCAATGAATTTTCCGAAAAACGTAACATGTCATTTGAGGGATATATTTTAAGACGCGTGCTAGATTATTTTGCAGGCTTTTTTAAAAACTCGAGGATATGAATTTCAAACAAAAACATACGTCGAAAATTAAGATTTGTCATTTTGTTACCGACCGAGTGGATTTCGACTTGAAGCACGAGCGTCGAATATTTTTCATTGGCCAAACGTTTTTTCTCACTCGACCAATGAGAAGCCCGAGTCCGATTATGAAAACACGGCATGAAAATACCGTGCGACGCAAGAATCCGCGCTCTCTCTCGCTCCGATTGCTCCGATTGCTCCGAATGCTCCGATTCCAGTTTACCGTGAGCTTCCATCAGGTTCTGTCGCGAGAGGGAGTCATTCGAAGTAAAAAACGGCAAAGGATCGTTTGCGCGCATAACGGATTTGCTCGAGGTTCAGTGGAGTGTTCAACGGTTTCGGTTCGAAATCGAAAAGTGCCTTAATTTATACATTTTATAAAATATAACCCGGTCTCGCGTAAGGGAGACGAAAAGTCGATTATCCAAGACTGATTTGGACGCTTATTGTTGTAAAATGGCGGATGAGGGCCACGAGAATGGCACGAGCAACGGTGACGTGCCGGAGATCGAGTTAATAATTAAGGTAAGCGATCGTAATTAACGAAATTTCATGATTCCGTGGAAATTAAGAAAAACCTGTAGGGGCTTTTCTTTCCGAAAAAAAGACTCGAGAATCTTGAGGAAAATTCCTAAGTACTCGCGAGCGATATAGAAATGGGCGTGGAACGCCAGACTTCGAGCGCTCAAAGCAAAGCCGCACTATTACCGTTCCTTACTTTTCGAGGAGGCCTCTATTCTACACATTATCATTCTACACATGACACTTTCTACACTAAAGTTTCTACACACATCATTCTACACAAGAGAAGGTGGCAATAGTATTCTACACATATTCTACACAATATTTTCCTACACATTATTTTCCTACACATTATTATCCTACACATTATTTTCCTACACATTATTATCCTACACATTATTTTCCTGCACATTATTATCGTACACATTATATTCCTGCACATTATTATCCTACACATTATTTTCGTGCACATTATTATCCTACACATTATTTTCCTGCACATTATTATCCTACGCATTATTTTCCTGCGCATTATTATTCTACACATTATTTTCCTACACATTATTATCCTAAACATTATTTTCCTACACACTATTATCCTACACATTATTTTCCTGCACATTATTATCCTACACATTATTTTCCTGCACATTATTATCTTACACATAATTTTCCTGCACATTATTATCCTACACATTATATTCATACACATTATTTTCCTACACATTATTATCCTACACTTTATTATCCTACACATTATTATCCTACAAATTATTTTCCTACATATTATTTTCCTACACATTATTATCTTACACATTATTATTCTACACATTATTTTCCTACATATTACAGCTTGTAGCAAAATTCTACATTTGACGTTTTTTATCCAACTCAAATAAACTACAGAAATACATACTCCGCAATGTGAGTATCCATTCCAGTAGTAAATTTTGCTAAAGGTTGTAATGTGTAGGAAAACAATATGTTGGATAATAATGTGTAAAATAATTATATGTAGAATATCATTAGGACAATAATATGTAGAATAATAATGTGTAGAGTAATATGTGTAGAATATTATTTTCTGCCACCTTTTCTTGTGTAGAAACTTTTGTCTAGAAAGTGGTACGTGTAGAACATGTAATAATGTGTAGGATAGAGATCTCCTCTTCATATCTTGAATTCCCGAAACTCCATTTATCTTGCTCTCGATAAAAAATAATCCAAGTTCACCTTCATTTCTTACTATATAAAAAGTATTCATGGTTTTTCAAAATAAATGCAAAGAAATAAACACAAAAATTCGTTTTTGCGGATGTTAAGTTTTCATTTGGGTATTTTTTTTTTCATTTTGCCTGATGCGATTTATTCAGATGATAAAAATTCATGAAATGAGTTTTTTTTAAAGGATTTTTCAATTGAAGCAATAAAGAAAGTTTGGCAAGAATGTTTTGCCTGCTGATTGCTCCAACCTCAAAAATATTTGCAATATTTCCGAAAATATATTTTGTGAAATGGGTTCCGAAAGGAGTACTTTTTTATATTCAATGGCTAATGGTTTTTTCTTATAAAAATGAAATACAATTGATCCTTCTTTAGCTCGTGGCATAGTCTTTTTTCGCACGTTTAGAAAAGACATTGCCTGAACAGCTGATCAGTATCTTGAAGAAGAAATGATGCAAAAATATGTCTCGGTCGTTTTTGCATTGATAAGATGTTGAATAAATTTTGTGTGTGCTATTGATTATCGATTTTGCACTGCAGAGCAAAGTAATAGAATTTATGATCAAATTCCATGATTTCAAATAATTGAAACATCATCAAAACTGTTACTCCGACATTGACATCGATTTGACCATTACATTGAAATAAAAGAAAACAAATCTCCTTTATAGTATTACAAAAAACGCAGCATCTCAAAAATTAACACAATGGCCTTCTGCTAAATTTTTCTTCCTCAAATATTAGAGAAAAATCAAATTGTTTATTGAAAAAAGAAGGTCTTGAATTTAAAATTCTTTGCGCAGTGACAAAGAAAATGTTTTTTCTTGTAGTGAAGGCTTGATTCATGTTAATTGCATGTATAGTTTTTTCTAGTTCATTGTCGACACCGTTAAAAACTGGAGCATCGAGAAAAACGCGTTCAAAGTTTCAGTGATGGATATTTCGTGAATAAAACCACAATTTTGAACTCAACGTGACTCAGCTGTTTCTGCATAATATAAAATAGCATCAATGAGATTTCCTCTCCGCTTGTCTTTTCTGCGAAACTGCTTTTTCGTTTTTGCAACTTTGCAATTTTGTTCCCATGCTTTTTTGAATACGGTTGTTGAAATATTTTTTTTCTTTTTACAGTTTCACAAAAAGTATCACTATCAGCTTTATGAATTTTGATATAAAATTTGGAAAGAGCATTCTCAAAACATACATCTTTTAGAGAAAGAGAGGAAAATGAAATTTGGCATTCTCGGCGTAGTTTTTTAGGGGTTCTCATTGGTTTAAATTTTAACAGCCATCAAAGTAAGGATAAAGTTAACCATCATCTTAAATATTTTTAATGCATTGTTCTCAAAGATTCTTCGATGGAATTAAACCGAATAGTGGGGTCAGCTACGTAACTAATGTGTGCAATCTTTTTAAATTCTAAAATTTAAATTTTACAGATTTTAATAGATTCAGGTGGCTCTCAATATATTTTTAATCCTACAAAGTCGTTCTTGAGGAAAAAATATCAATTTTGCTGAAAATTTCAGCTTTAGCTCTTTTCCACTCACAAGCCTGAAAAAGTATAGATGGGATTAAGCTTTACCTCCAAGCAAAAACTCTCCATGCAAAAATAGTAGTAACCAAAACAAAATTTGAGTTTTTCAAGTCAATTTTTGTCTAGTTACTTTTCATATTTTGGCGTTATTTCAAATATTTTAATTATATATTTGATCGCAGAAGAATTTTGATGAATCGTTTATTGATGATTTTTTATATTTTCCAAATTTTATCGACATTTTAGAGTAAAGTTCTTTGAAAGGTTGAAATTTTGCGGTACAAAAAGTTTTGATGTACTGCAAACAATTAATGGACAATTTTTGGCGTTTTCTTGTTTTTTTTAAATTCTCAAAGATTATTGTGATAATTATAACTTTCATTCTTGCTCTACGATAAACAAGACATTCCACGCAAAGTCAATCTCATCATCGAGGATTTCAAAAATTCTTTCCTTGCGCCGTGCGCCGAGGCAATTTTCTGCTTGCCCTGAGCCATTGACATTTTTTTTCAAAAAATAATTTCAGTGCTTATCATTTCTTATCCCCATTCATATTCTGTAATAAACAAAAAGTAGCCAAGCTATTTTCTTCTCAAGTTTCAAATTAACTTCAACCGATTTCATTTTACCTTTCGCTGTTCCGAAAGGAGTTGAAACCATTTAATTAGCATATTTGCAACGGCCAATTAACACCTCAATCTGTACAGCCGGAGAAAAAAGAAAAATTTACCAGGCTATTTACTTCTCAAATTTGAAATAAATTTTAACGAATTTTATTTGCAAAAATTAAAATAAAAATTTCCCAGGAATTTTTTTGAATTTTCAAATTTTGAATGCTCTAACTTTATAGAATTTTTTGAAACTTTTTGAAATGTTCGCATCAAATTGTAGAAAAAAAATCAAAATCAAAAGTTTCTTCATGAAGAAGGATGAAAGATACTAGCGAAGTTCTAAATTTCATTTTTACTTAATTTTTCAATAATGTGTCTGGTTTCAAACAGCTGTAGTGGACCAAATTAATTGTGGTTGTATAAAAATAAAAATTTTAACTAACTTCATTTAAAAAAATTAAAATAAACATTTCCCAGGCATTTTTTTGAATTTTCAAATTTTAAATGCTCTAACTTTATAAAATTTCCGAAAACTTTTTGAAATTTTCGCATGAAATTGTAGAAAAAAAAATTAAAATCAAAGGTTTCTTCATGAAGAAGGATGGAAAATACTAGCAAATTTCTGATTTTCATTTCTATTTTATTTTTTAATAATGCGTTTAGTTTCAAACGACTTTAGTGGGTCGAACTAGTTTTGGTTTTTTAAAAATAAAAATGTTGACTAACTTTATTTTTTTTAATTGTAATAAACTTTTCCCAGGCATTTTTTTGAATTTTCAAATTTTGAATGCTCTAACTTTATAGAATTATCTGAAACTTTTTGAAATTTTCGTATGAAATTGTAGAAAAAAAAAATCAAAGGTTTCTTCATCAAGAAGGATGGCAAATATTAGCAAGTTTCTGATTTTCATTTCTATTTTGTTTTTTAATAATGTGTTTGGTTTCAAACGACTTTAGTGGGTCGAACTAATTTTAGTTTTATAAAAATAAAAATTTTAACTAACTTTACTTTTAAAAATAAACATTTTCCAGGCATTTTTTTAAATTTTCAAATTTCGAATGCTCAAACTTTATAGAATTTTCTGAAACTTTTTGAAATTTTGCATGAAATTGTAGAAAAAAAATAAAAATCAAAGTTTTCTTCATGAAGAAGGATGGAAAATATTAGCAAATTTTTGATTTTCATTTCTATTTCATTTTTTAATAATGCACCCAGAAAAAAGATCTAGTCGTAGGTACTATAATCGTTTATTTGATTATTTTTTAGTTACTTTAAAGAAAATTTCCTTTCCATCCAATTTTGGGCGATATTTACTTCCACTATATTTATTTATTTGAATTCCCTGTCATCGAGAAACAGGCGTTGAAGAAAAATTCTATTCGTTGTTACTAAATACCTATTCACCCGTAATCTCATCCGATCATATCTGCAGATTTGTCAGTACCCCAAAAATCCGCCAGGTGGCTACCTCTCGCACAAGCGAACCTGCCTCTTGACGCCTATATCCTTTCCAAGCTCGTCTATGTTTGATATCCTTATTTTTCAGTATGGATATTTAATACATTGAACATTGCGGCAAAACGCAAGATGGTCGAATCCCCGAAAAGGATTTCCATTAAAAAAGGGTCTTTTTCTTTTCCCTTCTGTTAAAGAAAAGACGAAGCTCAGCGAAATTGTAGACTTCATATGTGTAGCGATACATTTAAAGATTGAAATGTTTAAAAATATAAATGGTGTAAATATTTTTAAAAAAATTATTTCATTTAAATGCATATTTGTTCAGGTTGAAATAATATTTATTAATATTAAATAAAAATTTATTAGATCGCAATATATTTTCCTAGTAAGTCATTAAAAAAAAAAAAATTTCGTTGACACGAATAGAGTTGTATTCGGCTGGCCTGCAACTAAAAAAAATTATTTGGCTTGACTAGGATTTAATTAAATGTACTAGATCTTTTTTCTGGGTTTGGTTTCAAACGACTGTATTGGGCCAAACTATAATTTTGGTCTAATTTTAATATATTTTCAATAGGAGTGAGAAGGTTCTTCGTAGTTTGAAAATTCTGGCCCGTTATAACGAAACGTCGACAATGTTTATTTAGTGACTAATTTCAGCGATGATCTATGACTGCGGGAGTAAGTCGCAGTCGCGAACTAGCAAACGGGACGATAATTCCACTCGAGTCTGCGACGTCAATTTTCATATTCGTGACTAATATAACTCTGACGCTCTCGGACGATATTGTCTATACTATTTTAAGGGGTTAAAATCCAATAAAAACCTCTGGGCTAAAACTTAGTCCTAAAAGTAGAAAAATCCCTTATCTTAAAAAACGGTCTTTTTTTATTGCACTCCGTGCGCAAAGTACCACTTTGCGCACGCTGCGCGTGCTCCAACTGGCACTTTGCGCACTCGTACAATAAAATTTCGTACGATACTATTACGACATTGAAGTTTGCATCGTTGCAATGCAACGTAAATAAGTTTTTTCATTTTTAGTAAGTTTTGCGTTTTATTTGTGCATTTATAATTTCAAGATCTCAATAAAGACCTTGAAGTGCATTTTAACGATTTTTCACTTAAAAAATTCTTAGGAATAATTGATAAATAATAATTTCATTAATAAATCAATTATTATAATCACCATTCATGAAAAAAATCTCTAAAATTCGTTTTTTATCGCCACTTGACAATTTATCACCTGTTATCTATTCTTTCGATCCACGGACAGAAAAAAAATATTCAACAACATTGGGAAGGCCCAAAATTCGTGCCTTTGAAATTATAAACAATTTTCGAACTCTGTAGAAAAAGTACACAATTTTGTAAATATTTTTTCGCACGTACAAGAAAGTTGTTGGATGTGTCTTGCACAATACAAAAATATTTACTATCGCATATTTAATTCTGTGCCGATAAATTTTCTTCTAGACAGAGTTGCACCTGTATTTAAGATTCGCCCTTAAGCTACGAATCGCTTAAACTTGTTCCAATTTATTTGATACCGCCCATTTTGCCAATCGACACGATTAATTCCGATATTTTAACTCCATAAATCTGTCTCACGGTGCTCTTAAAAATTTTCCAGTCAATTCCGCGCAATTTGCGATATTTTCAATCTCGTTCTACACATTTTCTCTGTCGCTTGTAAAGGAAGAAAAAAAAGAGAAAGGAATCTCGATGGATTCACGCTTTTCTCGATCGGAGCAATTAAACGGTAAAAGCGGTTCTTGTGGTCAAAAAAACCGGCAGGGATTTAAAAAAAAAATTGAGCAAGTCGTTTGTCACCTTTCAATGCTCGAGGCTTAAATAACAGTTTGTCAAAAGTAAAAAAATATTTAAAAAATTATTTATTGCAAAATGCTCTTCGAGTACGATTAATTCTATAATATTTGAAAGGGACCATTTTTGTGTACCAAAATTTTAATCAGGGACCTCAACTCCGAATTTTCTTCATCGCCCTCTGATTTTCCAAGTTCAATTTTATTTTTACGGCGATCAAAATAGTACATTACGATACGAGTGCGATGAAACTTTTTCTCGACGAGTATCGTACAAAATTTTATCGCACGAGTGCGTAAAGTGCCCGCTTCTCGCGCGCGCAGCGAAGCGAAGCGTGCGAGAAGTGGTCACTTTACGCACGGAGTGCAATAAAATTTTTTCTCGATCTTTCCCGAATGGAATTGGTCGATGTAAAATTAATTGAAGTGTGTAACATTCCGGGATTAGAATCTACAAGATTAGATAACGCAGCCAGTGAGGTTTGTCGATGTCATATTCAATAACGTAATATATACGACGTATAAACAAAGTTTTTCCTCGGATTTCCCCATCATTATTATTTATTTATTTAAAAATAAAATAAGGTCAATTTAGGTTAGATCGGCATTATTTGGAGCTGCATCAAGGATTTTGTCCTTTTAGCTTCTAAATCCGATTACAAAATCAAAATTGTAATAACCTAAAATTAAGTTGAGTAAAAATGGGCTCCAACTATAAATTCACGAATTCACGATTAAAAGCCTTAACCCTTCGTCTGGACACTGGGTCTTTTAAGGCACAAGACAAATTTTCAAATTGAATATCTCTGGAATTAGTAAAATTGTAAACAAAATTTGTTTGCTACAAATGGTTAAATGAATGATTGGATCATGGAAATGTTCATAAATGATCATAAAAATGTTATAAAGTAATTCAGAATGTTTTCGGATTTTTTTTTACGTTTTTTTCTCAGAAAAAACATTAGCAGGACTTTAACGACCCAGAGTACAGATAGTCGTTTATCGATTTGAAAAGTGCAAATAATTGCCTAAAATATAGCCCATTTTTCAGAATTATTTTGCAACTACTGATCAAATTTGGCCATGAAATATTTCTGGCTATTTTTGCTCGAGTTTTTTTGGGTCCATCAGCGGCAAAATGGCAATTGTGACCAACTTCTTTAAAACCCGACCCGGTCAACTGTACCGGTTCTTTATCCTCTCCACAATCATTGTCAGAACCCGAATGCCCTCGCTTTCGCCTGTTATTCGCGTTCCACTCTCTCATTCGCATTTGTAGAATTATTACAACTTTTTATTTCATCGAGTCTGACTTCGTGAAACCATGAATGGAAGTAGACCCGATTTAGAGCATCGGTAGTTCAGAAACAGATATGTCATTCCACGCTTTGAAATCTTCCGATAGAAAAGGTCTCCACCAAGATCCTTAAGCCGGTACAAAAAAACGTGTTTTTGCGATATTTTTTTTTCTTGGAAAGTCGTAATTATATATTTGTACACAAGTTTGGTATTTCAAGCAGTAACGTCCGTAGGATACTCAGTAATTTCTTTTGTACACAAATATATAATTATAGCGGAGTTACAGCCGATTTCCGGTCAGCATTTCTTGAAAAAGTGTTTTCCGGTGAGCTGAGCCATTCGAAACCAGAGAATAAAAAATAAATAAATTCCATTGGTTCATTAAAGTTCACTATGATTAATTGAAAGCATTTCTGAAATATCAAATCAAAACAAAATGGACTGGGTTCAATTTTTGATTATTGGAAAAACATATTTTTCAATCATCAAAAGTTTACATAAAACAAAATCTTTTGATCAAGTATTTTGACACCTAGAAAAAGTTCAAAAAAGTCTTAGAAACATTTATAAGACGTTTCAATTGTTGTACTTAGTTAAAATATCGTTTAACAAAGTTGCTTTACGTGTAGGTTAACCCCTTAAGCCTGTATATATACGTATATATGTGAATTTTTTATACTCGAAACCTTGCTCTCTCGATGTTCGAGGTTTACAGACCCAGAAACCTCATTAATGTAATCATCTTTATCACATCAGATCTCCAGTTATGCTGACCTAGTAGAGCTTAGTGCTTCGTAATAACGGACAGCGGACAATTTTGAATCTGATATAAAACGAGGAAAGTTTCCTTCTTCAAAATACTTTTGATCTGTTTTTTTGGGGGTTAGGTGATATAAGTATATTTGCACCCAGAAAAAAGATCTAGTCCTAGGTACGGCGCTTTCATTTAATGCCTAGACACGAAGACACGGTTCATTTGTTCAAATAAGTCCAGGCATTAAATGAAGGCACTGTACTATAACCGTTTATTTGATTATTTTTGAGTTACTTTAAAGAAAATTGTCTTTCCATCTAATTTTGGGCGATATTTACTTGCTCTATATTTATTTATTTGAATTCCCTGTCATGGAGAAACAGGCGTTGAAGAAAAATTCTATTCGTTGTTACTAAATACCTATTCACCCGTAATCTCATCCGATCATATCTGCAGATTTGTCAGTACCCCAAAAATCCGCCAGGTGGCTACCTCTCGCACAAGCGAACCTGCCTCTCGACGCCTATATCCTTTCCAAGCTCGTCTATGTTTGATATCCTTATTTTTCAGTATGGATATTTAATACATTGAACATTGCGGCAAAACGCAAGATGGTCGAATCCCCGAAAAGGATTCCCATAAAAAAGGTTTTTTTTTCTTTTCCCTTCTGTTAAAGAAAAGACGAAGCTTTACGAAATTGTAGACTTCGTATGTGTAGCTATACATTCAGAGATTGAACTGTTTAAAAATATAGTGTAAATATTAAAAAAAAAATTATTTCATTGAAATACATATTTGTTCAGTTTGAAATAATATTTATTAATATTAAATAAAATTTTATTAGATCGCAATATATTTTCCTAGTAGGTCATTAAAAAAAAAAAATTCGTTGACATGAATAGAGTTGTATTAGGCCGGCCTACAACTAAAAAAATTTATTTGTCTTGACTAGGATTTAGTTAAATGTACTAGATCTTTTTTCTAGGTGTGAGAGGATACAAAACAGGTTTTGCAAAATGGCTTTAGGTGTTGGCAAAACAACACCGAAATATGTTTGGAGAAAGGAACTGGGAATACCGACGATGGGATATTTAATAAAGGAAAGAGCACTTAGGTATATAAGAGAAGTGATGAGCATGGAAGATTCAAGATGGCCAAAAATTTGTTTGCTAGAGGAAATAAGAGCGATAACGAATCGGGCGCCGTCGGAGTGGGGGAAGAATTTAATGAATGTTGTAAGGAAAATGCGTATCGAAGACATAGTGACTATGATTTGGGAACGGAGGGAAGAGAAAGAAATAAAAGCAAGAATGAACGAGGGTTTAGAGAACCTGAAAAAGGAAATACTGAAGAAAGAAGATGAAAAAATAAAGAGATCGACGTATAATGATAAGTACAAATTTGTGGTCGAGAATGATACTATGCCATGGAAGTATTGGGCAGAAAAAGATGCAAGCGGCAAAGATGAAGAAATGTGGGCCAGGTTTGTTTGACCCACCCTAATGTAGGTACAATAAACAAGTTTCGCCAATGTCACCATCAAGAATTGTTGACTATAAAACGTACCATAGATCGAGCTCAAAGTATAAGTTGATTCAGCGAGGTCAGAGACTTGAGAAAATTAAGATTAATCGGCTCCGGGCTTCAAACTGATTCATCTTTCTCACGATATAACAAGGCCGAGAGACCTTGCTCGTGTAGTCACAATGAGTCGTCACATAAAAGCTTTTACTTTTATGGTACCCATCGTTGCGGTTTGGCTATGATGATAAAACGATGGAGACTATGGATCGGCTGACACATCAAGCGTCCCTAAGAGTTATTCTCAATAGCATATGAAAAATTTTCACCACAAATGTGTTTAGTACCTTCCAATTCACCTTCGAGCATTCGATCAGAGAACGGTACTTTCTATTTCTCGTTTCTCGGAGTACTTTCGGCTAAGGGACATCATTCTTTATAAGGGTACACCTTTTGTCGACTACTGGTTGAAGAGTTAGGTCTTCCAAGAATTTTTTAGAGAAGTGGATAATTCTTTCTGCTCTAAAAGTGCTTTAGGACCTTAAAGGGCCGTCACCAATGCATCCATTGTGGAGTTTTGACATTGAAAATCGAACCAAAACCTCAGGCATTTATAGCAATGATTTATATAACCAAAAAATGTTTGGCGTTCTTGTTCACGACTTTCACGATTGTTTCAAAAGTGAGCCGGGCCTTTTTTCTATAAGCATATTCAACTTCAAACACCATGGTCCAGACAATAGAATAGACTCATGATGATGTCAACATCAGCTTTGTTCCATGTCCACAATGTTACGGTACCTCTGGTACCGCCAATCGATCGACGGCTGGAGAAAATCATTGAAAATTATTATTGTTGTTATGGAATAATTAATGAGCCGAGAGAGGCTAGTCGTTACATCTTCGTATCTCCGCCAAGACTGTTACTTGTTCGAGAGTTGCCCCGATGTAAAAGAGCCGAGCATGTTCATTCGCTCGCTGGAGTGATCGGGAATTCCGGTCCCGTGGTGAGTCATACACTCCTCTTCGGTGGACTCTCCTGGTTCTCGTATACTTGCGGTATGTTTGGCATACTTTACAGTGTACATACGATGTACCGTTACACAGCAGCGTATACAGCCCACGGTGAAGCTCACCATTTTATCACATTATCTTCCGCCTAACCATAGTCGAAACTTCAATTGCCGGTTAACATGAAGATTTAGATATGCTTCTAGTCAACCGATCGAATCCATTGTGTAGGTTTTCATAAATTCTCGGAATAGTTCAGGAAAAACCTGGAAAATGGGGTGATAACAGGGATGTAAATGTTGGTTAACCAGGAAATCTAGTTCTAATTAGAAACCAAATAATTTCTTCTCTTGAATAAGACATACTTCATCGATATTTTCAGTCTGATTATAAACGTGAAATGCTACTTAAATTAATTTATATTTATTGGAATTGTCAATTAAGTTCGATGGCCTCCTTCACTTCAACTAGAAGATGTTTTGAATAGTCCATGCCAACGTACTTGTTTTTCAAACACACACGGAAAAAACGACTTGGTTGGTTCAACCAAACAGCTTAGTGACCTGAGCACTAACTAAGTCGTTTAAAACGACTTAGTTAGTGCTAAAACAACTTAGTTACCACAACTAAGTCGTTTAAAAGGACTTAGTTGTGGTAACTAAAAAATAGGGTTCGTTAACCTAACCAATTATCCAGTTGATCCAACCTATTTCTCGTTTGGCGCTTATGTCAGAGCGTTAGCCTATTCGGTTGAACCAACTAAGTCGTTTTTTCCGTGATAGGTAACCTTTTAAGTAACGCTAAGAACTTATCATCCTTAGTTAGACATTGAATTACGGAATTCATAATGTTAGTTTCAACTTGAAGCTCAATTGTCCAAACGCATTAATTTGTGTAAGCTTTAGCTAACTGCTAATCGTTACAACTACACAAACTTATGTGAACTTGAGCAAACAGCTGAACTTCGTTCTCGCATAATCTTATTGGTTTTAGCCAATTCCTTAACACTGTACCAGTTTATGCTGGCGTTGGAGTTGGAACGTTTAATCGGACCATCAGTAATTATTCAATGACTGAAGCTACTGAACTCAACTAAAGTTAATTGAACTTAACTAAACTAGCATGAGATTTTGCAACTGTAACGGGAACGATTTTGGTTACTTAAAAAAAAAAAACATAGGTGACCTTTAAAATAACGCTTAGGACTTATCATCCTTAGCTAGACATTGAATTACGGGATTCATAATGTTAGTTTCAACTTACAGCTGAATTGTCCAAACGCATTAACTTGTGTAAGCTTTAACTAACTGCTAATCCTTACAATTACACAAACTTATGTGAACTTGAGCAAACAGCTGAACTCCGTTCTCGCATAATCTTATTGGTTTTAGCCAATGCCCTAACACTGTACCATTTTATGCTGGCGTTATGAACGTTTAATCGAACCATCAGTAATTATTCAATAATCGAAGTTACTGAACTTAACTGAACTCAACTAAAGTTAGTTGAACTAAACTAAAGCTAGCATACGATTTTGCAGATTCAACAGGAACGATTTAGCTAAAACTAATAAGATTATGCGATTGTAAAGTTAATTTATTTTATGAAGTTATCACAAAGTTTAACTGCCAGCGAAAACTAATATTGCGTGTGAAGGGTAATTCAAATTGTGTATCTAATGATACCGTCATCTGTGTTTTTCTTCTCTAACATTATCTGTTTACCTGTTTAAAAATGGCAGTCCCACGTTAATGGAGAACTATTGTCTGATAGTTATCACAGTTATAATTATAGTAATAATGCAGTCTTTTATGCTTCTTTAAGGTAATCATCCTGCGGTAATAAAATCCAACTTTAAGGTGTAATTTTTTTTCACCGGCACTTGGAGCTAATAATATGACACTCCCAAAGTTCAAGATGATGTCATCGACTTCACTTGAGTAAAAAAAATCTTGAATAACCACTCATATGACTTTGGTTTCAATGAGAATATATATTACCACTACTATTTTACATTTTCATACGTATTTTAATGTAACGTGACGGGCGTAGTTGCTGCGTCAGTAAAATAGTTATAACTACGTAAATTATTAAAATTAAAAAATTTCCTTTCGTAGATATATTCTTAAAGGTCTAACCTTCAAAAAAATTTTAAAAAAATTGATTTTTTGGAAATTCTAGACCAGAAAACCCCCTTAAAATTACGCTTCAGTTTGAAATGGCGTAGTTGCTGCGTCACTAAAATAGCTATAACTCTGTAAATTATTGGAATTAAAAAATTTCCTTTCGAGGAAATATTCTTAAAGGTCCAAAATAAGAATATGCAGAAAAAATGGATTTTTTCAAAATTCTAGACCAGAATACCGCCTTAATCGGTAGTGAGTATAGAATCTCGGACCTAGTTTGGGAAAAGAGGATTATTTTTCAATAAAATAATAGTAAAAAGTTCTCTATACATAGTTGAAGATCGCAATGTCGCAGGATACGTTGTTTACGACGCATAAGCGGAATGAAGCATGCGAAGACATAAACGATCAAGGGAAGTAAGTGACCTTCATGTTTTGACTCCGAGAGCACGAAAGATGGAACGAAAGCGCGACGAGGATGATGATGATAATGATAATAATTTGCTGCTTTAACGTTGGCTGTCTATCCAATAGAAAAGGCGCCGTAAATAGCTCGTTACAAAACACGAATGCCGACGTGTTTTAAGTGCCACCCAGAGGACGAGAAAACGACTGTTTTGTAGAGGAGATTGAAATAGTTAATAATGGAAAGGTTCGAGGATGCACCTGCGTGCGCCAATCACATTCCAACTTGCAGATGGACGTGATCCCATCTGCCATGGCGTCAAATTCAATTTTCTTACGTCGTTATATTTCTCCATTTGCTTGCATATGGGGCATTCCATAACAAGTCGACCTGAGTGTGACCCTCGACCTCGCTGATTTCGTTCACGATTTTTTATATGATTCTTCCAACTCAAACTAGCATTCAGATTTTTAAAACCAAATTTGTACGTTATGTACCGTTATGATTTTTCGAAAAAAATGTTGAAAAAATCATAACGTACTTAAATTTGGTTTTAAAAATCTGAAAAAAATTCTGAATGCTATTTAGAGTTGGAAGAATCAAATGAAAAATCGTAAACTAAATCAGCGAGGTCGAGAGTCACACTCAGGTCGACTTGGTGTGGAATGCCTCATATATGTACAGGCATAAATTCCACCTATTAGAGAAAGCAGCTATGACCGTGTCTTCATTGCTAGATTCTATGACCAACTGTTCTGGTACCAAGACCATCATTCCTTTATGTCTTTCCTTTGATCGTGAAGATGTGGAAAATTGCAGCATTGCTATGCAACGAAAACTAATTTTCTAAAATTCATTTTTTATTTTCACTTTGGAATCTTAAGAAGAATGAATTTTGTTGAAAAATAAAATTTTCCATTATTTTTATTTGGTTTTCATTTTGATTCGGTGGTGCCCTATTATGACATCCATCTCTTGAGTAATCTATTGTTTATCATTTTATTTTTTTACCCCAATTTTTATTGATAATCCGCCCTTTGATGAGAACAACAATATAGAGATTGCTCGGAACTTAAATAACGATAAGCAACGGGAAAATCTTGTAAAATTCTCTCAAACGCAATTTCCTAGTATCTGTAGGAAATTCTTACTGACAATTGAAATTTTCAAGGTTATCATTAATGAGCTAAAAACGAGTGTTAATATCTAATTATCCAGTCAAACGAGTCTCGCAATATAACCTGCTAGACCACATAGAGGAATATCTTCAATACTCTACTGTTCATGCATGCATATTGCAACCGCGGAAAAACTATTAGAAAGGCAGAATCTATTAATGATAGCCGGGTCATTCCATGTCAAATCGACCAATAGTTGGAATCGACCCCTTTCAATTTCGATGAAATTTGGTCAGAGGTTTTCTTTTGTCATAAAACGAAGTTCTATCCAAGGAAAAAAATTGAAAAAATTTTTTTCGAAAGTTATGCAAAATTCAAAATTTGACCATGTTCTCAATTTTTCAAATTTTTAAATATCTCGAAAACTATTATAGTTATGAGAAAATCGGCTTGAAGAGTATACTTGGGGCTACGAAAAAAAAAATATATATTCCGAAAAATTTTTTTGAAAAATGATGAATTTACAATTTTTATCATGAAAATCCACGATCAACATTAAATTTTTGGTTCAATTTTTTTTAAATATAATACCTTGCACTGATCTTGAAAGATCCTGAAATTTTCAGAAGGGTGTTTTCTTTTCAAAAATATGAATTTTTCAATTTTTGTAAACAACATTTTTTTTTTTATGTCTAGGGAAAGTAAAGTTGAGCAATCATGTAATTTTGTAATTTTAAGCAGTACAAATTACATGATTGCTCAACTGTACTTAACTTAGAAGTGAAATTTTTTTTTTTTTTACAAAAATTTAAAAATTCATATTTAAAAAAACACCTTTATGAAAATTTCACGATCTTTTAACATCAGCACAAGGTATATATTATATTTAAAAAATGGAACCAAAAATTTAATGATGATCGTGGATTTTCACGATTTTTAAAACTTCAAAACTCCAAATTCATCATTTTTCAAAAAAAAATTTGGGAATATTTTTTTTTCCGTAGCCCCAAGTATACTCTTTAAGACGAATCCAAAACGATTTTTTTCGTAACTATAATAGTTTTTGAGATATTTCAAAAAGAAACTAGAAAAATTGAAAAAATGATGAAATTTTGAATTTTCGAAAGAAAAAAAAATTTAATTTTTTTCCTTTGGTTGAACTTTGTTTTATGATAAAATAAAGCTTGTGACCAAATTTCATCGAAATTGAAAGGGTTCGATTCCAACCATTGGTCGATTTGACATGGAATGCCCCAGCTGTAAAAAAATTGAAAACGTCTTCACTGATGAAAAACCGTCAAGTATCATTAGATTTGTTCTTAATCAAAATTTGTGTGGCTACACGAAGAGAAATGATTTATTGAGTTTAAATAAATTTCTATCAAATAAATCGAATTTCATTCAAATATCCTTCTAAAAGGCTTGAAATTAATAAATTGAATTAAGGAGGAATATACACCTGGAAACGGAAAAAAATGTAATTTTCGATAATTTTTTCCAGGGAAACTATTGATGGAATGATCAGAACGGAGTTTTTCCTACTTAAAAATATATACTTTCTAGAATGTTTTCAATTTGATTCTATTTAAAAATGTTGCAAGTTCAAATGTCAAAAATCATGTGAATGAGATAAACAAAACAGGATACTAAAATAGATACTATTATCTTGTCTTTGTCATATCCCATTTAAAAAATAAAACGATTTTTGACAAAATGGCGGACGCTTGGACTCAACGTAGCTATTTTCAAGAAGAAATTCGTTCGTATTTTAACAAAAAAAAAGACTAAAAGTAGGAAAAAAATCCTATGACAAAGACTAGATAATTATGTATACAATAACCACAAAAAATTTGAAGTTAATGGAGTCTTTGGGTTATAAATTTGTCATTTTTTGGAATTTTTACTTTAAATTTTAAAAACCCAAGCCTTAAGAAAATGTAAAAATTAAAAAGTCGATTTTTCGGACCCTGTCAGATGTATATTCCCCCTTAAAAACTCATCAGGTTTGAAGTTACGAATTTCATAACAGAGAAAGGTGGTGGAACGCGCTGTGACATTCTCATTCGTGATTTACCATCGCCTCGAGGGTTAGCAGTCTAGAGTCGACACTTGAATTCAGTGACACGAATACCATGAGGATGCATCGGACCATTGACGATCCACGAATTACCGGGTCATAGAATAATGACATACCTGAAACAATGCGACATTAAAAGGCACTTTATTTTAATGCATATGGAGCGTTCCGTCCCAAATCGGATAGTTTGAAAAACTTTTTTTTTATTTCCTCAATTTTTTCATATTTTTTAGTACCCATCAAAAGACCCTTTCTGTTAAATTTTGAGATTTTTTTGATTACCCGTTCAAAAGATATTAAATTAACAAAAAAAAAAAACGCCCTTTTTTTTGTATTTTGGTCATAACTTCTTTGATCATGATCCAAATTGAAAGTTTTTTTTTCGAAATTTTTGTTTTTTATGGCCTTTTCAGAAAAAAATACAACTAAAATATTCGACGAATTTTTGAATGAGTTTTTTGAGTTTTAAACTTTAAATCGCGTTTTTAAAAGTGTCATTTTTGATTTTTTTTTTCAATTTTTTGCTCTAAACATCTATCTATTCAACAATTTTTAAGACTAGTCCGATCGTGGGATTTCCATAACTACTATTTATTTCGATTTTTGAAAGTTAATTTTTTTTTTAAATAAATTATTATGAATACCAATTTTTGTTACTGTATAGTATTTTTTTCAATATTTAGAATTTATTTTGACACTTTTTTATTGTTAACAGGTTCTTAAAATTAATAATTAATCGTTAAGTCTGTTTATGAACAATAATAAGAACAGTTTTTATTTATTCACGTATTTTTTTTTTTAACCTTACATATACGATTAATTCCTGAATTAGAATATTCCTTTGCCAATACGTTAACGTTGCTCATTGGAATAATTGAATGAAATTTTTGTGTCCCCCTGTGATTGACTTCGCAGTACTGTATCGCAAATAAAATCTTTCTTTTGCATCTAAATAATGTTTCTCAGGTGAAAATTTAACAGCAATATTCGGTAGACTATTTGGGTTTAATGCCCACTCATACAATTCTTGAACTATTGTTATTTGCTCACCGATTAATCATTTATTTGGAAAATCTGTTAACAATGAAAAAGTGTCAAAATTAATTCAAAATGATAAAAAAAATACTATATAGTAACAAAAATTAGTTTTCATAATAACTTATGAAAAAAAAGACAATTTTAATTTTCAAAAATCGAAAAAAAATATTTGTTATTGAAATCCCACGATCGGACTAGTCTTAAAAATTGTTGAATAGATAGATGTTAGAAACAAAAAAAAAAAAATAAAAATGACACTCACTTTTAAAAACGCGATTTAAAATTTAAAATTCAAAAAACTCATTAAAAAACACGTCGAATATTTTTGTTGTATTTTTACTGAAAAGGCCATAAAAAAACAAAAATAAAAAAAAAACTTTTTATTTGGACCACTATCAAAGAAGTTATGACCAAAATACCAAAAAAGAACGGTTTTTTTGTTAATTTAACATCTTTTGAACGGGCAATAAAAAGAATCTCAAAATTAAACAGGAGGGGTCTTTTGATAGGTACTTACTAGAAAATATAAAAAAATTGAGGAAATAAAAAACAAAAGTTTTTTAAACTGTCCGATTTGGGATGAAACGCCCCATATACAGGACTTCAGCCGTTTTGCTATTTTGTAAGATCGTGTTAAAATGCAGGTGACACCAGCTGATCTAGGACATGAAGACAAACGACATTTTGAAATTATTACATTTTAGCCGGTAGCTACATGTAAAAATCTACTATTTGATGGAAGGATCGTTTTTTGATGCATTGTTTTGATTTAATTTATAAAAAAATATTTAAGAGTAAATATATTTTATTCAATATTTTAATAAACAATATTTCGGGGGTTCCTTCGAATACTTATAAAATAAGATAAAATAACAAATACCAAAATTCAAAAATAACATAAGGCCGAATAACATTTCCTTCTTTGTTTGTTTCGTGTTTTAGATATGGCCAATGAACAAAATTTGTTTGACTTTGTTATTTTCGATGACCTGATTCAAAATAGCATTGCTGAATTCAAAAAACCGTAACTCCGTTGTAATTATATATATTTTTACACAAAAAACTATACTGAGTAATTTTTAAATGTTACTTTTCGAAATTCCAAACATCTGTATAATTACATTTTCCAAAAAAAAAAAATCACAAAAATAGGTGTGAAATTATATTATTTATTTATTTTTATTTCCATTAGCTACTTCGTTACAATTTAATCAAAAATAAATTAGAAAAATTGAACAAGCAATTTGAACCATACAAATAAAAGTGCATCAAGCCTTTTTTTTTTAAACAAAAAAAAACTGTTTCCCTATTGCGATTCCTGAAGCTGATTTCCAGTCGATTGAATTTTCTTATTCGCAAGTTTTAACTATTTTGCCCAATTTTTTTGCTAATCCACAATGTAACTTAATTTTATTGAGAAGTTTGGAACGTCATTGAAAATTCAAACGGTCATCATTTTTTACGACTGCGGATAATTCTCGTCGTAGATACGTAAGAAACCGAGTAAAAAGCATCGGTTCTCGAGAAAAAGTTATATTTATAGCTGATATCGCACATGCGACCAGCAGGAAAACGCTGGTCGTTCGTTTCAGTTCTCTTATTTCTCGCGGCTTGTTTGCCTACGACGTTGGCCATTAAGGGGTCTACCCTAATTAGACACGCAAAAAAATGCCTATTTTCACGAGTTTTTTTCATTGTTTTAAATTAGAAATATTAATATGACAAGTATGAGGCTTGATAAATATAATCTTGAAATGCATGAAAAAAAATTTTTTAAATTTATTTTTCGGTTCTTTATTATATGAAAATGCAGGCCAAAAAAATATCCAAAAAAAAGATAAGTGCGCCCTGTTGACGGAATCTCCGGAGTGGATTATCTAAAAAAAAAAATAAAAAAGGTTTTAGATTCAGTAAGGTCATGACTATGTCGCATATCATACGATTTTTGATTTTTTTAAAATTGGCAAAATGGCGGCCATATATCGAAAAGTAACGAAAAATAACCTTTTTTTTATCAGTTTTTTTTTATTTAAACCAAGTTAAACTCAAAATTTCAGAAATCGTATGATATGCGACATAGCTGTCGACATAAACAATATGTGGTAAAAATTTGGTAAGGATTGATGCAGTAGTTTCCGAGATTTTTTCAACAAGCCGTACAAAAATGTCATTTCGAGAAAAACGCGATCAAACTCCGAACGGTCTGCTCGGATCTTTACGAAAATTTAATATGATACTTTCAAATATCTATACTTTCGAAAAATGGAATTAAAAAAAATCGATTTTTTGAAAATTGCAATTAGGGTAGACCCCTTGATGTCTCCACCACCTTAAGGATGCTTTGCCCCTACAAATTATCAATAATAATATTGCCCAAAAGTTATTAATTAATTGTTGAAACAAATAATTTTTAAATATTACACATGCAAAAGGAGTATCCATATAAATTTTTACCTCTCTATCCCAAAGTTATTGATTTATGAAAAAATATTTTTAAAATAATCATAACTTCCACAATAACAAAAATATTCTAACTTGTTAGGAGGTCATTTTTTTTTTTTAATGTACATTTTGAAAAAAATATCGAAAATTGAGAAGAAAAAAATTTAATGTCTCTTTCGCCGTTTTAAGCTAAAAAATTTAATTCTTTTTTTAAATGGGACCCTTTCGATTTTTTTCAAAAATAGTTATAAAATTCTACATAAAAAACGAAATTTTTGAGATTTTACCGAAGATGGGATCTAAATAATTTCTTATTGAAAAAAAAAAATTCGATTTTTCTTTCTCGTAATTTTGATCTTTTTCCATTCTATGACTACAATAGTTGATTTCAATTATGTTAAAATAAATAACTTAACTTCTTTCACATATTTCCTTTGTAAATTATAATAATTAACATTAAGAATTACAATTTTTATGTGAAAAAATTGAATAAAGTGAAAAACGTACCTGAATTGTAATGTTTAATGTTAATTATTATTATTTACAAAAGAAATATGTGAGAGAAGTTAAATCATTTATTTTAACATCATTGAAATCAACTATTGTGGTCATAGAAGAAAAACAGACCAAAATTACGGCAAAAAAAATCGAAAAAAAAATTTTTTAGTATGAAGTTATTTGATTCTTATCTTCGGTAAAATCTGAAAAATTCCAATTTATTCAAATATTGCAATAAACCGTTATTTATCCTCGCCCAGGCTCATAACTACGAGGACTTGTACTTGACTTGTTAATCGTGAGATCAATTAATGAAGCGAATCTAGTTTAACCTCGCACCCACAAAGAGCACGAGCGTCACCGAAATGCAATGGTGATCTGTTAAGAAAATGTAGTCTTCAGTCTATAGGACTGCTCGACCACAGAACACGGGTGATGTTCCAACAATTGTATGTCAATTGAGGACGCCGATGTTGGTAATACATCTGACCTTATAGGTGCTCGGTGGGACTCTCGCTGGCGCGAGAGGGCGCGCCGTCCGACGCCATCTAGCGGATCTCGGGCGAAATGCAGAGATCGTGGCACGCCGCAGGTCGTCCCGTTACAGTGCCACCCTGTAAAAATTGAAATTGACGTTGCATATTTTGCGGCGCGCATTTGATTTTTCACTGGGAACACTGCAATTTCTAATTATGTGCTTTGAACATTCTACAGAGACCATTGTAAATTTTACAGTTCAAACACAGTGGATTTCGTCGTTTCCGCTTGTTATTTCTACTTTGTCATTTTTTTGCGGTGAACATTGCATTTTTTACAGTGTAAATCAGCATTTATAATGGTTTGAAAAGTAGAAACTACATTAAATCCATTAATTTATAATGGATTCCCAGTAAAACGCCTGAATTACAGTTCTGAAGCGTATATTCTGCATTAAATTCAGTAATTCTTTAAATATTACACATGAATTGTTACTGATCATTTTTTTCCGTGTATGTCTGTGAAAAAAACTTTCCTTCTTACGACAATTGCATGGATTGAGCAAATATAAAAAATATATAGTCGGTGGAAACGAGTCAAGGAAGTGGAAAAAAATGCCTCGAGCGTGTGTTTTGTTGGGTTCTGGCTCTGGGCTTGTTTGCAAATTGTGTTTTACGTTTATAACGCACACGGATCTTCAATGATGACCGCGTTTGACTATACAAGACCGACGATTACGCCATGCGCGGTCTCTCACGAAGAGAGTCAGAGAGCATTCTTGATCGAGCAATTCTCATACAAAATAACTAGTCTGGGACTCTCGGTCAAGGTGGTATTCTTTTTTTTTCGAAGGTTTTCCACATGTCCTTGATTGTGACTTGACAAACAAATGCCCGTGGCACTGCGATGCAACTGAAAGGATTAACGACGGAAGGAAAGGTTCCAAGAAATTTTTAGAATACACAAATTTATGAAGTTTAATGTGACACGACCTAAATTTCGACCTTTTTTCATCATTTTTTTTTCGAAATAACAAAATTAACATGCGATCGTTTTGAAATTTTTACATGTTGTTATTTGTATCTTGAAGAGTAGAAAAAATTTTTTTGTTCACTTAATTTTACATGAATTTGTTTATGACTTTGTACGTAAAAGTCTTCGAAGAAAAGAAAGAAAAAAATTCCAAGAAATCTTTAAATTATGCAAATTTATGAAAATTTGTGGATATATTTTTGTAAAGATAAATCGTAAATATTCTTGCCTTTTTTTGTTTTGTCAGTTTGCAGCTGAGATTAACGAGAGAACGAAAAATTGCACAAAACATTCAGAGTACACGCCTCTTGAGTATCGCGCCGATGCTACGGCAACGCCAACTGTCGGTTAACGGCGGCAACTCGAGGTCGTTCTTCTCATACAGTAAACCTATGAAAATAATAGTTTTAATTCGATATCGTCCACATTTTGACAGCTACAGCGTTTATTCTGGGATAATTGGAAAGAGAAAAAAAATAATAAACAATACGTATGTCTTAAAATTTTTTTAAACTGTATATTTTATTGAAAATATTGAGAAATTGAGTCTTGTATATAGATATACTTCTGTGTATAAGCAAGGCCCTGCAGAGTCAGCTGCTTCTCGAGACGGTGAGGTTAGGTAAATGTACTTGTCTCAAGTCGCTATCAATTCCACATATCCAATGTGGATATATTTCTCACATGTAGTTGACGTATATTTCGCAAGAATATCTCATTTCTACAACAAAATATATTCAATAGATTCGAGATATATTTTCTATATACATCGACATATATTCTTTTTCCGTGAGGTTGTTTTTATCACATATGAACAAATATATAATTGAATATATCAAAATATTTATACCTCAAGTTCACGAAATGATCTATAAATTTTGCAGACACACTTTCAAGTCTCTCCAGGCGTATAAAAATAAAATATCGATGAGTTTTTGTCGACTTTATTGAAAATTTCAATCACACATTTTTATTATTTTTCGAAACGTTTAGCGCCGTTGTAAAAGTGGATTATGATATATTTGAAATATATCACGATATATAAGCGCTTTTATATATTCTAAAAATATCTGACAACGCACTTTTTAACGTTTTTAACTGAATTAATAACGTAAACCGTACAGCTGACCGCATTCTAACGTCCGCGTGTTGCCTGAATCTGCCACAACGCCGCGCCACTAGAGTTATCCAAGAGGCGTATAAAAATTAGAAATTTGCACATAGCTTCCTCATTTTTTTCCGTCGTTCGTCAACCCTCCTTTATGAGGATCTCCTTGACCACCTTTATGACATGTATGTTTATTATCATGGCTTCCTCATAAAGGAAGCTTCACGAACGACGGAAACAGATGAAGAAGCTATGTGCAAATTTCTAATTTGCATGATTTTTTAGCAATTCCGTTCCATTGCATTATTAATTGTTTTTGTCGTCCAGTGTATTGGTGCTAGAGAAGTGAACTCCATAGCTGTTAAATTAGGAAACTTAGTGTTAACAAGTATTTTTCGAAAATTTCAAAAATTTTTTGCGAACGAACATCTTGAGCGTTTTTCACCAAATTCAACCCTAACCATTCTTATCATCTAGTGTATTCGTGCAAAAAGTTTTAGATCGATACTTCCAAAAATGCGGATGCTGGAGCGTTAACAAAATTTTGATGGAAATTTCAAAAAAAAAATTTCAACCGAACCCCTCGGGCAATTTTTATGAAATTCGGTATTATTTTTCATTGTCATTGAGTGTATCGTCACAAAAAAAATCAGCTCGATAAATGCAAAATTATAAAAGTTAGAGAACTTACAAATTTTTTGCGAAAAATTAAAAAAAAATTTCAAACCGAACCTCTTGAGCGATTTTTCCCAAATTAAATCCCAACCGTCCTTATTATAAAGTGTATCTGCACATAAAATTTCAGGGTGGCAATTGCAAAATTACGAAAGTTAGACGACTAACAAGCAATTTACAGAAAATACGAAATCCAGCCGAATAGACAATTATTTTGCAATTTCAAAAAAAATTGCACTTAGAACAGGGACATACGTAGTCTACTTGTATACCAAATTTCGAGTTGATCGGCCAAAGCGTTCTCCAGACATATTCATTTTAAAGAATGCACAAAGCGTACACACACACACACGCGCACACACACACACATACGTCCGGACATTTTTTCTAAATGTGATTTCTCGACGTTTTGGGACATTTTGAACATACTGACATGAAAATAGCGAACAAAAATTTTTTCGCGAAAACAAAGCTTCCTTTATGAGGAAGCAAAAATTGATGAAAATAGATGCACTTGAAGTTTCGAACGTTCAGTTGAACGAAAAATTTGAAAAAGTATTTGTTTAACAACAAATTAGAAGAGCTTGCAAATATACTTGATAAATAATAATTTAAAAAATTCAAAGATATTTCGAGAATTATTTTCAAGGTATTAACAAATACTCAAAATTGTTTTGTAAAATAATAATTTTGGCAATTTTTCGTTCATCTGAACATTCGGAACTTCAATTTAATAATGGATTATTTCTTGAAATTCTGGAAAATTGTTTTTTGAAAAGTCAAATAGTTCATTAAATAGGGAAATGATAATAATAATAATAATAATAATAATAATATGAACGAATAATTTTGGCAATTTTTCGTTCATCTGAACGTTGGGAATTTCAATTTAATAATGGATTATTTCTCGAAATTCTGGAAAATAGTTTCTCGAAAAGTCAAATAGTTTATTAAATAGAGAAATCAAAAAGCATGCATTTTTCGAGAAACTTAAGATAAAAAATTAATAAATTTTGAATTTTTCTCGTGGTTTGGCTTTAACAGGAGTAAAGAAACGCGAAGATGGAAAAAAATAGCAACTTGGCATAAGGTGCGGATTCAAGAAGTCAGCTATTTGCGGCCCAACACTTATAGCATCGCGTTTCGTATGATAAACGAAATACATGGGGAATATTCCTTTGTGACGTCGAGTGAGCGCGCTAAACGTGGGAAAAAATGTGATCAAAATTTCTAATGAAGCATAAACGTACGATCCTATAGTCATTTTCTTAAACAAGCACTTGTCAAATGTTTTGTTAATTGTTGGATAATTAGCGCCAGAACATCACGCGATGGAAATATCATCTATTATTATTGCAATTCAATGCTCGTCGATGACTCATGAAAAATATCGTTCTACCCTTTTAGATATTCAAAATATGTACAAATTTTGGGCAAAATCCTATAAAAGATGAAAAAACGGTGCTTCAGGAGATTTTCAAAAAAATTTTGCCACTAATGAGTATTTATTGAAATTTACAAAACACTATCGAAAATAACATATCTTCAGTTACATGTGTAATTTTTTTTTCAAACAAATGTTAAAAAATGAAGGAAATCTGGCTTTTCTAAAAAAAAAGCAAATTTTTTAACAAAATTTACGATGACCAAAATATCTTTGGAACTGTTTGTCCAAAAAAAAATAATTTTTTTTTGTGTTGGTATATTGCGTATCAAAATTTCAGAAAAAATCCATTTTTCGAGGTAAACCGGTTTTGCTTTCTTTGTCGGAAACGAAAAAATCGTAACAGACGTAAAAAATCCTATATTCAACAAACTACTGCAACAATATTTTTAAAAAAAGCACAATAAAGTTTCAAGATTACGTTCTTCACAGTTCAATCTAATTTTTTTTAACTTACATATTTTTTAAAGATGTGCTCCGATTCTTATGTCATTTTAAGGAAATATTTTAAAAATGTACACTGAGAAAACAATGTACCAGGATTTGTTAACTGTTGACAAATGTAAAGTTGAACAAATTTTGTAACAGTTCAGAAATATTCAAGTAAAAGTGCCAACTAAATATGGGTCATTCCACGTCAAATCGTCGACTTTTGAACCCGACCCCTTTCGATTTGGCTGAATTTTTTTTTCCTTTTCTACCCAATAAAAACATTTTTCAGGAAATTTTCAAATTTTTTTACCCAACCCAAAAAAAACATTTTTTCTCCAAATAGCTGTAACTTCTTCAAAAATTGACTGATGCGGAAGTTTTTTTTTCAAATTTTCCGTCTTTAAATGTACTTTCCGAAAAAAATACAAAAACATTTTTAGATATTAAAATCTATGAACTTTTTCACTTTTTCGAGAAAAATCATCTTTTCCTCGAAGTTGGCCATTTTCAATCTTTTTTTTTCACTCAAAAAATACTTTGAAAAATTCCGGAAAATTGCCGCTCAACATGGAGTGAGCCGACATTTCCTTCCATTTTTTTTCACTTAAAAAAAAAAATCAAGATTTTTCCGAGGATTGTTAGTTAAAAATTTTTTTTCTTCTCATGTTTTGAAACTCTGAGGTCCTTTATAAATCCTCAAAAATTTCCAGAGTGGTATTTTTTGAAATAAGCCCAGCTGGATGATTTTTTTTTTCAAACGATAAAAAAAATAGAAGGAAATGTCTACCCACTCCATGTTGGGCGGCATTTTTTCCGGAATTGATCAAAGTATTTTTTGAGTGAAAAAAAAAAATCGAAAATGGCCAACTTCGAGAAAAAAAGGATTTTTTCACGAAAAAGTGCAAAATTTCATAGATTTTAATATCTTAAAATTTTTTTTTTTCGGAAAGTACATTTAAAGACGAAAATTTTGAAAAAAGTCCCAACTAGTTAATTTTTGAAGAAGTTGTAGCTATTTGAAAAAAAAAGTTTTTTTTTTGGTTGGATAAAAAAATTCGAAAATTTTCTGACAAATGCTTTTAATGGGGTAGAAAAGGAAAACAAAATTTCAGCCAAATCGAAAGGGGTCGGGTTTAAAAGTGGTTGATTTGACATGGAATTCCCCGTATACTTCTTTACTACAAATGAACTGTTTTCTCAGTGTATGTTAAAAAATGCAATTTAAAAATAATTGATTTTTCAACCTATGAGGACATAATCCCTTCAATATTAGAATATCTGAGCAGTGATTATGTGATTAATAAACAGTTTTGTATTTTATAATTCAAGGAATTTAAGATACAAAAAAAATGTTTTTTCTCACGATTAGTTTTTTTTTTCAGGCTTCCACGATAGACGGTAGAAGAAAGGGCGCCTGCTTATTCTGTCAGGAGTACTTCATGGACTTGTACTTACTCGCCGAACTCAAGACCATATCGCTCAAGGTCACGACTGTCGATATGCAAAAACCACCGCCGGATTTCCGCACGAATTTTCAAGCCACACCGCCACCAATTCTAATCGACAACGGGGAGTCCATTCTCGAGAATGAAAAAATCGAGAGACACATTATGAAGAACATTCCCGGTGGTCACAATCTCTTTGTGCAGGACAAAGAAGTTGCGGATCTTGTGGAAAATTTATTCAGTGTAAGATGGAAGAATTTTTTTTTTTTAAACTTTTTTTTTTACACTGAGAGAAAAAATTACTGAATTTGAGAACATGAATTTATTTATTAAATGAAAGTATTAATTCGATAATTTATTTGTTGAAGCAAGAAAATCACTCTCCATTAAAAAAAATATTTTCTCGAATCTATTCCATTATATTAAACTCTTATTTAATAGTAACAATTAAATGCATGATAGATTTGATTAAATTTGCATTCATTTGATTAATTACATTTATCGCATCATAAACATTAGCTTATTTGAATCTAAAAAACGAATTCAATAAAAAATTATTTTTTTCGAAAAAATTATTTTCTTGCAATATATTCATTACTATTTTACTTCAAAAAATATTTTTATTTAAATAGATTTGATTGAATTTGTATTCATTAGATTAATTACATTTATCGCATCATAAACATTGGATTATTTGAATCTAAAAAACGACTTCAATACGAAATTATTTTTTTCGAACAAAATTATTTCTTTACAATAAATTCATAATTATTTTACTTCTATAAATATCTTTATTAAAATAGATTTTAATAAATTTGCATTCATGGGATTAATTAGATTTATTGCATCATAAACATGAGATTATTTGAATCTGAAAAACGACATCAATATCAAATTATTTTTTTCGAACAAAATTATTTCTTTGCAATAAATTTATCATTATTTCGCTTCTAAAAATATTTCTGTAGTATTTTCAATATTTATTGGATATAAAATTGATTGTGATTATTTGGAAAGAAGCTGTAGTAAAATAAATAACACATTATTTTATTCCAATAGAATATTTGTTTGGAATGATGAAATTTTTATTTCCTTCAAGCAAAGAACTATCATTTCTATAGTATACTTTAATAGTATACATAAGTTGTTAAAAATTAATAAACTGGTTTTTAAATGTTTTCTCATATTCGAATCTTCATAACTCCTAACTTTTTTCAAGTGCATAGTAGTAGTCGATAGCCTAATAGGTAGGGTGTTAGGTAGTTAGGTAGGATAGGTATGATGGTAGGTAGGGTCGAGGGTTCGAATCTCGGTCGGACAGAGAAATTAGTTCGGAGAATTGGCGCAGGTTTGTCTTTTTTTTCTATTTATCTCTTTTTGGGGTCACTAAACTATGCATATTAAATTATTTGGCAAGGGCAAATGTTTAGCAACAATTAATGAACACGCATTTGATTGAATCAATCATTTTTCCTGTTGATTGGTCTAATTAATTTGTTGATTCTACAATTTTTTTTTCTCAGTGCTTCCTGTATTAAAAGTCATGCATGTTTTGAATGATAAAATGTGTTCTTGATTCAAACAACATATTACATATAATTGATAACATATTGTTAGATTCAAGTAAATTCGTTTATTGAAACAGAAATTTATGGAATTGACTGAAAAAAATGAACCAAGTAAATATATAAGAGAACCAATCTAATATGTTTTGGCAAATAATGAAAAAAATTAGTTTTTGCCTTCAAAACTTTATTTCATTAGTTCTAGTATTTTTTTCTCTCAGTGTATGAACTCGTTTGAAGAAAATTACATAATAACCTCATCGAGACCTCATGGCAAATTTCAAATTGAGCGATTTTTTTTCCAAAGTTATTCTGTTTTTTGTGAGAAAAGAGGAAATTTGAAAAATCCCGTATAACACGAAAACTAAGAGGATTCATGAAAAACTTCAAGATATCAAAAAGTTGCGTCTGTTTTTGTTGAGTTCGGAAGAATTTTTTCAGATTTTTTTCTTCCAAAATTTTGTCCTCTCATGTTGAGGCTAGAAAAAAAAATTAGGGAAAAAAATTTGAAAAAAACTCCAATGTGTTGAAAATGGTAAAATAAAGTATTTTCCCCTCTTGAAATTTTATCAATAATCCCATAGTTCTCGAGTTATGGCAATTGAATGATCTGAGCTCCGATCCAGAAAATGAGAAAAACAAAATTTTGGGAAATAAAATCTGAAAAAATTCCTCTGCATTCACGAAAAACAGACGCAACTTTTTGGTATCTTGAAGTTTTTCATGAATCCTCTTTGTTTTCGTGTTATATGGGATTTTTCAAACCCAAATAACTTTAGAAAAAAAGATCGCTCAAAGTTTTTTAAAACGAATTTTTCTTTATAACGGAGTTAAAATGAATTTTCCAGAAAATTGTCAAAGACACTTCGCCGAATCGATGAAGAGTATTTTAGCAATTACTATTCTTACGAATTGTAAGAAAGCAGATTGACAAATCTTACAAATAAAATTGAAAAGTAAACCGATGGAGGATAAATGACAAATTTATGCTTGTAATGGATTTTCCTAAATTGGATTATCAAAATAAATGTAATTGAAGTTCCCAATGTGGAGCTGAACAAAAAATGCTCAAATGTATTACTTTTATGAAAATGAAAAAAAAAAAATCTACAATAATTGGTAAATAATTATTTTTTAAATAACGAAAGAAGTTTCAATAATTATTTGCCAAGTATCGGCAAATAATTTTTTCTTAAAAGAACGTATATTTGTGGATTTTGCTTTCAGCTGGAAAATTGCATTAATTTAAGTATTCGACAACTTCAACTTTGATGAATTGAAAAAGATAAATAGAATTATATTGTTGATATTCTATTTTTATAAATGTGGATTTTTGTTCAACAGAAATTGAAACTCCTTTTGCTGAATGCGAAGGAAAAGGACAAGGATCCGAAGTCGTCGACATTAATGTCACATCTTCGAAAGATTGACGACCATTTGGGACGCAAGGGAACGCGTTTTCTCACGGGTGACACAATGTGCTGTTTCGATTGCGAATTAATGCCACGTCTTCAGCACATCAGGGTCGCAGGAAAATACTTTGCCGATTTTGAGATACCCGAGACTCTGGTAAATTTGTGGCGATACATGCATCACATGTACAGGCTTGACGCCTTCCTCCAGAGTTGTCCAGCTGATCAAGACATTATCAATCATTATAAGCTGCAGCAGGTACGATATCCCGATAGTGAATATCTATCCACACGAATTTTTCGAGCAATCCAAGTCAAAATCTAAAAATTTAATTTCATCCGATTACAGTAGAAATATTAATTAATTTTGGCTACAAGATTTTTAGGTGCCATTTTTTTAACGCTTAAGGATTTTCAATGACCTGGCAAGTCTCGAAAATGGTTCCATGTCTAAATAACACAGCATCAACATAACACGTCAAAATAACATTCAAATAACATGAACTCTATACAATATTCTCTATTGGGATCTGACAAAATACGTGAGACATCTGGTGTTACATTTTGAAATTAAAACCAGGGTGCATCGTTCGTCACAACGTAATAATTAACATTAGTGGTTTTGAAAAATTGAACAAAAATGTCAGAAGTAGGTGTGCTTACGTCTCGCAAACCATCTAAAAAAAGAATTGTATGTTCCGTACATGGATGGGAGAGTTGTTTTAAAAAAAACCGTGAATCGACGTTCTATAATTTTCCCAAAAAAATGCACGTTGCGTATACGTAAAATTTTTTTTCGGTAACATGGAAAAAGTGGAGCAACTCCAAGCATAGAAAAACGCTTTGAGGATTTATATCTTGTAGAATATGCTACTTGACTCATACTTAACCTTAAAAAACGCATTTCACCGGGTGAGTAAAATTCGTTTTTTGAGGTTAATTATGAGTCAAGTAGCATATTCTATAAGATATAAATGTTACACTAAGAAAAGAACGAAATTTCGATGACTAGGAGTTGAACCAGACCATTGGCAAATATAATGAATAGTTAAAACTATCATTATCGGCCATTAATGTTTATAATTTATATTATATTTACAGGGTAAGCCTAGTCAGATCCCAATACATGTATTCTCTATACAATATATGAGGCATTCCACACCGATTCGACCTGAAGCTGACCCTTCACCTCTCCGATTTTTACCGCAATTTTTAATGGTTCTGTAGTACCTCTGAAGAGCACTCAGGATTTTTTTCCGATTTTTTCGGACCGTTTTGACTTAACTATAATTTTACAAACAAATTATTTTTAGCCCAAATTTAAAGATCTGAAAAAATCACAAAAATCCCTTCTTTTAAATGAAAAATTTTAAGCGTTAAGGCAAAGTGGGCAGGGGTTTCCTTCTGTTTATCATAAGCTTTTACCTTTTTTTTTTTTTTATATAGGAGGTACCTGAGTTGAGTGGGCCGTTATCAGAACATTTTTGTATGAATTGAAGGTGTTTAAAAAAATATTTTGAGAAAAACCCACTCAATTCAGGTTTCTCTTTCTATTTTTTTTTTATTTTTTCTTAAAAGCTTGTTACAAACAGAAGGACACCCCTGTCCACTTTGGCCCAATGCTTGAAATTTTTCATATAAAAAACGGGATTTTTGTGATTTTTTTTCAGATTTTTTCGATTTAAAGCGAAAAAAAAATCAAAATAGAAGGAGAAACCTGAATTTAGTGGGCCCTTATCTAAATATTTTTTTAAACACCTTGAATTCATACAAAAGTGTTTGGATAACGGCTCACTCAAATGAGGTTCCTCATTCTATTTAAAAAAAAAAAAAATGTTAAGAAGCTCTGCCCACTTTGGCTCAACGTTTCAAATTTTTCATATAAAAACGGTATTTTTGTGATTTTTTCAGATTTTGAAGTTTGGGCTAAAAATGATTTGTTTATAAAATTAGAGTTAAGTCAAATCGCTCAAAAAATAATCCTGAGTGTTTTTCAGAGGTAGGGGAAACCGGGGACAGTTGTAACAATCTATATGTTGGCTTTTCCTGGGCCCAAAGTTTGTATCTACAAAATGGTTCTACGTTGAAGTCTGTAACTTGAATTGAAAAAAAAGTATAGGCCTTTTTAAAAAGTGTAAGAAATTGTTACAACCGTCACCTACCCCGGGGCAGTTGTAACAGTCGATGGGGACAGTTGTAACGGTCGATGGGGCTAGTTGTAACATAAGATTTTAACACAAAATTATATCTCTCTTTGTGACCAATATTATATAACATTATTACAACATCAAACATTATCACAGGGATATATATTACGGTCACAATGATAAAATCTTAACACATGGAAATAGTCGTATCGAATTGATAAAAATCATGAAATAATTGAATTGAGTCTCAGACACACCTTACTTTTCAAAGAAACATGACACGTAACCCAAAGATACGTGCCGTGGTTGCCTGTATAGATTTTCCATTTTTGATCTTTTCATACGCTTCTTCGTACGTTGACATGTCGGCACAGGCTCGTTGCGTGATTCTTACGCGTTGCAGAGGCATTTTTGCACACAGAAACTTAAAAAAAAAGGTCCGTTTGAGGTTAGATTCAATGTTTAGATGTGAAATTATCATGACAATTGACAGCTGACAAACTGTCACAACCGTCCCCGGCAAAATTGTTACAATTGTCCCCGGATGGTGTTTTCTACTTCAAAGTTTTAATTTGATTAATTTTCTCAAGCTGGAGGCTTTCAAAACCGCGAAAGTTGACACAAAAATGTCCAAGTAAGCTTGTGAAAAAAAAATAATGACTATATGTAGCACAGTAATCGAGATATTCGTGTTTATCGAAAGCCGCAAAAGTTTGATTTGGGCCTGACAATACCAATACACCTCTCTGGTCAAGTTTCTTTAGTGCGGTTGTCTCCTAGCCCAGTAACCAAATGTGAGGAACTGCAAGACGCATTATGTGCCGGCGGGACACGGTGGTACCTACTATAGTTTGGGAGATATTCGCTGTGTTACAACTGTACCCTGTGTTACTTTTGGCCCTGGTCTCCCCTACTACAAGACCATAAAAAATCGCAGACAAAATCGGAGAGGCGAAGATTCAGACCCAGGTCGAATCGGTGTGGAATGCTTCATATACAAAATAAATAATATATGGTCGTGGCAATTTTGCTTACGTAAAACTCTGCAACCGGCAGTTTTTTAAGAAAACTCTGCAATGGAGAACTTGCTGTGAGATTCTAGACCAACGACTCCTAAATATAGTGAAAACAGTCCAAGATGACTGAGATATTATGGAGTATTTAGTTGGAATTACACACAATATTCGCTTATGATTCGCTGTGTTATTTTGGCTAAATATATTTTGATACTGTATTATTTCAGCAAAATTTATTTTGACGCTATGTTATTTTTGCATTTGTCATTTTTGTGTTATTTTTGTGAATAATAACATTTGCAGGTGTTATTTTGAGGCGCCACAACGAAAATTCTCAAGAATATTTAAAAACTTCAAATAAAATCGTTAAATTAAGAAAAAAATCAATGGAAACTTGCTGCTTATTAATTTATTTATATAAAAATTTTTATATTGCAATAATTTGTCATTTATATATCACATTGTTTCTCGGTTATGCAAAACTCAACGCAGAAAATTCCACACGGAATTGTCATGGTCAGTAATTCAATTAGTAGTGCATGTAGTAACAATCCTAATTGGGGCCAATAATGAATTTTCCGTTCGTCAATTAACAGTAGACAGAACCAAGTCAATTATGTTGATTAATTACACAGACTCACAAAAAAAAAAAGTTGTGTGTGCTGGGTGTCCCACTACATTTTTCCCACGTATTTTGTCCCGCTGATCACGAATCTGAAGTTAGAATTAGGATTCGTACATGAAATGCTCGAGATGATCCATAAAAAGTGATAAAAATCATGATCTAGTGCACAAAAAAAAAAGTTGTGTATGCTGGGTGTCCCACTACGTTTTTCCTACGTATTTTGTCCCGCGGAACACGAATCTGAAGTTAGAATCAGGGGTCGATGAGGAAATGTTCGAGAAAATCCATAAAAACTGATAAAAGTATCATGATATTCTTATCAGTTTTTATGGATTTTCTCGAACATTTCCTCATCGACCCCTAATTCTAACTTCAGATTCGTGTTCAGCGGGACTAAATACGTAGGAAAAACGTAGTGGGACACCCAGCGCACACAACTTTTTTTGTTGAGAAAATCCATTGAAATAGCATGATACTTTTATCAGTTTTTATAGATTTTCTCGAGCATTTCTTCATCGACTCCTAATTCTAACTTCAGATTCGTGTTCAGCGGAACAAAGTACGTAGGAAAAATGTAGTGGGACACCCAGCATACACAACTTTCTTTTTGTGCGAAAAGATTGCTAGATCATGATTTTTATCAGTTTTTATGGATTTTCTCGAGCATTTCATGTGCGACCCCTAATTCTAACTTCAGATTCGTGTTCAGCGGGACAAAGTACGTAGGAAAAACGTAGTGGGACACCCAGCATACACAACTTTCTTTTTGTGCAAAAAGATTGCTAGATCATGATTTTTATCAGTTTTTATGGATTTTCTCGAGCATTTCATGTGCGACCCCTAGTTCTAACTTCAGATTCGTGTTCAGCGGAACAAAGTACGTAGGAAAAACGTAGTGGGACACCCAGCATACACAACTTTCTTTTTGTGCGAAAAGATTGCTAGATCATGATTTTTATCAGTTTTTATGGATTTTCTCGAGCATTTCATGTGCGACCCCTAATTCTAACTTCAGATTCGTGTTCAGTCGGACAAAATACGTAGGAAAAACGTAGTGAGACACCCAGCATACACAACTTTCTTTTTGTGCGAAAAGATTGCTAGATCATGATTTTTATCAGTTTTTATGGATTTTCTCGAGCATTTCATGTGCGACCCCTAATTCTAACTTCAGATTCGTGTTCAGCGGGAAAAAATACGTAGGAAAAATGTAGTAGGACACCCAGCACATACAACTTTTTTTTTTGTGGGCCTGTGTTATCAAAATTGAATCAGGCCACTGTCAGGGAAAACCTGGAAATGTCAGGGCATTTTTTCGGGGTCAGGGAAATCAGGGAAATGTCAGGGAATTAAATAGTTAATCAGGGAAAATTATCGAATAGAGAAAAAAAGTGTATGGGCGAATATTTTTTGTTCTGTGTATCGCTGAAAAAAAGTTATGGGTGGACATTTTCAACTTCAGCTTCTTTAGAAGGATCATTCTTCAGAAGGATCTTTTCAACTTCTGCTTCTATATCTCGTCATCTCTATTCTATTCATCATTTATTATTATGATTATTCATTTATTTATTATGATTTGTTCCTTCCAAATATATAATGTAATAAACAATACCAAAAAATGAATAACAATAAACATATGCAACGTTCCTACCGTGTTACTTTCTTTTCACAAATCTGAATGGTTTGTCAGGGAAATTTTCGAAAATTTCAGGGAAATGTCAGGGAATTTTTTTCGTCCGATTTAGTGGCCACCCTGTGAATGTCATTCCTGAATGTTTTTTCTTTTCGTTTTTCCTGTCACTTATGGAGTCATTTTGTTTTTGCAGAGCATGAAAATGAAGAAACACGAGGAATTGGAAACACCGACTTTCACGACCAGCATCCCAATCGAAGTTAACGATGACTAAGGCTGGGCCTTTTATTCGACGCGACGGTCCGTGACCTTGGGATATGGATATCCTTCCGTCCATCCGCCATAATAACGAGAGAAAAAAACCGAAATATTTGGAAAAAAAAAGCTCGTCGACAATCGAAAATAGGAAAAGGGAAAATTTATGACATCGACGAATAAAAGCCGACGAATAATATACGTTTGCTATACAAAGATTTTTGTAATATCGCTAAATTTGTATAACGCTAATTTCTTCTTTGCGCACGAAGAAATAATAGCTTTTTTATCGCGGTTCACACACACACACACACACACACACACACACACACACACACACACACACACACACACACACACACACACACACACACCTACACACCAGCCTGTCCGTTATTTACCAAGTTGGTTTTTTTTATAGCGCCCCCCAAATTTTTAGTTCATGACCTAACAAAAAATATCGGACCAAAAAAAGCCCTCAATAATCACATTAAACCTTGCCCCAAAGACTCTCTTATGATTTTTCCACGCTTTACATCAAATTTTGTTTCCCTGAAACAAGTGAATGTATAGCAATGAAAGATACATATGTCTGTAGGAAATTGAACGGCCTACAAAAAAGGTCTCTTGTGATTTTTCGATAAACTCACTACTTCAAAAGTTATTCAAGGTTAAAGTTGAACTGAGAGGAATTTTTTCAGATTTTCCTGCTTCGACGGCAAAATTATTATTATTTAGATAAAAACTAATTGTTTATTTTGAAAAATATCCGATTCGGACTGTACTATAATAAAAATGATTGAGAAATAATTTCGAAGAAAATAATGTGGCTAACAAGTACACAAGTAAGAAGTAACGAGTTTGACCGGGAATAACTTTTGAATCAATAATATTATCGTAAACTGATGAGAGAGCTTGTTTGTAGAGAATTTTTGCAAATAACGTTTTTACTCATTTATATCATTCTGAACAACCTCACATAATTTTGAAAACGTTTCAAATTCTTATCCCAAACCGATCTATTCAAAATTCCCACGAAATATACTAAAGTGTACTTAGCCACATTATTTTCCATTGTTCGAAATTATTTCTCAATCATTTTTATTATAGTACAGTCAGAATCAGATATTTTTCAAAATGAACCATTAGTTTTATCTAAATAATAATAATTTTGCCGTCAAAGCAGGAAAATCTGCGAAATTTCCTACAAGTTCATCTTTAACCTGGAATAACTTTTGAAGGAGTGAGTTTATCGAAAAATCATAAGACCTTTTTTGTAGAGCGTTCAATTTCCTACAAAAATATGTATCTTTCATTACTATATATTTACTTGTTTCGGAGAACAAAAATTAAATGTAAAACGCGGAAAAATAACATGGGATTTTTCCACGTTTGGGGCAAGGTTTAATGTGAATATCGAGGGCTTTTTTTGGTCCAATATTTGTTTTTTAGGTCATGAGCCAAAAATTTAGGGGGCGCTATAAAAAAAAACCTACTTGGTAAATAACGGACAGCCTCTTAGACACGGACATTAGGGCGATTTGAAAATACGTTTTTTCCCAATCGCGTATATAATCGAAATTTTTGTACTTTTCTCTGAAAAAATTGTCTCGTGACCAAAAGTGTGATATTTTTTCCTGATCGAATGAGCGGTTTTGGGAATTCCGAAGTTCAGAAATCACAAAAATTTAGGATCGACGAACAGTTTGTTTCGTCACAAACAATTTGCGGAACAAAGGATTTTGTGATATGTGAATTTTGAAATGTTCAAAATTATTTTCGACATATTTCCAGTTTACAGCAGTAAAAAAAAGCAAATAAAATCTTGAATCTTGAAAAAACGTTTTTTTTAATCGCCCCGAAACTCATACAGAAATTTTCGAGTAATGCGCTTAGAACAAAAAATGCAAGCATATGCTTGATAAATGGATGAGAAAAATATTAAACTACTGTGACGCTTTTCATGAGTGCCCGAGTTTGCGAGATTTTCTGTTTTCCTCGCACTCTCACTTTACTTTCTTTTTTTTTTTTTAATGTCTTCTCCAAAAATCTTTTTTGTCTTCGGGACAAAGCGAGCCCTTCGGATTTCTCACGATTCTCAGTCTTAATATTAATCTCGTAACCTGCGCGCGTCGTTTTTACGTAAATCGAAAGACAAAGGGCTTTTCTTTTTGTCGATGGAATATTAAAACGAGCCCGGTCGTCGAATCGAGTTACAGCTCGTCGTAAATTTCATTTTTATCACATTTTCTTCGAGGCGATAAAAAACCGAGCTCTTGTTTCTAAGAAATGGCAATTCTACGTATTCGACGATTTACACTTTTATTTTCCCAGGTACGGTCAAGGTGTGTTTGTATGAAATAGTGCTTATGAAAGAAATGGAAAATTTCAATGACAAATTTGTGAAAGCAGGGATGCAAATTTTTGGTAAAGGTACGACGAATGTTTGTCGGTTAAAGATTCCCATTTAAAAAAAAAAATATTTTTTTAAATGGCAATAAGGAAATTTATTTCTTGAGAGGATTAAAAGTACGAGAAAGTTCAAGTTTTGTTCGGAAGCTCTTATCAATGAAATTATGGCGATTGTTAAATATTTCGAAGGAATCGGTACGACGGAAATGTTGAAAAAAATAAGGGTATATCGTAAATCGCGATTCCCGTATTATTACTATTATTGATTAATTAATTATTATTGTATTGCTATATACACTTTGGTTTATACCCGTAAAAAAAAGAGAAATCAAATATACCAGTGTTTAAAATAAATTGTCATCCCGTCATATTCCTTTCGTCGCTGTTTATTTGTATAGATGAGGTTTTTTATCTATGCGATCTATGCGTTTGTCTAAATGAAATTCTGTTGTAAAAAATGAGCACGAAACTATCATTAAGGGGGGACGCCACTGTGACGGAACTAAAAATAGCCGATTTACGGGTTTTTTTTTTTTTCGTAAATAGGGAAGATTATTTGAGGATCAGACAAAAAGCAATATATTTAGTATATAGCCAACTATATTCATACAAATTTTTACTGAAAAATATTAAAAATTGATAAAATTATTACCATGAACGTAATGACGTAATAAAAAAAATGACCTGGGGCCAACAACTCCTATTTTTTTTATCGATTGAAAAAAAAAAAAATTCCAGCTGTGCTTATTTCACAAAATATCACTCTGGAATTTTTTGAGGATTTATAAAGGACCTCAGAGTTTGAAAAATTCAGAAGAAAAAAAATTGAAAGTGTTATTCCTAAAAAAAAATTCGATTTTTTTTTTTCAAAAACGTGAAAAAAAATATAAGGAAATGTCGGCCCACTTCATTTTGGGAGGCATTTTTTCGGAATCGATAAAAGTATTTTTTTAGTGAAGAAAAAATTTTTTAATGGCGAACTTCGAGAAAAAGATGTTTTTTCTCGAAAAAGTGAAAAGCAGCCAAATCGAAAGGGGTCGGGTTCAAAATTAGTCGATTTGACGTGGAATGACCTATATCCTTTAAGAAAATGGAAAAAAATCGATTTTTTCACCCTTCACAGTGGCGTTCCCCCTTAAAAAGAAATCCTTCGAATCTAATTTTCAGTTCGGATAAAGTCCAATTTTTTAAATCACTTTATAAAAAATTTTAAATTTTTCAAACTTAGAACCATTTAAATATAATTGCGGAATTAAAAAACAATCATTCTCATTACTTACTGTATTTCTACGAAAACAATTGTCGTCGACAGTTACAACATTACAAAAATTGGCGGGATGAAACATATTTTTTTTTTAAATTGCAATTTTATCCTCACCGAATTTCAAAAATTTTTTTTTCAAAAATTATTATTTTTTGTCCATTTATGAGGAAGCAATCGTTATAAAGTATCAACGTCAACATGAAAAAGACTTAAAAGTAAGTAAATGGACAGGGACTGATTATAGGAACTATAAAACATCCTGAAACAATATCCAAGATCAAAAGTACTGTTATTTAAAAACATGCACATTTTTTTAAATGGAAAAATGATCAAATTCTCAAAAATTATCAACTTATCAATTTATCAAATTATTATTAATTATCAATAATCAATTTCTCAATTCTCTCGCAAATTATCAAATTCATTGCTGATAAAAACTCATTTGTGATGAAAAATAATGAATTGAAAACAAGTGTCTTAACCTATTGAATAATATAAATTGAAAGAAAAATAATAAATCGCTAGAAATAGTAGAGCACACAGTCGTGCATTTATAGACAGCATGGCAGCAAAAAAGCGGAAAAAAGAAGAAAAGCATGCGTTATTTTTGGATTTAAATATAGCCCAACCACGACGATCCAAAGTCGTTAAGAGAGATGGTAAAGTTTCCCTCTTGCCCCGTTTGCCAACGCGTTTTCGACTCGAGTGAGAAAGCACGAGAGATAGCGAACAAAGGGAAGAAGGACAGTGTCGTTTTCCATTCATAAATAGGGGTCTACAAGAGCCCGAACGTGGTCGTCGGCCATCTTGAACCACGCGATTCAAATAATAACCGCTCATTTTCATCGTAAAATTGATTCTTTCTCCGTATCGCGAATTACAGTTCAACGAGAATTATCAGAAAAATAAAGAGCTCGATTATTTTTCACAAATGCTCTTGATTCTTGGCGAAGAAGAGACGAATCTTTGAACCGTAGCGTTGCGAATTGCGAGAGACAACGCCTGATAGGTGGCGCCACCGGCGGCGACAACTGTTACTACAAACTCAGCGCAGTAGCACAGCTGATTGCAGCTGATCAGTGCTCAGTTGTCCCGGACTGTCTCCGACGGATGGTCGTTGCTTTCCTCGTCATTTTGGATAATTCGACGCAGGAAAGACGCGTATGTGGTCGCTTTTTGGAAATAAATACATATAAAACATATATGTGCATATATGTAAATGTATGGCGAAAAACGGTTTATGAAATCTGTGATGTAACGGAAATAAACGGTCAATTTTGAAATCAAGGCTCGACACCGAGAGGAACTGGATTGGGAAAAATCGAACAAAATAGCACGAAAAAATCTTAAAGGAATCTTGAAGAAAAACAGTTTTCCGTTAACAAACAAGTGTCGATTGAGTACGAAAAAGTGATCGAGTGCGAAATTTGTTTCTTTAATTATCCATCGCTTTCCTCTTTTTCCAATAATATCTGCCGTCTATTTCCCATCGGACGTGTATCGATGGTTGTCGTCCGGTAAGTAATTTTTTTTTCCACATTTTCGAAGAATTGGATAGCGGGGGACCGCGAAATAATTCTTTATTGCACTCCGTACGTAAAGTGCCCATTTTACGGACTCGTGCAATAAAATGTTGTATGACACTCGTACGAAAAACTATTTTCCTGACTCGTATGCTAATGTACTATTTTTTTGTTTCTTCAATTATGGACAACTTTTGAGCGAGAGTTTTGAAAGCGTTTCTTGATAGAGTTGAAGTCAGGTGCTGCGATTGGAATTCGATCAAAGAGCCCACGGGAAATGTCTTGCCTATATTAACTCACTGACTTTTATCCACCGATCTCTACCTCTGGCGGCCATGTTATATACGCGAGAAACGAAAATACACCTGGCTCTAGCGAGGAGGCGAAGAGGGGAAACGGAGGAATGCGACACGAGGAGTGTGTGTATTCTGCGTGGAATGCGATTCTCTCGTGTGTGAGTGCGTGTCTCTGTGCCGATAGTCGGCAAATTAACAGTCCGGGAAATATCTGCGAAAATTTTTGAGCCTCGATGAGAGATGTTGTCATGGGAAAATTTCGAGATTAATATCCTGATTTCACACGGTTAATCATTCACAATGCAAACTTTGATAATCGTAAATCGGGGATGCCCCCGATTTTTAAATTGACTGCGATTTTTAAATTGTTTTTTAAATCTATTGTTGATGAGGGTTTGATTCTGGCACAATTGAGGGATGAGTTTTACAATTAAATAGTATCTTATGCAGGTATTTATGAGGATTATTTGTAGTAGAGTGTATTTGAATTGGGAGAAAAAATGAAGTGTCGAAAATTAAAAATGGACAATGCCTTATGATTTATTTTTATGTTTGTTTAAGGCGGATTCTGGTCTAGAGACATACATTTTGAGCGTTTTTTGTCGAGCTCGATAAAAAAAAAACAATATTTTTACCATTATTTTTTTACAACATATCTATTAAGGGGGAACGCCACTGTGACGAGGCTAAAAATAGCCCATTTTCGGGATTTTTTTTGCAAATAGGGATGATTTTTTGAAGATCAGACAATAAGCGATTTATTAAGTATATGGGGCGTTCCATCTCAAATCGGACAGTTTGAAAAACTTTTTTTTTTTCCTCAATTTTTTAATATTTTTTTGTACCCATTACAAGACCCTTCCTGTTAAATTTTCAAAAATCGAAAAAAAATAGTAGTTATTGAAATTCCACGATCGGACTAGTCTTAAAAATTGTTGATTAGATAGATGTTTAAAACAAAAAATTAAAAAAAAAATCAAAAATGACACTCACTTTGAAAAACGCGATTTAAAGTTTAAAACTCAAAAAACTCATTCAAAAACCCTGTCGAATATTTTTTTTGTATTTTTTTCTGAAAAGGCCTTGAAAAAACAAAAATTTTGAAACAAAACTTCTACTTTGGACCATTATTAAAGAATTTAAGACCAAAATACCAAAAAAGAGCGATTTTTTTTGTTAATTTAATATCTTTTGAATGGGCAATCAAAAAAATCTCAAAATTTATCAGGAAGGGTCTTTTGATGGGTACTAAAAAATATAAAAAAATTGAGGAAATAAAAAAAAAATTTAAGCTGTCCGATTTTGGAGGGAACGCCAAATATATCGTAGTGGCGAATAATGTGAACAAAAATTGTAATGTAAACACTGCAACTTGTTTACATCGCTCCCGGCAGTGGTCGAGGTGCAGATTGAGGATCGATTTTCATTAATTTTCGCCATATACACGGCCGTAATTTTTTTGTTTTAAAAGCACTCAATCATTATCTTACTTTTACTGTCACAGAAGCGATTCGGAATTGACAACACAAATCCACACAAAAGTCCAAATTTTTTATATTCCAAGGAGCATGATTTTGAGTATCTTTGAATATTATTTCATTTTTTAATATTTACATATGCCATATTTAATATTTAATATTTGATATTCACAATCACATATATTCACATATGCACTACCATGGAAATTCAATATATGCAACGTATATCGAAAATATATCTCGAATATATTGAATATATTTTCCTTCAAAAGTTAATTAATTTTCATTATATTCCGGAATATATGATAGATATATTGTGGCAAAGAAAAAATCAAATATTTCCAAGGTATACTGAAAATATATTTTTCATATCCAAACCATCAAGAAATTAAATATTTCAATACCTCAAATTTCAGTATTTTTGCTTGAAAATAAATAATCTGAAATGAGAATTTGACATGGATTTAGTTTTTCTGTGAAACGATCGGGTCCAAAATGAGAGTGGTGGAAAAAACGATATAATTTTATTTTCAAAAATGAACAGCGAAAAAATTCACTTTTTAAGAAATTTATGTATCTCCAATATATTTTTTGACCACAAATATTTAGCGTGTATTTCAAAATATGTACCAATTTTGGAACTTATGGAATTAAATATATTAAATATATTAATATAATATAAAAGGATAAAAATATATTTATATATTTTTCAATATAATATAATATCGATGAATATTAATATAATAAATATATTTCGATGATTTGAAAATTTTTATTTGCTCCATCCAATACTTGTATCGTTTACTTGGTTGGGTCAACTTTTTCTGAAACCATAATTTTCTCCTCGTTATTTTCATGACACAAATATCTTACCGGCGCTCGCTAGAATTTAGCTCTTCTTTTTTTTCTTTTTTTTCTTTTTTTTTTGGTTCCGTCGACTGTCTGTTTCGCTCTCAGTGGACGAAAACAAATTCCACGGCCGGCTGCAGTTGCTCTCGTTACTGCCGCGAGCTACGAGACTGTATAGTTTTTGCAATTTTCCTCCCTATACTGTGACGTTGAAACGCTACAAAATACACACCGTATAGCGGATATTTTTGGGACCCCCGAGAACCATTTATTCAACGATCCAAAATCCATGAAGATTTTTAATGATCATATCAAGGCCCGAATTTCAAGTTCTTAAGATCTAACTTAAGATCAAACTTTTCATTGAACTCAAGTTAGAACTTAAAATCGAACTTAAGTTCCAATTTAAGATGAATCTTAAGATTGAACTTAAGTATCATTATAAGTTCATACTTATACTTATAACTTATACTTATAACTTATACTTATAACTTATACTTATAACTTATACTTATAACTTATACTTATAACTTATACTTATAACTTATACTTATAACTTATACTTATAACTTATACTTATAACTTATACTTATAACTTATACTTATAACTTATACTTATAACTTATACTTATAACTTATACTTATAACTTAAACTTATAACTTTAGTGCAAACTTCAGAACGATTTTAAATTCAAACTTAAATTCGGTTTGAAGTTTGATCTTAAGATTCATCTTGAGCTTGAACTTAAGTTCGATCAAAGTTCTTGCTCCGCCTCCCTCGACCGTGTTTTTTGACATTAGTTGTCGGAGTAATTAAGTTCGAACGAACTTAAGTTTAAGCTCAAGATGGATCTTAAGTTCATACTTCAATCCAAATTTAAGTTTGACCTCAAGATCGATCCGGAGTCCGCACTAAAGTTTGAACTCAAGTATGAACTTGTAATGACACTTAAGTTCAAACTTAAGATTCATCTTAAATTGGAACTGAATTTGAACTCAAGTTCGATCAAACTTCTATCATCACCTCCCTCGACCGTTTTTTTTGACGTTAGTTGTCAAAATAATGAAGTTCGATGGAACTTAAGTTCAAGCTCAAGATGGATCTTAAGAACAAACTTCAAACCAAGCTTAAGTTTGAACTTAAGATCGATCTGAAGTTCCCACTAAAGTTTGAACTTAAGTATAAACTTATAATGATACTTAAGTTCAAACTTAAGATTCATCTTAAATTGGAACTTGAGTTCGATCGTAAGTTCCAGCTGAGTTCAATGGAAAGTTTGATCTTAAGATCGATCCTAAAATAGATCTTCAGATCTTAAAATTCGGGCCTAAAAACTTTTTTCATTATTTCAAAAATTTATTTAACAAGCACTGTCAGGGTTTTTCAAATTTTTGGATTCAATGAATGCATTTGTTGATTTTTTGTTCAGCTTAGCTTTCGGGATTTCAAGTAACAAATAATTTCTCTAAAGTTAATGGAGGCCACTGCCCTGTTGCTTTTTCTATTGTTTATATAAATCCAATGGGGATTTTTTCTAAATCTTTTTTCCATCCGTTTTTGAACGTAAACGATTACACATACCCACAAAAAAAAAGTTTCGTGCGCTAGGTGTCCCACTACATTTTTCCTACGCATTTTGTCCCGCTGAACACGAATCTGAAGTTAGAATTAGGGGTCGCACATGAAATGCTCGGGAAAATCAATAAAAACTGATAAAAATCATGATCTAGTGCACAAAAAAAAAGTTGTGTATGCTGGGTGTTCCACTACGTTTTTCCTACGTATTTTGTCCCGCTGAACACGAATCTGAAGTTAGAATTAGGAGTCGATTAAGAAATGCTCGAGAAAATCCATAAAAACTGATAAAAGTATCATGATATTTTTATGGATTTTCTGAACAAAAAAAAAGTTGTGTGTACTGGGTGTCCCACTACGTTTTTCCTACGTATTTCGTCCCGCTGAACACGAATCTAAAGTTAGAATTAAGGGTCGATGAGAAAATGCTCGAGAAAATCCATAAAAACTGATAAAAATATGATATTCCAATCAGTTTTTATGGATTTTCTCGAGCATTTCCTCAGCGACCCCTAATTCTAATTTCAGATTCGTGTTCAGTAGGACTAAATACGTAAGAAAAACGTAGTGGGACACCCAGCATACACAACTTTTTTTTGGTACCCTAGATCATGTTTTTTATCAGTTTTTATGGATTTTCTCGAGCATTTCGTGTGCGACCCCTAATTCTAACTTCAGATTTGTGTTCAGCGAGACAAAATACGTAGGAAAAATGTAGTGGGACACCCAGCACACACAACTTTTTTTTTGTGGGCCTGTGTTATGTATCTTTTACTGTTCCACAAAAATATCCTATCTTCAATTTTTTGACAAAATTTGAACGGAGCATTCTTAAAACATGCAGATTTTAGAAAATGTACAAAATGATAACTTTAGTTTTAATCCATTTTTTATTTAAGCTAAATAAATTCTCACTGTAAAAAATCTTTGCAAACGTTTTTTAGTCTCCATTAAGAATTCGAAGCTCCAAATGCGAAAGAGAAATATCAGCAACATTAAAAATGCAAAAAAATTAATTGCGTTCCAATAATCTTTATGCCGATTTCTTTCCCTCAAAGTTTTATGATCGCAGCAAAAGTTCATTAAGGGGTTATACGCAGTGAGGAGATCGAAAAAAATCGATTTTTCAAGAACTTTTTCGCGAAAGACTTTTGAATTCATTGACGTAAAAATTTATATACGTATTTTTGCAACTTTTGACTTTATATTGAAATTTTTTGAATTTCGGAAAAAGCGAAATGGCAAAACTATGTGTTAGGCGTGCGGAATCGGTGCGAGTGTTTCCAAACTTTTGGACGCCAGTGTATGTAAATTACAAAAAAATAATTTACAAAAATCAATTTCCTGAAAATCCTCACTTTGTTTAACCCCTTAACACAAAATCCCGCAAAATTTCCCAAAATTCTCATTTTTATTCCCATAATGAACCTCATCCAATTGCAAATGGCGAAATCAAGGTACACCCAGAAAAAAGATCTAGTACATTTAACTAAATCCTAGTCAAGCCAAATAATTTTTTTTAGTTGTAGGCCGGTTCAATACAACTCTATTCATGTCAACGAAATTTTTTTTTTTGAATGACCTACAAGGAAAATATATTGCGATCTAATAAATTTTTATTTAATATTAATAAATATTATTTGAATGAAATAATTTTTTTTTGATATTTACACAATATATATTTTTAATCATTTCAATCTTTGAATGTATAGCTACACATATGAAGTCTACAATTTCGTAAAGCTTCGTCTTTTCTTTAACAGAAGGAAAAAGACCCTTTTTATGGGAATCCTTTTCGGGGATTCGACAATCTTGCGTTTTGCCGCAATGTTCAGTGTATTAAATATTCATACTGAAAAATAAGGATATCAAACATAGACGAGCTTGGAAAGGATATAGGCGTCGAGAGGCAGGTTCGCTTGTGCGAGAGGTAGCCACCTGGCGGATTTTTGGGGTACTGACAAATGTGCAGATATGATCGGATGAAATTACGGGTGAATAGGTATTTAGTAAAAACGAATAGAATTTTTCTTCAACGCCTGTTTCTCGATAACAGGGAATTCAAATAAATAAATATAGTGGAAGTAAATATCGCCCAAAATTGGATGGAAAGAAAATTTTCTTTAAAGTAACTAAAAAATAATCGAATAAACGATTATAGTACCTACGACTAGATCTTTTTTCTGGGTGTATAGAATAATGATTTGGGAACATCTGGCATAATTGGCAGAGATCTGAGGCAATAGAGGTAACTGGCCAAAGTGCCTTCAAAATTTTCGATTCAACGTAATGGCCGTACGTCATCAACTGGCCGAGAAAACTGGCGTTTCTTCATCGAATACACGATGGTCATCGTTCCGGATCGGTTTACATTTTCCTATTCGCGAGCTCATTTCGCGGTTTCCTCATCGCATAATCTCGACATTTTGCTAACATTGTCGGATGAATAAATTTGAAACAGAGACGCGACAGTTGAGCGACAAATTATATTCGCGATTTGACGACGCAATAGCGAAGAGAAAAAGGGAGAGAGAGAGAGAGAGAGAGAGAGAGAGAGAGAGAGAGAGAGAGAGAGAGAGAGAGAGAGAGAGAGAGAGAGAGAGAGAGAGAGAGAGAGAGAGAGAGATGGAAAAGAGAAAAATTGCTCTCATATCTCGCGAGCATAGCGAAAAGAAAATCGGAGAGTGCGACATCATAAGCAGGTGTAAACAGACACATATGTGAACGCGTATAATATATATCTGCCCTGGCGAAGACATCGGCGCAATATAAGATAGCGAATACCGCACTTCCTTTGCCTTTGCGTCTATCTCCGACTGGCGCATTAATGCGGCATCAGTCGCTGTGGTAGCAAAAGTTAATATGGCCACTTGCCAAATACCGATTCCACCATCGTGCACGCAAATGTTTTCCCTCTCTGCGACAGGGACTATGTGTCCACCGATGAAAAACGCGTCAGTACGGCCATTCGTCAAAAGAGAGAATCCTCTCTCATTCGCCTCCTTTATATCTTTCGCAAAAGCATTTTGCGGCTAAGCGACGGTGGATCTGGTGCCGGACGATATGTTAATAATATAACAGCCATCGTGTGACAATAATTATGGTGCTGGATGGTAAAGATCATATATGCCAGAGGTTTCGCGAAATACCGATGAGAAATTGGATTATAGGCGTCTGGTCCATTTCCGCTGAGATGCGAACATATTTTGCTTCCTCACGGAGCTTCATTTTCGATTTTCATGGTTCAAAACAGAGTTGGGCAAAGTACCGGAAAGTACTTCAAGTACAAAGTACCGTAAGTACTTGAAGTATCAAGTACCAAGTATCAAGCAGAGTTGTGAAAATAGTAATGTAAAAGTAATGCATTACCCATTGTTTCAAACAATGTGTATTGGACAAGTTTTCCATTACAGATTACAAAAGTAATGTACAATGGATGAGTGTTCCATTGCAAATAAAAAAGTAATGTGTAATGTGTGCATGTCCCATTACAAATAACAAAAGTAATGTGCAATGGATGCATGTGCCATTACAAATAAAAAAGTAATGTGTAATGGATGCGTGTTCCATTACAAATAAAAAAGTAATGTATGATGGATGCATATCCCATTACAAAAAAAAGGAATGTGTAATGGATGCATGTGCTATTACAAATAAAAAAAGTAATGTGTAATGGATGCGTGTTCCATTACAAAAAAAAAAAGTAATGTGTAATGTATGCACGTTCCATTACAAATTACAATTAAAAAAAAAGTAATTTGCAGTGGAGAATATTCCATTACAAATAGAAAAATTGCCGTGTTCGTATTGGAAACTTGCAAATTGCTGTCTCATTATTTTATTCCGCTCACTAAAAGTTCATCCACAATTATCACGAATGATCCATAAAGTTAAAAAAAAAAAACATGCATATTATTTAGGGATTTAATGAAGCGACAAATTTTGTTGCAGTAACTTGTAATTTTTATCAGGTTGCTTATAATTACGAGTTACAGCGTGTAAAAGCAAGTTCAATATAACGTTGGATAATTTTTGGGTTTGAGTACATTTTCGTACTTCATATTTAACGATGAATTGTCTGTTTTTTTGTTTCTATTTTTCAACTTTATGGCTCATTTGAGATAATTGTGGATGAACTTTTAGTGAGCGAAATAAAATAACTAGACAGCAATGTGCAAGTTTCTAATACGAGCACGGCAATTTTTCTATTTGTAATGGAATATTCTCCGATGCAAATTACTTTTTTAAAAAATTGTAATTTGTAATGGAACGTGTAAACATTACACATTACTTTTTTATTTTTAGCGGCACATGTATCCATTACACATTACTTTTTTTTATTTGTAATGGCACATGCATCCATTACTCATTACTTTTTTTTATTTGTAATGGCACATGCATCCATTACACATTACTTTTTTATTTGTAATGGCACACGCATTCATTACACATTACTTTTGTACTTTGTAATGGTACACTTATCCATTCAACATTATGCAATGTAATGGGTAATAAGTACAGTAATTCATCATCAAAGTAAAGCATTATTTACAATTCTGGTATTAAGTACTTTTCAAGTTTTCAGGTACATCTCGCAAGTTCTAGTACTTACATTTGAATTCTCATTCTCATTTGATTTTTGTTCGAGTACTTTTTGTATCAGAACATATTTTCGCCTTGTGCAATATACTGAGATTAGGCTGATTAGGAAGATTGGAATAGAAGTATTTAAACAAAGAATTAAGAATAATTCAAAAATAGCATTGACGATTGTAGTTATGATTTATTTTGATACAGGTTTGATAAAGAAAAAATAAAGATTATTATACATGGATTGTTAAAACTACTCCAACTTCGTGTTCGTCTTCAAAAAACTGTCGTAGGCGACAGTTTAAATTACACGTTGAAAGTTTTTGTACATACATGTAACCATCAGCAAGACACTTTCAAAAATACTTGATACTTGTACTTAAAAATGTACTTGAAGTGCAGAAAAGTATTTGACATTTTGAACTTGAACATACTTGAAGTACAGGCCAAGTACTTGAAAATGTATGTACAATACTTGAAGTACTTTTAAAGTACTTTCGAAGTACTTCAAGTACGTCGCAAGTACCGGGTATTTCAAGTACTGCCCAGCTCTCTCAAAGAAAGAAAAAAAAAACATTAATCCCTTGTTATCGACGAATAGGAATCCATAGATAGAAACTTGAATAGGCTTACGATTTTAGTTTGAATATGGGAATTTGGAGTGAATTGAATGAATGGATTTTGACGTACGATTCAGATAATTTTTAAAACATCGTTTCCAGAAAAATACTAAAGAAAAAAGGGTAGTAAAATCCAAATTTTAAAATTTACTCTCATAAAAATCGTTTTCGGTTAACTTCAAAAATTTTCACGACACTTAATTCCTAATTGAAGTCAAGACCCTTAAGCGATGAACCGATGTGACAGAAAAATCAATTTTTTTTAAATCGGTTGGTTCTACAAGATGAAAAATTTTATGGTCTACTTAAATTGCCCGGTACAATATCTAGATATTGGCGGAAGTGGCTATGGCAACAGGGTTTCTCGGTAAATGAAACTTCGCCCTCGATCAATGTAATGAGCTCGTTGGTTCAACGATAAATCAGGATTTTCCCATCATTTTAATGGTATGCTTAATTTATCGTAAGAAATATGAAGAACATATGAACCGCATTAAAACTGATGACGTGGGTGCGCCGTACTATAACTAATATTAATGCGGCACTCTTATATTCGGCACGTGACCCAGGTGTCCATCAGTATCTTGGTTCTCTTTGCCAAAACTAACACATGCTCGAGGTAAACCTATAGAACATCACAATAATGTTGGAGGTTTACGAACAGAGACTATATCAAAGTATCGAACCAAGACACCTGCTAGTTTTGACACGCGTATCATTGATATCGATTGCCAAGAATAAAAAGGATTTATCAAGTGTTGTAATATTCCGTTCTGGCACTTAAACAACAAATTTCTCCGTGGCGCAACGCAACCTTTCAAAATTGTTCGGCAAAAACGATGTTGCATTCGATATAAGTTTGGTTGTGATTGGAACAAAGTTTTCGGTGGTTATCGCTGAGTCCTCCGCTATCCAATAATCAATTACTGAGTCTAGGTTAATACTGATTTTGATAAATGTGATTGGGTGTTAGTTATAGATGCTTGGGTTAGCTCGACTTCACAAGCACAAACCACCATCACTCAATTTAGTACCTTTGTAACAATTTGTGGGTCTTATGGTTTCGTTATTTCACATTTCATCCGAGTAACAGCGATGTCTATCACCGTAGTTTACTTAATTTGCTAAATTACCCCTAAATTTTGTTCTCGTACGTCTCAATGACTTTGGACAGTTCTCAATCGCTTATTGATGCTCATTATCAGGGAATTTCTTATTGGGCTTGTTTGGTACTGCACGGAAAAAACGACTTAGTTGGTTCAACCAAACAGTGCTCTGAGCGCCAGACGAGAAATTGGTTGGATCTACTAGATAGTTAGTTAGGTCCACTAACCAACCCTATTTTTTAGTTACCCCTTAGTTAAAACAACTTAATCCTTTGTTATCGTTAGTTAGTACAACTAAGTTGCTTAACACGAATAGTTGTGCTAACTAAAAAATAGGGTTGGTTAGTTGACCCAACCAACTATCTAGTTGATCCAACCAATTTCTCGTCCGGTGCTCAGAGCACTAAGGTGCTTGGTTGAAGTCGTTTTGAACGACCTAGTTGTGGTAAGTAAGAAATAGGGTTGGTTAGTTAACCCAACCAACTGTCTAGTTGATCCAACCAATTTCTCGTCTGGCGCTCAGAGCACTAAGCTGTTTGGTTGAACTAACTAAGTCGTTTTTTCAGTGTGAACAAAAATCATTGAAGTCTCTGCCTAGAAAATTCCATCAATACCACTTTAATGTTCAGAAAATGGCCATTGAAAACGATCGGATGATGTTGAATCGGGATTCCCGATTGATGTGCTTTGATCAGTTTCGCTGAAACTGATCGGAACTGATTAATTTTCTATGGGGTCCCTATTCTTTTTGCAAGGTAACTCCAGCAGTAAATGGACGTCTGTACGTAAATTGTATCTACAAAGAGACATTGACCAAGGTCGTTCATTCATTGATGGCTTCCCCCCAGATTCCCATCGGTTGCGACAGAATTTTCTAAGCAGGGGGAACTATGGCTAAAGTAATAAATTTTTACCTGGTTGATGTTGGAAAGAGATGAAACACTAAAGGGAAAATCTGACGGTGGAATGAAAACGTAGATTAAAAATGTATATGAATAACAGAAACACTTCCGACCTGGCAAACGCAGGTAGCGGCTCTGCCAGGAGGATGGGGGCCCACGATGGGGGAGTGCTACTGCTCTAACATCACCATCATGCAGCTGTTCCACGAGCTGAAGCAACAGTTTCCTGCGCTCCCCGACCACGTCGTGTCCCAGTGCATTGCCCAGGTACACGTGGTGCCCAATGTGTGTTACACTAATGCTGTCTACCACCGGAAACCTTATCTTGTTTCTCGTGCGAATCATGGGATGATGATGATTGTTAATTGATCTCCCGTACTCAACGCTTTGTAAATCATTGATCCTACCTTCTTCTGGCATCATCCGCAATTGAAAGGACACTTCGATGTTTCATCGTCACTTACACATTGCAATAATAAAATCATAGTAGTTTGAAAGTAATCGCATGCAACTGACGCATTGTTTTTCAAGTGTCGCATCCTCATAACTCCAATTCTAATATCAAAATTTCGGTTGCGCAATTTTCGTTGCGCCTTCTCCGTCCAAATCTCTGTTGCAGAATAGCCACGACAAGGAGACATGTGCAAGAAGTTTGCGCGCGACCCAGGAATCCCGTCCGTCGCCCGGTGCGTTCCCTCCGCGTGCGCCAGGTCAGGCCGAGAAGATAAGTTCACAGGACTGGAAGGGAATCATCCAGTCCGAGCATCAGCCACGTGGCATGATAAATTATCATCGTGCCACCAGTCTGAACGGCGTCAGCAGTACGACATATTCCAACGGTCATCATCAACACTTTCGGGCACACAGACCGGTCTCATTGGACATTGGCAGGACCTTCGGACCGCGTGAATGCTCCCGATCACCAAACGGTCAGGCCCAAGTCAAGACCAATTGCAACGAACAATTTGACAATTCGAGTCCCGCACCTTCTTCCGCGCCGCCCACCTTTCATCCGACCCGAGGTTTCTTCGAAGACTTTGAGATTTCTGGTGTCGCAAATTCAAATACCAGGGTCGCCTTCAAAGCTACCTCCACGAATCCAAGCCCAACGACGAATAACAATAATATTACGAACTTACCGATCGATGTTGATAACAAGCCACGCAATCGTGGTAATCAATTGAACAGCACTGGATTCGAACTCAATGTAAATGTAGCGTGCAGTCCTGCTGCTAATCACGGTAAGTTTGAGAATGACCTCAGTTTAATACTTTCTTTAAACTTAAAGGTTATATAGGTAAACTCAATCTTGGCTCAAGTCATTCGGCCTTGCCTTGATCTAATTACCGGCTTCTTATCGTAACTTGCATTGGTTTAGTACTCAGTCAGTGAACTTATCGTTCGAATTAGATTCCCTTTAATAGAAACTAGTGCATTTTGGGCTGACCACCTTGGGTAGCATTTCAAGGTATGACTAATCACCAGTTTCTGGTACTGTGATTGGCTTATTGGATTCTGAGGACGAATCAAAGCTCCTAAAAGGGATAATACACCATAAGTCGTACCTCGGAATGTGACCCCTGCTTATGATTTTAAAAATATCGGATTAAAAACTGGGAATATCACCCCTGATATGGTTTTAAAGACTTTCGAATAGTACCTGCAATCAGCACTGCAAAACGAAGTGAGACGGTGGTCGATCCTCGACCCCATTACGTTGAGCCCAGACTGGCTCAATACGGCAAGCCTCCTTGTGCGCTCAATCATCCAACGTCTCCCGATCAGGCGAGAAGTTACACGTCCGTGAGCCTGACACTGAGGCCACCTTCGTCCGAGCCTCTGGCACCAATCGACATAAGGTCCCAGGGTTCCAGTCTCACGTACTCCTCGTCGTCCTTGGATCCACGTGGTTTCCAGAGCCGTTTGCAGATCAGCATTGGACCGGGAACTGTCGGCAGTGTGGCGTCAGCCAGGATAAGACCGCCGATGGGCCTTCCAAGACCCAATACTCTCATCCCACATCACCAAACTAGTCAACAAAGGCCACCAGGTTTGGACCTTTTTCATTAATAAAACCTAAACATTATTAAATTAATCGAATAACAATAAAGGTAGAAATCAAGAAAATAACGTTATTAACTGAATCAATTAACTCCACCCAATTAAATTTGTTATCAAGATTCTGGTTTTAATTTTTTTTTCAATAGACAAAGCACTTTTCCATGTTGTTAGATTGGAAGTTATCAAACTATCTTCAAGTAATTCAACCAAATTGAACTAATCGAACCACGTTAAACGTTGTTGGAATGTGCAGACCTGAATTTAATGAACTCTCTTGGTCTCTGGACCTTTTTGAGCTACTTCGTCACTCTTCGAGATCCATCGGTGTCACTATTCTTATCAATAATTTTTCATGATCTTCCAGGACTTCCTGCTGGCCCCCCAAGTCAATTACCCCGACCTACGACAACGATGAGTGCCCCAACGACTCCTTCAGCACCAGTTATCGGCTTCGTGCAACCCATGAGCTTACCAACGACCCCTTCAATGGCCACGACCATTTCTTCGCTTCCTGCCAATTCTCCAACGAGAGATCACAACCAGATAATCTTGGATTTGAATTGCTTGCCTTCCAATCAAGGTAGAAAATTTTAACCAGTCACATGAGTTTGTTGGATTATTTATAATAATGAAGAAACCGGGAGCAGAAGACGCGTGGACAGCGTGTAGCCCGGCGGTTGTTCCGAGTTAAGCAGCACCGGAAGTGTTCTTTACTCGGATGGGTGACCGCTTGGCCGCACACTGACTGGGGCGCCATCTGTTGTACGGGAGGTGGCCCTCCTCTGGCCTCGTGCTCATGTCGATACCAGGGAATTAGGTCGGTAAGTTACCGACTGTATCGGCGAAGGTTTTTCTGCGGTTTTCCCTTTGTCTTCAGACAGAATTGCGATGCTGGAAAAATAGAATGGGTTAAAGTATTGACGGCCCGCAAACCGAAGTAGACAACATAAAGGTTGCGTAGTAAATGAGACGTAAAAACTCGAAAAGAGTATACGGTAACCCACTTTATTCAATAGGGGACGTGAAATAAGGGTATATAGTTGCTATTACAATATTTAATTTGCGTTGTTAACAGATAAGATTGTGCGGAATTTAAAAATAATTAAAATTTGATTATTAAATTATTAAAATAGTATTTAAAAAGATTATTCATACGATTTTATTTCGCACGGATTGTCATTCAGATTTTTAAACAGCTTTCGGATTTTTGCTTGCCTGGGAATAATTATTAATTAAATTTATTTTGCTGAAAAAAAACTATCGTAGGAGAGGTTTTGATGCAAATACGCCCACCGTATTATCATCTTCTCTCGGCGAACGATATTTACGCATTCCTGGCCCACGCTCGCTTTCTATACATAGAAATCGGTGCTGAATAAGCGGACCAATAAGCTCACGTGCGTCTTCGCTCGATAATGACGTTTGTAACCACCTGATATGATCCGGATACAAATAACGATAACGCATCCTCCTCAGGATTCCTCGATTCTTCAAAGCGTCTCTTACGTTAAACGCAATCAGGAGGCCGAAAAAAGCGATTTTTCAAGAATTTGTTTCTAGAAAGACATTTTAATTTATTAATGTAAAAATGTATATGGGGCATTCCATAAGAAACTGACCAATCCGTGACCGCAACCATTTTTAATTTTGTTCAAAATTTTCTATTTCTTTGTGCGTACTGGAAGCAGTCTTTCAGAACTTTTTTAGATTTTCGTCTAAACTCTTCTTACTAGAATAAATTTTTCAAAATTTCACACAATGTTCTTTAAATTCGCGTAACATTTTAAAAAACGAAGATATCAAAATAAGATAGAATATTATTTTGTTTCGTCTTGGGTTTTAGTTTCATGATAAAAATACAAAAAACATATTGAAATTCATTTTTATGTTTTTTTTTTTCAGTTTTAGACCCAAAATATATTTTTTTATTAACTTGGACGATTTTGCTTTTCTTGAAAAAATTCACCACTTTTTAAGAGACATTTCTACAAGTACTAAAAAATTCGCAGCTAGTGATATTCATAACTTGTATTTTTTGTCTATTTTCGAAGTTATATTATTGTGCTTATAGTACAATACACAAGCTGCACATTTTTTAGCACTTGTAAAAATGTCTCTTGAAGAGTGGTGAATTTTTTGAAAAAAATCAAAATCGTCAAGGTTTAAAAAAAATATATTTTGGGTTTCAAACTGAAAAAAAAACATGAAAATTAATTCCGATATTTTTATTTGTATTTTTTTTCATGAAACTACAACTCAAGACGAGAAAAAAAATCTTCTATCTTATTTTGATATCTTCGTTTTTTTTTTAAGTTACGAGCATTTGAAAAAAAAATTGTGTGAAATTCTAAAAAATTTATTGTGCTAAGCAGAGTTGAGACAAAAATCTAAAAAAATTCTGAAAGGATGCTTTTAGTACGTATAAAAAATGGATAATTTTCAACGAAATAAAAAATGGTCGGGGTCACGGATTGGTCGGTTCATAAGGAATGCCTCATATACATATGAAGCATTCCATACGAACCGACCAATCCGTGACTCCGATCATTTTTAATTTTTATAAAAATTTGCTATTTCTTTGTGCGCACTGAAAACAGTCTTTCAGAATTTTTTTAGATTTTTATCTCAACCCTTTTAACCACAATAAATTTTCTAAAATATCACACAATTAAAAAAAAAAATGCTCATAACTTTTTGAAAACGGAGAAATCAAAATAAAATAGATATTTTTCTCTCTCGAGTTGTAGTTTCATAAAAAAAAATACAAAAAAAATATCGAAATTCATTTTCATGTTTTTTTCAGTTTTAAAGCCAACACTTTTTTTTTCACTTGGACCATTTTGATTTTTTTGAAAAAATTCACCACTTTTCAAGAGATATTTTTACCAGTACTATTTTTTGCAGAAATAAGCGAGCTCGGAAAATTAGTATTTATGCAAGGTAGCATTTATTCTATGAACAACTTCACTAGTCACTTACGTTTAGACTTTTTACGTTCACACTTGACAAATATTACATTATTTTATTTTACAGTGGCAGAGCATCAAAAGAGTCTGGTAGCGGAACAACTAATGAGAAAGGAAAGACTGGCGAAAGAACTGAGGGCCGAGAAGGGACGACTTGAATCGATGAAACGAGAATTGAAATCACTCGCGAGACCACTTGATCCCAGCGTACCTCCTGAAGTATTTGTTAAAAAAATAATTAATAACAATTAGGGAAAGGAGAAAGCTTTTCTATAATTAGTCGAAAATACCAAACAGATTATTGAAAGTGCTTTCATAAAAATTGGAAAAAATGTTTTAAAAAATTTGAAGTTCTCTTACAATTGTCGATACTTGAATCTAAATCTCTAATGGCATTTTTAGACGAGAGTTTTAAATATCTCTTCGAATTTTTGAATTCTAATTCATCAATAATGCTAATAACTAAAGCAATAATTTTTATTCGCCAAACAGCGATAGTCCAAACGTAACTGAAGGGATAAAAAATTGAAAAACCGTCGGTATTGATAAATTTTAAGATAAACAAGATTTTTTCTCATTTTTACAGGAAGTTAAGAGGAAGTTGATAAGCGAAATTTATCAACTGCAGTTGGAATGCGATAGACTGGCCGACGAGGTGGACAAGAGGTCCGATCCAAGAGGTTCGTATTTTTTTCAAGATATCAAATTTGACAATTTTTCTTACTCGTCAAAGAATTTAAAAACAAAAATTAAAATTTTTATGAAGCCTTAATTCTCCAATAAATTCATACAAAATTCCGTATTAAACAACTTTGATAACTATGTTGACTGTCTAAAAAATTTTAGCACAACATCTTGAATATTGATAAAGTCAGGAAGTATTTTTCAAAAAAATACAAAATTTTAAGTTCAACCTACTCTCTGCTGAAAGAGACTACCTAAATTTTTTCAGCTTCTTCAATCTTTTTTTTAGGGCTTGCTCAATTTATTAAGGGTTTTTAAGAATATAATTTAATTAAGGGTTAATTTATTTGAAGGGTTATTAAGGGTCAATTTATCTAACGGTTTTTTAAAAATATTATTTAATCAATTCAATTTCTTTTTGGTAAATTAAAAATCTTAATTATTTCTGCAATTTTTTTGTTGCAATTGCAAAGTCAAAATCAAGAATTTTCAAAATTTTAGGTATTTTAACTGTGTAAACAGAGTTGTGAAAATAGTAATGTAAAAGTAATGCATTACCCATTACTTTGAACAATGTGTATTGGACAAGTTTTCCATTACAAATTACAAAAGTAATGTGTAATGGATGCATGTGCTATTACAAATAAAAAAATAATGTGTAATGGATGCGTGTTTCATTACAAATGAAAAAGTAATGTGTAATGTATGCATGTTCCATTCCAAATAAAAAAGTAATGTGTAATGAATGCATGTCCCATTACAAATAAAAAAAGTAATGTGTAATGGATGCGTGTTCCATTACAAATAAAAAAAGTAATTTGTAATGAATGCACGTTCCATTACAAATTACAATTTTTAAATAAAGTAATTTGCAGTGGAGAATATTCCATTACAAATAGAAAAATTGCCGTGCTCGTATTGGAAACTTGCACATTGCTGTCTCATTATTTTATTTCGCTCACTAAAAGTTCATCCACCATTATCACAAATGATCCATAAAGTTAAAAAAAAAGAACACGCACATTATTTAGGGATTCAATAAAGCGACAAATTTTGTATCAGTAACTTGTAATTTTTATCAGATTGTTTATAATTATGAGTAACAGCGTGTAAAAGCAAGTTCAATATAAAGTTGGATAATTTTTGGGGTTGAGTACATTTTCGTACTTCATATTTAACGATGAACTGTGTTTTTTTTGTTTCTATTTTTTAACTTTATGGATCATTTGTGATAATTGTGGATGAACTTTAAGTGAGCGAAATAAAATAATGAGACATCAATGTGCAAGTTTCTAATACGAGCACGGCAATTTTTCTGTCTGTAATGGAATATTCTCCACTGCAAATTACTTTTTTTTTAAATTGTAATTTGTAATGGAACGTGCATACATTACACATTACTTTTTTTATTTGTAATGGCACATGCATCCATTGCATATTACTTTTTTATTTGTAATGGGACATGCATCCATTACACATTACTTTTTTTATTTGTAATGGAACATGCATACATTACACATTACTATTTTATTTGTAATGGAACACGCATCCATCACACATTACTTTTTTTTATTTGTAATGGTACATGCATCCATTACACATTACTTTTTTTATTTGTAATGATACACTTATCCATTTCACATTATGCAGTGTCAATGGGTAATAAATATAGTAATGCATTATCAAAGTAATGCATTATTTACAACTCTGTGTGTAAATAAGCGTGTAATTTATATTTTTTTCGCCAGTTCCTCTGGGCGAGACGAACGAGGAATTTTACCAAGGCATTTACACGGGTCAACCGTTTGCTTTCAACTGCAATTACGTCGGTAATATTGGTGGAACTTCACCGGAGCCACCACCTTTGCCGAGCAGGCCGCCGGTATGGCAGATTCCTTCAACGACGATAAATCAAAATCACGATAATACGAATGATCGGAATAATGTCGGTGGCAACGACGATTGGGATGAGCGCGATGGTCCATCGTGGGTATGTCGAATGTGCACATTCGACAATCATCCGTTGATGAACAAATGCGAGCAATGCGACATGCCGAAATTGCACGTCCGCGACGCAGGTACGATTAGCACCAACGCCACGAGGACAACCGATGGTAAATCGATCGTGTCAGATCGTTCCCCGTTGAGCTTGAAATCTGAATCCCAAGACAAAAAAAAATCATCCTAAAATGTTGAAGCAATAAACATAAAATTAGGATTGAAATCCCACACGCAAGCGAGTAACACAAATGAAAGAAACGAAAATGAAATGCGAAAAAAGGAGTTTTGAAAACTCGTTGTGAATTTTACATATGGGTCATTCCATGTCAAATCGACTAATAGTTGGAATCGACTCCTTTCAATTTCGATGAAATTTGGTCAGAAGTTTGCTTTTATGATAAAACGAAGTTCTACGCACGGAAAAAAATTAAAAAAAAAATTTCCGAAAGTTATGCAAAATTTCACAATTTTTTCAATTTTTCAAGTTTATTTTTTAAGTATCACGAAAACTATTATAGTTACGAAAAAATCGTTGGCTTCGTCTTAGAGAGTATTCTCGGGGCTACGAAAAGAAATATGACGAAAAAAAATTTTGAAAAATGATCAATTTGGAGAATTTTGAATTTTTTAAAATCGTGAGTATTTACGATCAACATTAAATTTTTGGTTTAATTTTTTTGATATAATACCTTGTACTGATCTTAAAAGATCCTGAAATTTTCAGAATGTTTTTTTTTTTAAATATGAATTTTTGAATTTTGGTAAAACAAATGTTTGTTTGACTCTAAGTCAAGTAAAGTTGAGCAATCATGTAATTTTGTATTTTTGAGCAGTACAAATTTCAATGAATTTACGTTTTTATTTATCTAGTAAAGCGTTTTAAGCATAAACTTAATATACATGTATATTACTCATTCATGTATAATAAGTTTTTACATTCTTATAATACTCCAACCCAGAACGATTTTTTCGTAACTAATAGTTTTCGAGATATCTAAAAAATAAAATTGAAAAATTGAAACAATGGTGAAATTTTGAATTTTGCATAACTTACGAAAAAAAAAATGTTTCAATTTTTTTCCTTTGGTAGAATTTCGTTTTATGATAAAAGAAAACTTTTGACCAAATTTTATCGATATTGAAAGAGGACGATTCCAACTGTTGGTCGATTTGACATGGAATGACCCATGCATTTAACAGCACGTTTGAATGTTTTTTTATTTCATATTGAAGTATATTTTGCGATAAAAATAATACGAAACTAAAAATGATGTTTGTCGAATGATGATCGGTGTGTGATGTGATAACGCTTGGACATTTAACACAAATTTATGATGGCATGGAAATTGGCAGTAGATTTGACGAATTCATTGATGTCAAAATTTTGATATCTGATGATTTAAAAAATTTCATATTTGTAAGTTTCTCAACTAGCGAGTCGTGATATTGTCGAATAAGCGATTTTTTCATTATCTGGAGAAAATTTCCGATCAAATAAAACTTCCATATTCACTGAAATTGGCAAAAATTTTTGTTCAACTCTTTGAGGACGTCAAGATCTATTTTTTACTATTTTTAAAATTCTCTCGCGGGTATGATCATTAATTATGGGATCATTCCATGTCAAATCGACCAAAAGTTGGAATCGACCCCTCTCAATTTCGATGAAATTTGGTCAGAAGTTTTCGTTTTCAATAAAATAGAGTTCTACCAAAGGAAAAAAATAAAAAATTTTTTTTTCAAAAGTTATGCAAAATTTTAAATTTCACAATTTTTCAAATCTTTCAAGTTCATTTTTCAAATATCTCGAAAACTATTATAGTTACAAAAAATTGTTCTCAATTCGTTTTGAAGAATCTACTTGGGACTAGGAAAAAAAAAATATTCCGTAAAAAAAATTTTTCAAGCGATGAAATTGGAGAATTTTGAATTTTCAAAAATCGTGAAAATCCAAGTTTCATATTTTATTTTAGTTCAATTTTGTTTATATAATACTTTGTACTGATCTTAAAAGATCCTGAAATTTTCAGAGAGGTGTTATTTTTTTTTTCAAAAATAAAAATTTTTGAATTTTTGAAAATCGCGCAAATCCACGATAAACATTAAATTTTTTGTTAATTTTTTTTTATATATTACCTTGTACTGATCTTAAAAGATACTGAAATTTTCAGGATGGTGTATTTTTGTTTCAAAAATAAACATTTTTGAATTTTGGTAAAAAAATTTTTTTTAGTTTTTCCTCCAAGTTAAGTAAAGTGGAGCAATCATGTAATTCTGTAATTTTACGCAGTAAAAATTTTATTTAATGACAATTTGAGAAAAAAAATTTTTTTTTACCAAAATTTAAAAAAAATTTTTTTGAAACAAAAACACGCCATCCTGAAAGTTTTAGGATCTTTCAAGATCAGTTCAAGGTATTATATAAAAAACATTTAACCAAAAATTTAATGTTGATCGTCGATTTGTACGATTTTTTAAAATCCAAAAATTTATGTTCACCAAAAAAAAAATAACACCTCTAAAAATTTTAGGATCTTTTGATCAGTACAAGGTATTATTTAAAAAAAATTTAACCAAAAAAAATATCAAACTTGGATTTTCACGATTTTTGAAAATTCAAAATTCTCCAAATTCATCATTTTTCAAAAAATTTCAAAATTACTCTTTAAAACGAATTCAGAACGATTTTTCGTAACTATAATAGTTTTCAAGATATTTAAAAAAATAAACTTGAGAGATTTGAAAAATTGTGAAATTTTGAATTTTGCATAGATCTCGAAAAAAAAATTTCAATTTTTTTTCTTTTGGTAGAACTTCGTTTTATTGGAAACGAAAACTTTTGACCAAATTTCATTTAAATTGAAAGGGATCGATTCCAACTCTTGGTCGATTTGACATGAAATGACCCATATATTATTGTAATTAATTATATATAATTAATTATAATATTCGACCTTTTACATTCATTTAAAATGAGATAACAAATTTTTCAAATTTTTGCTGGCACATTCCTTAAGATTGATTTTAAAAAATTGACGTCTGACATGATCTCATTGGAGCAATAATTTCCATGCCATGATTTACGTGCGTTTGAATAATTTTACTAGCCTGTGATTTTAAAATCGTCGCCTAAAAATGTATCTTGTAGATTTTTTGTTCTGCGTGTCAATGTATTTGCATAATAATAGATAATAAGACGTTAATGTTGTTCACGACTTTTTGCGTATTGCTATACCTCGTGAAATAAAAAAAGTCCCAATGCAAAATATTGAATTGATGTTTTTTCTTTGGCTTCAAAGAATGAAATTTTTCAAAATGTCCATTTCACTCGTAAAATTTCTTCCAATTCGATTATCCGACAGGTGAGACGCAGGATATTCATATACGTGTAACTCACCATCATAATTTCACATCACCAAGAAGTGAGTAATAAATATATATGGGGCGTTCCACGCCAAATCGGACGCCATTTAGCTTTTGCATGTCCGATTTTTTTGAATTTTTTTCACGCTTTAGTATGGGTTGAAAAAGGCCTCCATGATTTTTTGCAATTTTTTTTATCCAACCGTTTTAAAGATATCGATTTTTCAAAAATTACCTTACTTTTTTTTTAAACGTCCATAACTTTGCGAAAAATGGGCCAAAAGGGATGATTTTTTTTTTTCAAAATTTTCGTTTTTAAACGTACTTTTGATAAAAAATATCGAAAAAAATGTCAAACCGTATTAATATAAGATTTGCAAGTTTTAAATATAAATTGTTTATTTACAAAAAACACGTACTGATCGATTTTCTTAATTTTTTTTGTAAAGAACTGTCATTCATTCCACAACTTTTAAGCCTAATTAGATAATGGGATAACGATGAGATCTGTTTTTTTTTGTTCGATTTTTCAATTTCCATATTTTACTTATCAGTGTTGAAAAATATAGGAAAAAAAAAATACTGTACACAGGAGCTACTATTAACAATTATCTGACACATAGTGATTATCAATTAGTTCACAAATTGGTTTCAGAAAAAATATACAGGCGGAATTAAGTACTTATTATGCTTGATCAAGTTTTTTAAATTAAGTAGCATTTGTTTTCTCCCACATTTAAATATTTTATAAATTCGAGATTCAATAGATGGTGAATATTCAAATAAACATTATCGGTCGTCGTTCATTAAATGACTAAGGTATATCTATTTTATTTCATAAATAACAATGACCGTTGCTGATGAGCCTGAAAATAAGATTAATATTTATTTCCAACACGAATAACTAAAATATGGAAATTGAAAAATCGAAAAAAAATGGATCCCATCGTTATCCCATTAAATACTAATGCTTAAAAGTTGTGGAATGAATGATAGTTTTTTACAGAAAATTTTTAAGAAAATCGATCGATACGTGTTTTTTTGTAAATCAACAATTTATATCAAAAACTTGAAAATCTTATAGAAATACGGTTTGAAATTTGTTTTCAATATTTTTTTTTATCAAAAGTACGTTTAATAACAAACATTTTGTGAAAATAAACGTCTTATTTGGCTCATTTTTCGCAAAGTTACGGACGTTTTAAAATAAATGTTAAAGGAAGGAATCGGCTGCGATTCGGCCAGTGGGTCCAAATAAAAATGGACAATTTTTCGTATAACGTTTCGATCCTTATTCGAATCCTCTTCAGATTTATTATTTCTGAATTGTATGGGTAATTTTCGATCATTTGATGAATCTTGGACAATATACATTATGAATTTATTGTATCAAGACGGGTCGTTTTTTTGTGATCCTTGATGTCTATGATTTTCATATTTGATATTTTCCAAGATTCATCTCTGATCAAATTTAACAATGTTCATTACATAATGTAATTAAACGGTCAAGATGTTTCGAGAGCTAAGTAGCGACTGAGTATTGAGAATGAGAGAGGAGCTATTTATGTTATTGGGGTGATGCGATTGAGTATTGAATAGTGGGGGATGATTTTTACGGTTGGGGAAGTTGCCGTTAATTATTTTCGTGTACCGGTTTCGTCATGGTGTCGGTTTTAAACCGGTTTTAAATTTGTAACTGTTGGTTTGGTGATGAGTTTTAAACTGATGGTTGTTAATTTAAAGTTTTTCAGTTATTATTCAGAGTTTTGCTAAATTATTGAATTATATATGTTGCTTAGTTTGTCAATGTCGGTTCTGAAATTGATCGCTTTGGAGTGTGCTTTTATCTGTATCATTTCAGGAATTAATCGCTTTTTTAGCCATTGTTCATTATTTAAAAATTTAAATCGTCGAATTTAAAATTGTGTTTTAATTCAATTCCGTGTTTAGCTAACGCTGTATTCTGTGTGTTAGTGTAAAAACGACCCGTCTTGATACAATAAATTCATAATGTATATTGTCCAAGATTCATAAAATGATCGAAAATTACCCATACAATTCAGAAATAATAAATCTGAAGAGGATCCGAATAAGGATCGAAACGTTATACGAAAAATTGTCCATTTTTATTTGGACCCACTGGCCGAATCGCAGCCGATTCCTTCCTTTAACATTTCTCTACACGGCCGCATATCCAAACCAACAATCGTTTAAAAATAAAGTAACGTAATTTTAAAAAAATCGATAGCTTAAAAACGGTTAGACAAAAAAATTGAAAAAAATCATGGAGGCCTCTTTCAATCAGTACTAAAACATGAAAAATTTTCAAAAAAATCGGAGATGCAAAGGCTAAATCGTATTCGATTTGGCGTGGAAGCCAAATGGACACCGATGAAAAATGAACAAATTTTGAGGTACGGAAAAATTTGTCAAAACTAATTCGTTTTTTTTTTCGCAGGAACGGTGCACAGTTGGGTGGTATGACGCAAGAAGTGTCTTCGATGAACTATAAAAACTGTAAATACATAATAAACAAATGGAGCAAGGAGAGAAAAAGGACAGGTTGAAAAAAATGAAGAAAAATTGTTCAAAGGCCATAGATAAATGGAATTTTTTTAAAAAGATGAACCGACGATATTCCACACAATCCAACATGTATATTGTAATTAAATTTTTTAATTTGACTTTACAACTACGTTGATTAAAAGTCGAAAAAAATCGTCAATGGTCCTACAACAATATATTTATTACACATTTCGAAAAAAAAAACGAAAAATTTGCATACTTCAAATGGCTGTTCCACGTTCCAGATTGAGCTTGGTCTCGCGTGTATATTCTCCGTAAAAACGTTCGAGTTTCGAATTGAATTTTGCGTTCCTCTCGTTTATGTAATCGATGTCAGCGTCGTCGTTGTGCGTTCTTCTTCGGCTGTATTTCTCGCGTTTGGCGATTCTGAAATATCGATTGATACAATTATCGATAATGAAATCAGTGACCGGCATCATCGATTTTTTCGTCAAAGATATTGATTTTATTAATCATTTTTTCGAAAAATTAATAATTGGTCAACAAATATTACTAATTTTTTATACAAATTCGTAATTAGCGGAAAATTATTAGTAATTTTTCTAAAAAATTAATAATTAATAAGAAAATATTTCGAATTTTTCAAAAAAAAAAATTAGTTATTAGTAACAAAATATTTCTAAATTTTCCAAAAAATTGGTAATTAATGACAAATTATTTCTAATTTTTCTAAAAAATTAGTATTTAGTGACCAAATATTTCTAATTTTTCCAAAAAAAATTAGTAATTAGCGAAAAAATATTACCAAGTTTTTTCCTAAATATGTGGCATTCCACGGTATTTCGATCAAAATCTTACCTCGATGATTTCGATTTTCCTCTAAATTTTTTATATAAATAAGGACATTGAAAAAAAAATCCCCAAATTTTTTCAGAATTTTCGGTCACGCGTTTTTAGGATTTATTTTTTTTTTTTGAAAAAAAAAAACGGGACAACTTTGTAAAATCTGAAAAAATGCAGAAAAATCTAATAAAATATAACAAATTTTTTGGGCTTTGTACCATAACGAAGATATCAATACTCTGCGAGTCAAATTCAAAAAATAAAAAATAAAAATTCAACTCATAGAGTATTAAAATCTCTATTTTGGAAAAAGCTCAAAAATTTCGTTATATTTTATTAGATTATTCTGAATTTTTTCAGATTTTACAAAGAAGTCCCTTAAAAAAAAAAAAAATCTAAAGAACGCGTGACCGAAAAATTCTGAACTAATTTAGAAAAATGTATTTCAAGGTGTTTTTTTATATAAAAAATTTAGACGAAAATCGAAATCATCAAGGCAAGATTTTGATCGGAATGTCGTGGAATGACACGACAAAATCTTATTTTGATAACTTCGATTTTTCTCTTAATTTTTTATATAAAAGAACACATTAGAAAAAAAATTCTTAAATTTTTTCAGAATTTTTTGGTCACGCGTTCTTTGGTTTTTTTTTTTTTTTCTTTAAAGTGACCCTTTTGTAAAATCTGAAAAAATTCAGAATAATCTAATAAAATATAACAAAATTTTTGGGCTTGGTTCCAAAATGGAGATTTTAATACTCTATGAGTACATTTTTATGCTTTCAATTTTTTGAATTTTACTCATAGAGTATTAAAATCTCCATTTTGGAACGAAGCCCAAAAAATTTGTTATATTTTATTAGATTTTTCTGCATTTTTTCAGATTTTACAAAGTTGTCCCGTTTTTTTTCAAAAAAAAAAAATCCAAAAAACGCGTGACCGAAAAATTCTGAAAAAATTTGGGAATTTTTTTTTCAATGTCCTTATTTATATAAAAAATTTAGAGGAAAATCGAAATCATCAAGGTAAGATTTTGATCGAAATATCGTGGAATGCCACATATAGTAATTGGTAAGGAAGATATTACTTATTAATTTAAAAAAAAACAGTACTTTTTATTGTGAATATTTACGTACTTGTGTGTACGGATTGAGTCATGATTGTAAGCTCAAACAACTCTTCAAAAAGTTGTTTTATTTTTTATCATAACTAGATCTTTTGAATATTTCACCCATTAGTATTTATTGTATCGAATGTCATACGATATCACATAAGTTATTATTAATACGAATACTTAATCACTACCTATTAAAAATACATTAGTAATTTTTATTTATTTATTACTTTTTACAAAATTAATACGACATTTCTCCACAAATTATTGATTTTTTTGGTTATTTAGCAATATCTTTCTCGCCAATTACTAATTCTTGGAAAAAATTAGAAATGTTTTGTGACGAATTACTTATTTATTAGAAAAATTAGTAATATGTTCCCGTTAGTTACTAATGTTAGAACAAAAATTAGTAATATTTTTTGCTAATTATTAATTTTTCAAAAAAATTGGATAATAAAAATAGATAAATTTTTTTTTGCTGATCACTGAATGAAACTTTAAAGTTACTAAAATTCGGGGCAAAATTGGACTTTTTTTTATTGCACTTACTGTTTCTCAAGATCGTCGACCATTCGATCGATCGATTCTTTCTTGTCCTCCTGTAAACCCTGCAAAATTGTATTTCGATCACCGTAAAAGGCTGGACCAAGTTTTTCACGAGCCTCTTCGTATTTTTCCATGTCCGGCTTGATCCCTTTGACCAATCGATTGTACTGTCTCGTCGTTGCTTGTTCAAAGTCTGCGAATCCGGTGTCTGGATTTTTTTTCTTCTTCTTGCGATTTAAACGCTCTGCTTCTATTGCATCAATGTGCAAAAGTTTTTCACGATCATAATTGAGACCCTGGAATCAAAATGATGATTGACACAATGTTCATTAAAAATTGAGGAGAAAAACTACAGGGATAGAATCACTTTGTCAGAAAAAATTTGATCGCTACCAAAAGCATGTCAAGATAAAGTATAGGCAAAAATATATTCCGCATAACGAATTTTTGGCATGTTTATGGATACAAAAAATATATTTGTAGTATACTTTAGATATATTTAAAATATATTTTTAAAATATATTTAACATATATACTGATATTATAAAATATTTAACTTTTGGAACGAAATAAACTTAACATATTGGGAATATATTTTCATGTATGACATATGATCCATGTCACTTCAGCTAGTAAAAAAAAAATTCCACAAATAATTTTGAAAAATCGAGTTACTTTATCGAAAAATATTCACCGAGTGACGAAATTAGAAAAAAAAAAATCTGACGTTTTGCTCATTGATTACCATTTTTTAAACATTTTTCCATTCAAATGGCCGTATCTTTGATTGGACGTATTTAAATTTGTAAAAAACGGAAATCTGCGTCTTTTTATGGCCTTTCAGAAAAAAATTAATTTAGATTTTATTGAACAAATCAAACGTTCGGTTCAGGGCAAAATATGCAAAAATATTTTTTTTTTCGAGGAAAGACACTCGTTATTCCATTTTTTTCAATTTCCCCGAATTGTGAATACGAAAAACAAATTTTTTGTACTTTTTATACTATGGGATTCCTAAACACCATGAAGTAACATCTATTTTTTTTTTTTTATAACTGTCTTTGTTCAATTTGATCAAACCCATTTTTGAAATTGCAGAACAATTGTCGAATTCGCGGGACTTTCAATTTTGTGCAAAATGTTTCTAGTAACTGTAACTTTGGCAATTTTGCACTTATCATGCTGAAATTTGTTGTGGGAAACTCGTTTAAAAGGTTTGATTTAAAAAAAATTCTAATTCTTAGAAAAAAGTTTGTGAGAACTCTAACATTCGTCATTTTGCACCTCCCAAGCTGATTTTTGTTGTGACGATACATTCAATGACAACGAAAAATAATACTAAATTTCCGAAAAATCGCATGAGACGTTCGGTTAAATTTTTTTTTGAATTTTTCAAAAAATTGTTTATGCTTCAACATTCGCATTTTTAGAAGTATCGAACTAAAATTTTTTGTACAAATACACTAGATGCCAAGAATAGTTAGTGTTGAATTTGGTGAAGAACACTCAAGAAGCTTGTTCTCAATTTTTTTTTGGAATTTTCAAAAAAATACTTGTGAAAGTTTCCTAATCTAGTAGCTATCAAGTTCACTTTTTTCAGCACAAATATACTAGATGATAAAAACAATTAATAACGTAATTGAATGGAATTGCTAAAGAATCGTGCAAATTGGAAATTTGCACATAGCTTCTTCATTTGTTTCCGTCATTCGTGAAACTTCCTTTATGGGGAAGCCTTGATAATAAACATACGTGATGCGATAAAGATCGTCAAGGAGATCCTCATAAAGAAGGCTTGACGAACGGGGGAAAACAATGAGGAAGCTATGTGCAAATTTCCAATTTGCATGATTTTTTGGTTTCAAGACTCGAAACAAAGAATCAACGAAAAAATACCTTTTCTTCAGCTGCAGTTCTGGCAGCTTCATCCGCAATCAGCCATTCCGCTTGACGTTTTCGCGCTTCCCAATTGGTCGGTAATTTCTTTCTTTTGTCCTCCTCTATAACTTCCTTGTGATTCTGTTGCCTCGCTTCATTCTAATAATGAAGAAAGAACGAAACACAATAAAAAATGATCGAAAAATATAAATACAATCGATACTAAATGGAAATAATGAATCTAATATGTCGCGTGATGTAAACTTGTCTTCACTCACCCTCTTTGTGTGCAATTCTCGCAGCCGTTTCATCCGTTCCGCTTGTTTTTCTGCAAATGTTTTTGCACTCGAAGAACCTGCTTCCTCCATTCTGAAACTTTAATCGAAGAAAGCTTTTCTTTGAAGAATTTATTTGCCCAAAAACCAAAATATTCCATCAACAAAGCTCGACGGAGGTTAGGATGAATTATGTGTGGAATGAATGGAGGGGGGAAAGAGTGTGTCGGTAAAACAGTTTACGCTATTGCCGACAGTAGTACAGAAAGAAAATTTCATTTGACAAAACTCTGAAGAACGGCGCAAGCAAACCCTCTGTTGGCAAATTCGTGCATTAGTCACATGACCTTTTTGCAGTCTGTTTACGGCAATTAATTAATTAACCTCTAAGCAGAATGGATGTTTACTAGATTATGGCGATTCACATTGCTCGGGCTGGGCGAGGAGAGCCGAGCGATCGCCGAAAGTAGCCGAATACAAACAACGAGTAGAGGACAGAGTGAAATTGTGGAATTGCGCAACAGAAAGCGATACATTTTATCGTCAGATCCGCCTTTGAGAAAGCTCGAGAATTGTACAGTGCAAACCGTGGTGCAAACTCCGTAGTTCAACAGTTGGCCTTTATTTTCAAGGTTATGTAAAGAAGACTCCGTCGGTATCAAAAACTGTAATGCGTTCTAAATGAAATTCTCTCAGTCGTTGACGGTAAATATGAAGGACAAATTATTATCGAATGCATTTTTCAATCACGAATCTAAACAACATTCCTCGCTATCCTGAAAATTCAAAGCCAACATGAAAAAGAATCGACTTGCTGCTTCTTTACCGACTGAAACGAGCGATCGGTGCGCGGTTACGAAGGAAGTGGGGGAGGGCGCGTTCACGTGTTATTAAAAAAAAAGTATAGTGCGTTGTGTTTGCGTCTCTGCAGTCTGCCCTTCGCCCCTTCAGCTTCAGTCTTCAGTCACATTGTGAAGTCGTGAAGCACAAAAGCGCGCGAGTGGTCTTTGAGGGAAGGAGCAATAATTAATCGTGAAATAACCGGCGGCGAAGAAGATTGTCGCCGGAACAGAAACACGGGCTGAGCGAATAACAAAGTGACATTTGCCGCGTGAATATCGCAGTGGATCGTGTGTTTGATAAATTTATATACAAATAAGTGCATGAACTCAAAGAAATAATGGAGACTCTGGAACAAAGCAAAGTTTGTCGCTTGTGCGGCGAACACGCCACAACGACCTTTGACCTATTCGCCATAAATGGAAATCAAGCAAAGAAGATAAATTCGATATTACCGATTTTGGTAAGTGACATGTAATATTCTTATTGTCGAACATTTCTTTATCCCCGATAAGATCGTGTATGTTTCGCCACACTCAGTTTTTGGGTCTTTCTGAAACGTTTAGTGTAAATTAAGCCTTTCGTCTGATCGGAGGATCGATAAATGAAGAAATAGCATATCATTTCGCCGAATTGATATCGCTGGAAAAACAAAGGGCTAAATTGCTTCTTCAGTGTTGAATTGTGATGATTATATGCGGGCGATTATTTACGTGCTAGTTTACAATGTGGGCGAATGGCGGCACTGTGCGTCGTTTTCCCGCCCTTTTACCCCGTCAGCACAAATCAGGAAGTTACCCAAAACTTAATGGATGTCTATATATAATTGATTAAAGGATGCCTTATCCTTATGTCTGTCTGAAAGTTTAACCACAATTTAATCCTAGTGAAAATAACTATAGGGCACAAATGTAAGCTAGATAACTTATAATCAGCCGGTGGACGGTTAATAATTGGGGAAGATAGAGGTTATCATAACCTCAAAATTTTTTCAACGCATTTTTCTCGCAGATGACTTGATGGAATGAAAAACGAATAGGGTGTTCGTCTAACGGCACGTTTATTCTTTTCTACATTCAAAAAAGGATCAGAAGGGTTTGAAAAGGGTTAAAGGGGTTAGAAGTTTAATAATTGGGGAAGATAGAGGTTAGCATAACCTCAAAACTTTTTCAACGCATTTTTCTCGCAGATGACTTGATGGAATGAAAAACGAATAGGATGTTCATCATAATTAACGCCCTTCGTCTGTGCACTTAAATTTTGGGACACCGTCTGTACTCTGGGTCATTAAAGTCCTACTAATGTTTTTTCTAAGAAAAAATCGTAAAAAAAACTGAAAAAATTATGAATTGATCCAATCATTTATTTAACCATTTATAATGAACAAATTTTTTTACATTTTTTCCAATTCCAGAGATATTCATTTTGAAAATTTGGCTTGTGCCTTAAAAGACCCAGTGTACAGACGGAGGGTTAATGTGCAAACAGCACGTTTATTCTTTTCTAAATTCAAAAAAGGATTAGAAGGGTTAGAAAATGGTTAAAAGGGTTAGAATTTTAGCCCTATCTCCTATGCTCTCATAGTATAGTAAATAATTACCATAATTTGTTCAATAGTGCAAAATAATTATGAAAATAATGATAATAAATGATAATAGAAAAAGCGGAATGGCACAATCGATTGGGAAAAAAACTAACTCTGACTCTTTAGTTGATATCTGTTGATGGATATCAACTAAATTGTGTCAATTAACGTAGGATTGTGGCATGAATGGAGTCACACTAATCATTAATCGATAATAATCAAGAATAATCATTTATAAATAAATGAGTTTTAAATATTGGTTGTCGATAATGTCAATTCCTGATTTACCGACACAAGTTTTCCTTCAATTTCAGCATTGTTGAGATTTGTTCAAGACATAATCTTGGGGGAGAACTGCGTTAATTGTAAAAATTTCATTGATATCAATCCATGAGTGTAGGAGAAAGTCAGGATTACAATTTTGCGATTATGATGTCAATATGAAGCTTCTTAATATAAATGCTAATTGAGTTTTTATATAAGAGGTTGCATAGTATACAGTAATTTGAACCTGATGCAATATAAAAGTGCTCGAAATTCTGCAATTTTTACTGTAACAAAACATGTGAAAGTAGAAGAGTAGTAAATATATGATGTTTCTTTATGATTGCTGATCAACGTTTTTTTAAAACCAACTTTAGATGATAATGAAGTTTGCATCGTTTTAATGCAACGTTAATTGTTTATTCATCAATAAAATCCATGCTTTCTTACAAATTTTCAACCCTCCGTCTGCACACTTAAATTTTGGAACACCTTCTGTACTCTGGGTCGTTAAAGTCCTGCTAATGTATTTTCTAAGAAAAAAACGTCAAAAAAATCTGAAAAAAATCTGAATTACTTTTATAACATGTTTTTCCATGATTCAATCATTTATCTCACCTTTTGTAGTAAACAATTTTTTTTTACAATTTTTCTAATTCTAGAGATATTCGACTTGAAAATTTGGCTTGTGCCTTAAAAGACCCAGTGTACAGACAGAGGCTTAGATAGAAAAATCGTAAACATTTATTTTAAACAATGTACATAAACATAATCGTTAACATTTATTTTTATAAAGAATGTACATAAATGTCGTTTATGTAATGATTATGTTATAGTGTATTTCATCCGGCTTTACCGTGACATTTTATAAATCACGAATGAATCATGTCGTCGAATAAACTGTTTATACTTTCAACGCTGATATGAAGAGAAAAAGGGGTCTGGTATTCGTCTACGGTTAACTCTCAAACGCTAACGATGGGTCATTCGTGTCAGGGCCATAGTGGGTAAAAATTAAAAAAATTGTTTAAACAAATTCTTTTCGGTTGGAACAAATTATTATCATTTAGTGAAGGGTTCAAAGAAGGCCAATGAATTTGTTCAGATTTTTATTTCAAAAATTTAAAAATTGTGAAATAAGCGAACGACACGAACGACCCATCATTAGCACTAACCCTCTAGTCTGTGCACTTACATTTTGGGACACTATCTGTACTCTGGGTCTTTAAAGTCCTGCTAATGTTTTTTTCTATGAAAAAAAACGTCAAAAAAATCTGAAAAAATTCTGAATTACTTTAAGAAGATTTTTTTCCATGATCCAATCATTTATTTAACCATTTATAGTAAAGACAATTTTGTTTACAATTTTTCTACTTCCAGAGATATTTTATTTGAAATTTTGGCTTGTGTCTTTAAAGACCCAGTTTACACATGGAGGGTAAAAACCGTTGTTCAAAAAATCGTTGGCGGTCGAGGCTTAATTTGTATCATAATTGATTGTGCCTTTTCGTAAGAATCATAATCTGCGATTTCGAAGCGGTGAGACAGAGTGCGTTATCGCCTTAAGCGCACGTGAGGAGGTTTCTACAATGAACGGGACTATATCGTATTCACTGATATCGTATTCTCTGAGCTTAGTCAGCATCTAAAATTCCTTTGACCGTAGGAAAGTATGTATTTCAGTTGGTTGAAAACTCACGATCGAGTCCTTGGTAAATTTGTATATGAGGCATTCCACAGCGATTCGACCTGGGTCTGACCCTTCACCTCTCTGATTTGTCTGCAATTTTTTATGGTTTTGTGGTACCGCTGAAGAGCACTCGGGATTTTTTTCAGATTTTTAAGGAGCGATTTGACTTAACTATAATTTTATAAACAAATTATTTTCAGCCCAAATTTAAAAATCTGAAAAAATCATTATAATCCCGTTTTTTATATAAACAATTTCAAGCATTGAGCCAAAGTGGGCACGGGCACAAAGTGGGCCGACTCAATTCAGGTTTCTCTTTCTATTTTTTGTAAATTTTCTTTTTCGAAAAAGCTTGTTATAATCAGAAGGAAACCCCTGCCCACTTTGGCTCAACGCTTGAAATTGTTCATATAAAAAAGGGATTATTGTGATTTTTTTCAGATTTTTAAATTTGGGCTAAAAATTATTTGTTTATAAAATTATAGTTAAGTTCAATCGTTTTCAAAAAATCTGAAAAAAATCCTGAGTGCTTTTCAGAGGTACTACAAAACCATGAAAAATCGTGGACGAAATCGGAGAGGTGGCGGGTCAGACCCAGGTCGAATCGATGTGGAATGCCCCATATACATATATATTAGACTAATTCAAAAAAGCATTTTTTTTAGTTTTTCGAAATCCCCTATTAAATACTTTCGGGGAGGTGAAAAAAAGCCTGTTAAAAGCAGAGCTTTTAATGTACGGGGCGTTCTATCCCAAATCGGACAGTTTGAAAAACTTTTTTTTATTTCCTCAATTTTTTTATATTGTTTAGTACCCATCAAAAGACCCTTCATGTTAAATTTTGAGATTTTTTTGATTACCCGTTCAAAAGATATTGAATTAACAAAAAAACCGCTCTTTTTTTGGTATTTTGGTCATAACTTCTTTGATAATGATCCAAATTAAAAGTTTTTTTTTCAAAATTTTTGTTTTTTTATGGCCTTCTCAGAAAAAAAATACAACAAAAGTATTCGACGAGTTTTTGAATGAGTTTTTTGAGTTTTAAACTTTAAATAAAGTTAAAAAGTGAGTGTCATTTTTAATTTTTTTTTTAATTTTTTGGTTTAAACATCTATCTATTCAACAATTTTTAAGACTAGTCCGATCGTGGGATTTCCATAACTACTATTTTCTTTCGATTTTTGAAAATAAATTTTTTTTTTTAAATAAAATATTATGAATACCAATTTTTGTTACTATATAGTATTTTTTTCAATATTTAGAATTTATTTTGACACTTGTTTATTGTTAACAGGTTCTTAAAATTAATAATTAATCTTTAAGTCTATTTATGAACAATACTAACAACAGTTTTTATTTATTCACGTATTTTTTTGCAAACCTTACATATACGATTATTTCCTGAATTAGAATATTCCTTTGCCAATACGTTTCCGTTGCTCATTGGAATAATTGAATGAAATTTTGGTGTCTCCCTGTGATTGACTTCGCAGTATCGTATCGCAAATAAAATCTTTCTTTTGCATCTAAATAATGTTTCTCAGGTGAAAATTTGACAGCAATATTTGTTAGACTATTTAGGTTCAATGCCCACTCATACAGTTCTTGAACTGTTGTTATTTGCTCATCGATTAATTAGTAATTCTAAAAATCTATTAACAATGAAAAAGTGTCAAAATTAATGCAAAATGATTAAAAAACTACTATACAGTAACAAAAATTGGTATTCATAAGAATTGATAAGAAAAAAAAACATTAATTTTCGAAAATCGAAAGAAAAGTAGTTCTTGAAATCCCACGGTGTTTGAAACAAAAAATTGAAAAAAAAAAAAAAAATGACACTTTTAAAGACGCGATTTAAAGTTTGAAACTCAAAAAACTCATTCAAAAACGCGTCGAATATTTTTGTTGTATTTTTTTCTGAAAAGGCCATAAAAAGACAAAGATTTTGAAAAAAAAAACTTTTAATTTGGACCATTATTAAAGAAGTTATGACCAAAAAACCAAAAAAAGAGCGGTTTTTTTTGTTAATTTAATATCTTTTTAACGGGTAATCAAAAAAATCTCAAAATTTAACAGGAAGGGTCTTTTGATGGGTACTAAAGAATATAAAAAAATTGAGGAAAAAAAAAAGTTTTTCAAACTGTCCGATTTGGGATGGAACGCCCCATACACATTTACAATACGGCTCATCGCGAATTTCTATTTCCCATTTACAACAAATATTAATTTGAATACAAACATTTATTTTCGTCAATGTGTATTTACAATAATTTTACAGTCACGAGGAATAGAAAGCTAGATAAAATGATTTAAAATAAAAAACAATTAGTTGTACTTCAGATTTGTCGTTTCAAACATCTTTAAACAGGGAAAATCGTTGCGCGCATTCTTATCCGAAAAATTGGCGATTTGCATAAAACCTTGCCTTTCAAAATGTTTGACGCACTTTTGAAAATCGTTCATTCAAAAAATAACTGATACCATTTTTCTGAACTTCTTTCAGGTTCATGAATTGGATCTCCTGCCGAAGCAGCTGTGCCTTCCTTGCGGTCAAAAACTCGACGAATTCTACGAATTCTACGCAGATTGTCTGAGGATCGATATTGATTTGAAAAGTCAATTATCGTGGATGCAGAGATCCCAGATTACTCGTGTAAAAGCGATGCCAATGGTACAGATTTCTTACCCCAAGCTCAAAGCCGAACCGCTCGATTATGAGGAACAAGACTCAACGGAAGAGACCGTCGAGGCGGAAACTTCAACGGATGTTGCGGAAAATGACTTTGGGGCTTTTGGCGGAAGAATCGTTGAGTATCCCGAGACCAAATGTTCACGCTATGAAGATGGCAAACTCGCTGGGGCTCGTGTTTTTGAGGATTCCTTGAACAGAAATTCCACAAGAAAATTGAGCGCAAAAAATAAGAAGGAGAACTATTGTCCATCGAGGGAAATCGTAAAGAGAAATTTATTCACGGCCGAAATGTGTGACGATGAAAAACCAAAGATAAAAACCGAAGATCCCGTTGACAACGATAATTTAACACGATTTTTGATCGAAAAGAAGATTGGTGAAGTTCTCGCCAATTCCGACCTAAATCGGTCGCATCATCGACTCGAAGTATTAACGCCGAAAGTCGAACTTGAGGATATTTCAAAGACAATTGAATTCAATAGGTTCGTACGTAAAAAAAGTTCCAATGCGACTTTATCCAGATCTGAAGCGTCTCCGGAGAGAACGGCCAAATCAAAGCGTCCATCGACGGGACGAAAAATGGTTCGCGCCAATCAAAATGGCGAAAAAAGTTCGGCATTGACTGAAATTAAGATGGAAACTCTCGATGATCTCGAGAGAAGCTTGAGGCCTCGTCGAGAGACGGTTGATTATTCGGAATCACGTGTGCATCGGATGATTCGGAATCGAGTCCGAGTAAACGGAAGAACAGGACGAATAAAAAAAATTCGCAATTCTCCGAATGATTCCGAGAACGAAAGAGTCGCGAGAAAGCTCAATGGAGATAGAAAATCGCGGAAAAAAAATTCGCATTTCGAAAATTTCGTGCCATCGCCCATTCTTCTGGTGAAACTCGAACGACAAGATTTTTCAAATTGTTCGAAGAATCTTAATAAAACGAGCAAGGATCCGAAAACGCCACTCCAACCGAGAAATAATATCGCACAAGCTTTGGATATTAAAAAGGAAGATGGAGGCGATATTTTCGATAAAAAATCTGCTCGGAGAGACTGCAAAAGGTTCAGCGAGCCTTCGAAAGGTTCAAGGTTCCAAGAGCGTCCCAGGAATAAAGTTCTTGATGAAAAAAAGAGGAATTCGACGATAAAATATTCCCCACTTCTGTTGAGATCTCAGACGGAATATCTCAGAAACTGTAACAAGTCCAGGAAGAACTTAGACTATTTCGGGGAGAATCCAAAAAAAATGCAGCACAGAACATTCCCGTCCATGTTTTCAGCGCATTCATTCAGTCAGCAGAGATCACGGTCCAAAGACAAAAGTCAGACAACGAACTTGAAGTATCAATATTGTCATGATTGCAACGAGCGTTTCGCTAGTCCAGAACTTTATAGACTACATTTTTGTTACGGCATTAAGAAGCAATAATAATAATAATAATAATAATAAGTATTTTATTATTCCACAGAGATGATGAACAATATACTTTAATATATTATCACTCAAAAAAGGGGCGTATAAACCCAAAGGGTTTGCAAAAAGAAGAAACGTTAAGTGTTGAAGGATCTAAAAGCACAAAAAAAATATTTTTATTAAAACATTACGTGCCAAGCTTCACGAAAATGTTGCTTCTTAAAAAAAACTATTTTCCTATTAACCTATATAGTTAAGTTTCTTGGAAATTTATTATTATTTGACAAACAGTGCGCTATATACTTACAAAGATGTGAACATTTTAGCCTGTTTAAAATAAAATGACTATTTTTGTTTTTTTCAAAGAACATTGATTAATCGTCAGAGTATCCCTAAACAAAGAAGACCCTGTCCAAATATGAGCCCTTAATATTAATATTTAGAGGTGGCGGTTCCCAAGTTTTTTTTTCCATTTAAATAACATGGGAAAAAATGTTCTGAACTTTGGAATTTTATTACTCAAAAATCACTGTACAGTAATAAGAAACATAGCTTTTTTAGGAAATTAAACGCTCTATAAAAAAAGGTTTGAATGAAGATTTGCGTGAGGCGAGCCGTTTCGGAGTTATCGAGCCTTAACCATTGAACTGTTTAAAATAATGATGTTATTTACTTATAAACGCGACAAAATCGACTCATACCACTTAAATACCCAATATTATCATCTTTGAAACAACTATTTGGACATTGTTAACAGAATGTTGATAAAAAAATTTCATTAATCAACGATGAATGATTAATTCCTATTTTTCATTAATAAAAAATACGGTTATATCACAAATATGAAATGAAATTTCATCATAAATTTTATATATCATAAATCAATCATTTATTTTAATTCTTTATAAATTTATAAATCAGAACTACGAGATAAATTAAAAATATTTATAATCAGCTTATACACAACAATACAATTCGCATTATTATTTTTTTTTTAGAACAGCTCGGAAAGTCTTCTCTATGTTTTTTTTACAGTCTGTAACAAACCATTAAACTGCTCCTCACTTTTAGTTAATTGCCGATTGTATTTGGTAATTAGCGCAATATTTCTTTCGGCAACGTCGTTTACAACTTTAAGTGTACTAAAAAATTGAACATTGTCTTCAAAGCTTTTATGTGTAGACCATAAAGTTATGTCTACATCAAGAAAATCAGTACACGAGCCAAACCGTTCAAACAACACCAACGCTCTTTTAGATACAAATACGCTCGCATATTTTTTTAACAAAGTTTTTAATTTATTGTTACTGATAATGAAACGCTTTTTACTTATTTTTTTTACTTTTACGAAACTTCAAAGCAATAACAATTTTTTTTTATATTTCCGGTGAAACACTCGTATCAAATAAAATTAATGTGAACTGTATTGTTGTGTATAAGTTGATTAGAAATATTTTTAATTTATCTCGTAGTTCTGATTTATAAATTTATAAAGAATTAAAATAAACGATTGATTTATAACATATAAAATGTATGATGAAATTTCATTATAAATTTGTGATATACACCCGTATTTTTTATTAATGAACAATAAAATTAATCATTCATCGTTGATTAATACAAATTTTTGATCAACATTCCGTTGACAATGTTCAAATAGTTGTATAAAAATAATAATATTGGGTATTTAAGTGGTATGAGTCGATTTTGTCGCGTTTATAAGTAAATAACATCATTATTTTAAACAGTTCAATGGTTAAGGCTTGATAACTTCGAAACGGCTCGCCTCACGCAAATCTTCATTCAGACCTTTTTCATAGAGCGTTCGATTTCCTACAAAAAACTATGTTTCTTATTACTGTCCAGTGATTCGGTGTTGAGTAATAAAATTCCAAAGTTCAGAACATTTTTTTCCCACGTTATTTAAATGGAAAAAAAAATTGGGAACCGCCACCTCTAAATATTAATATTAAGGGCTCATCTTTCTTCAGGGATACTTTGACGATTTATCAATGTTCTTTGAAAAAAAAAATAGTCATTTTATTTGAAACCGTCTAGTGAACATATTATTGAAGATTCAGGTTAATTATAGTCCATTGAATCAATCTCATGTGCAACTATTTGAGTTACCTTTTGTCAAAGGAAAACGATTAAAGTTGTATCATCGGTGAATCATTGTTTTAATATTCACAAAGTGCCTAAAAAACATGCGTAAAAAAACATGTATTTATATGTATGTTGCTGAACTATTATATGAATAATATATATTTTTTCTGTCCTGCATGGCTCAAGATTCGCGAGCTGCAATTCCTGTGATATAAATTAGCATTCACATTATATGGGTCAGCCGATAATAATCTGTTTTCATAAAAGATTTCATCATATGCATGTTTGAAATTTTTTCGGTGCTAAGCTCCAATTTATAACAAAAACAGGAAAATATTTGCGATGGGAGGAAATAAAATAATGGGAGGAAATAAAAAAAATTTGAAGACTGGAAGTTTGGTTTTTTACTCATATAGTACATTTTCGTATGCCAACCTTAAGGCCTTAGGCCACTCTACAGGCCAAAAAATGACATATTTCGTGATTTTTTTTAGCGAAATCAAAGAGTAAATCGGATTTACAAAAAAGGTGGTTTATTATACTTCTAATTGGCAACACAAAATTATTTTTTTACGGCGATATATGCCAAAATGGTGACTGTGCAGCATTTTTCCAATGACGCCTTTATTTTTGGAAGGTCAATGACCGGACCAACGGCTCCTATAATTTTTGAGTTATGATAAGACACCAAAGTTTTTTCGGTTATATATAAGAATTATTATTATCTATAACATTATTATTGTATATAACAAGCACGTAGGATTTTTTTGATATGTTGTTTTTTGTAAACATGGCGCATTTTTAAATCGAAAAGTATAAAATACCATGAGAAAATCGTCAGGAAATTGTTTATAAAAAAGGAACTATGCATTAAAAAGAAAAAATCCCACGGGGGGCTTTAAAAAACCATGATTCTAAATGTAAAGTTAAAATTTCAAATTAATCGGTTGAAATTTGTTTGAGTTATGAGTTCAGCTGACTTGAAAATGTAGTTTTGAGATAAACGCGTTTAATTAAAGTTTGTAGAAAGTCAGGACATGGATAATGTTTCGTTGCGCTGGAATACGAAAATCGAGCACTTGTGGATTTTTCATGCATATCATCTTTTGGAATACAATTTATGGTGATGAGATACTTACTTAACACTCAAAAAATGGATATTTTGAAAATCCTAGCGTGGCCTAAGGCCCAGTGATAAGCAGTATCGATTTTTTCGAAAAATTAATTATTAATAAAAAAATAGTACTAATTTTTAATAAAAAATCAAAATTAGTGGAAAAATATTAGTAATTTTTCTAAAAAATTATCGATTAGTAAGAAAATATTACTAATTAATAATAAAAAAAACAGTAATTTGTAGAAAAGTATTGTATACATTTACGTATTTGTGTGTACGGATTGAGCCATAGTTGAAACAACTCAAACAAACAACTTTATTAAAAAAGTTGCTTTATTTTTTATAATAATTAGGTCTTTTGAATATTTCACACATTAGTGTTTATTATATCGAATGTCATACGATATCATATAAGTAATTATTAATACGAATTGTTAATCAGTACTGATTAAATAATGTATCAGTAGTTTTTTTTTTATTTATTACTTTTTCCAAAATTGATACAACATTTCTAGATAAATTATTGATTTTTTTGGAAAAATTAGTAATATTTTGGCACTAATTATGAATCTTTCGAAAAAATTGGATAATAAAAATAGATAGATTTTTTTGCCGATCATTGCTGAGGCCTCTCTTAAAAGTTTATTTTTTTGTTTATAATCTTTTTAAAAGATTATATTGGTAGGCTTTCCAATTTCAGGGACAGCGTCTCAATATAGTTTTAAATTGTTTGCTATATCTGGTTCATAACGAAAAAAAAAATTTGGAAATTGTCGAAGAGTTTCAGCTTCTACAATCCAGTTTAAATTTTCCCGCCATTAACTTCCCGCGCATTGCGCGGAAACGCTAAAGCGCCGGCGCAAAAGGGATTCCAACGTCCGTAACAAACAAACAAATAAACGAACGAATGTCAAATGTAGACGCCAAAATGATGAACGTACGCTATTCGTTTCATTATTACGCGAGTGAATTTCAAAAGGATCGATAGTGAAAATGTCAGATTTACGAGCCAAGGAATCGTCGATCGTCGACGACGACGTAAGTTTTACACATAATCGATCAATTTTTTATATGCTGAACTGTTTCCCAACTTAACCTCAAATGCAATCGAGGGTGATATAAATTTACGTATTTTTCCCGATATTCTTGAAATATTCTGGAAAAATAAACTCTGCTATAGACAATTTAATAGGATTTTGTGAAATTTGATGTCCAAATATGATTGACTCGAAGTTTTGAATTCTCCAATCAGTGTTGAATAAAGAAATTTGACGCTTTAAAGGAACATTTTTAGAACTTTGCGCATCCTTTGTTAATAAATCTTCAAATACATTGTATTACCTCAAGAAATACATTTATCAATTAAGAATTAGTAAAATCCTTCAATTTTTTGTTAACTTCTCGGAGAATTTTCAATGATGCCATTGAAATTGTGAAATTTTATGTGGAATTATGTACTTAAAGATTCAAATGTTCAGTCGATTGCTAATTTGACAAATTTATTCGTTTTATAACAAATTGGAAAACTCATATTTTGTACATAATGCTCAAAACATCTTTCACTATTTAGAAGAATTATTGAAATTTAGATTAAAGATTTTCTTATGGAATTTTTGTAATTATGTGCTTAAAGATTTAAATCTTTGGTCGATTGCTGATTCGACAAATTTATTCGTTTAATAACAAATTGAAAAACTCCACTCATATTTTGTACAGATTTTCTCAAAACATCTTTTACAATTTGGGAGAATTATTGAAATTTATATTAAAAATTTGCTTCTGGAATTTTTGGAATTTTGTGCTTAAAGATTCAAATGTTCCGTCACTTGCAAATTGGACAAATATATTCAATTAATAACAAATTGAAAAACTCCTATTTTGTACATAATTCGCAAAACATCTTTTACTATTTGGAAGAATTATTGAAATTTAGATTAAAAATTTTCTTCTGGAATTTTTGTAATTATGTGCTTAAAGATTCAAATGTTCTGTCACTTGCTAATTGGACAAATATATTCAATTAATAACAAATTGAAAAACTCTCATATTTTGTACAGGATTCTCAAAACATCTTTTACTATTTGGAAGAATTATTGACATTTAGATTTAAAATTTTCTTCTGGAAATTTTGTAATTATGTGCTTAAAGATACAAATGTTCTGTCACTTGCTAATTGGACAAATATATTCAATTAATAACAAATTGAAAAACTCATATTTTGTATATAATTCACAAAAAATCTTTAACTATTTTGAAGAATTATTGAAATTTAGATTTAAAATTTTCTTCTGGAATTTTTGTAATTATGTGCTTAAAGATTCAAATCTTGCTAATTGGACAAATATATTCAATTAATAACAAATTGAAAAACTCTTATATTTTGTACAGGATTCTCAAAACATCTTTTACTATTTGGAAGAATTATTGAAATTTAGATTAAAAATTTTCTTCTCGAATTTTTGTAATTATGCGTTTAAAGATTCAAATGTTCTGTCGATTGCTAATTGGACAAATATATTCAATTAATAACAAATTGAAAAACCCCTTTCATACTTCGTACATAATTCTCAAAACATTTTTCACTATTTGGAAGAATTATTGAAATTTAAATTAAAAATTTTCTTCTGGATTTTTTGTAATTACGTGCTTAAAGATTCAAATGGTCAGTTGATTGCTTATTGGATAAATATATTCGTTTAATAACAAATTGAAAAACTCCTCTCATACTTTGTACATACATAATTCTCAAAATATCTTCAACTATTCAGAAGAATTATTGAAATTTATTTTAAAAATTTGCTTCTGGCCATTCGGAAATATGATTCTTTGCAATATGATGTCAAACAAAAAATGTAAAGAATTACTTAAACTTGTCATTTCAGTTAATTTCCAGTGGCGAGGATACTCTTGGTTCCTCCATAAGTTTTAGTCTGGGCGAAAGTTCCGTGCGTCTTAAAGAAAAGTCGAAAACAGCGAACGAAGAAACTGCGATCTCTGCTAAAATTTCTGGCAAACCCGAAGTGAAAAAATGGTGGCTGAAACGACCAGAGACTCGTCTTGGAACTTCGGTGGCTACCAAAAATTCTTTCCCATCAAACACAAAGAAGGACACTCCAACGCCGGATGTTACTTCCTCGATGAAAGAATTTCTTGAGAAGGAAGAATATTGCAAAGTGAATATATGTTTAGTCTACGAGCTTTCTTTCATTTATCGCTCCATTTTGCCATTTAAAAAAAAAAAAATTTCGTTCCCAAATTTTTGACAAAAATTTCCCTGAATGTTGCATGTTGTTTTTTTCAATAACTAGCTTTTTATTTTCCAAAATTTTTTAATACCACGATATGAGTATATTCAACTCCATTCTTCGATGAATAACAAATTTATTCTTTGAACCAAAGGCCCTAGGGGTATAAGTATGCTGAACCTGCCCCCAAATGGTTTTTAAATGATACTTAGAGCATAAGTAGGTACTAATGAAGTAATAAGATCCTGAAAGTTTCAGACCTCTAACTCAATTGGTTATTGAGGAAAAGTTAAATATGTAAAAAATAGAAATTTTTTTTTCTTCTGAGGATTGACCAAACGGATTGATCAAATTTTTTTGTATGTTTTGGGGGCTGATAATAGCTCCGAGAAAAAAAATTAAGAGCTATATAGCTTTATAAAATCATTGAAAAAAAAATTGTTTTTAATTTGATCTCAATTTTTTACCATGATACAATTTTGGCACAATTATGAAACTATTTTTTTTCAAACCTTCTATATTTCTCTATGATACTATGAATTTTTTTAAATTTGTAAAAACGGTACGCCATAGTCGAAAAAAATAAAAACCACTTTTTCGCCCAAATAAAGAATTTATTCATATGTTTTGAGGTTTAATTTTTGTATTTTAACACATTTTTACAGAATTTGTATCTATTAAAAATAATATTTCATGTTCAAAACAACAACAAACATTTTTTTGCTATAGTCAAAAACTAAATCAGGTAAATATCAATAATCAATGTTATAGTAATTTTAACAAATATTTTTAGGAACAACATTTTATTATAAAACTCGATTATTTATATATTTTTATAGAATTGATGAAAGACAAGAACATTTTTTTCTGAAAAAATGTAAACTTTCAAAAAAATCTAAGATTCATTTTATTCATTTATTGTATTTTTTAAAATTAATAAACCCAACAGTTCACACTAAAAAACGAATTTCCTAAATATTGATAGATATACTGTAAAATACAATTATAACATAAAAAACAGTTTTTAATAAATAAATAATAAAAAGGGAAACAAATATCTAAAAGATATATTTTTCAAAAATATTGCAGCTACACATTTCAGCTGTGAGTGTGCAAATGGCTTTGGAACTATTGAATGTTGCTTCCATATTGCTGCGATTATTTATTATTTGTCACATGGGTGATATTTGTCGGAAATTCCAAGGCCTGATGAAATATTGAGCAAATTATCTGATAAAGACAACGTCTTACCTGCGATTGAAAAAGACAGTGACCAAGACTGATGAAATGTGATTCGGCAATATTTAAAAAAAATACATCTTTTTGATATTTGTTTTCCTTTTTATTATTTATTTATTAAAAACTGTTTTTTATGTTACAATTGTATTTTACAGTATATCTATCAATCTTTAAGAAATTCTATTTTTAGTGTTAACTCAATCAGTCGTTGAAAATCCTTTTATTAGTGTAAACTGTTGAATTTATTAATAAAAAATAAATAATAATAAATGAATAAAATGAAACTTAGATTTGTTTAAAAGTTTAGATTTGTTCAGAAAAAAAAAATGTTTTTGTCTTTCATCAATTCGATCATTTTTGGTTACTATATCTATGTCTCCAGCCTATAAAAATATACAAATAACAGAGTTTTATAATAAAATGTTGTTCCTAAAAATATTTGTTAAAATGACTATAAAATTGAGTATTGATATTTACCTGGTTCAATTTTTGACTGTGGGAAAAATCTCTGTTGTTGTTTTGAATATGTAATATTATTTTTAATGAATACACATTATGTAAATATGCGTTAAATCACAAAAATTAAAACTGAAAACATATGCATAAATTCATTATTTTAGCCAAAAAGTGGTTTTTATTTTTTTCTACTATGGCGTACCGTTTTTTAAATTTTTCAAAATTCATAGTGTTATAGTGAAACATAGAAGGTTTGAAAAAAAAAGTTTCGTAATTGTGCCAAAATTGTGTCATGGTTAAAAATTGAAATTAAAAGAAAAATAATTTTTTCTTCAAGGATCTTATGGAGCTATATAGCACTTAATTTTTTTTTCTTGGAGCTATTATGAGCCCCCAAAACATGTAAAAAATTTGGATCAATTGGTTCAGTCGGTCCTGAAAAAATAAAAATTTTCTGTTTTTTACATATTTTTCTCCTTCTCAATAACCAATTGAGTTGAGGATCTGAAACTTTCAGGATCTTATTATTTTATTAGTACCTACTTATGCTCTGAGTATCATTTAAAAATCTTTCGGGGGCAGATTCACTATGGTTATACCCCTAGGGCCTTTGTTCTAAAAAAATCTTGAAGTACGATTAATTCATTTAGGCTCAGCATAAAAATGAGGGTGAAACGAATAGAGACAAGGACGACACTCTCTGCGATATTCTTGCTTCGGCGGCATTCGACAAATATCCATCGGACTTTGAGAGTAAGTTTTTTCTAATTATTATTAGAAAAATTAAATTTCTGCGTCACAAAATTTCTGCGGTACAAAAATCGAATATAATGTAATTCTGAAAAATCGTGAATAACTTTTAAGATGCCACGGACGAGGATATCGGAAGTTTTCTGGAGGAGATGAGCAAAATCGCTGGTGCATTGAGTCCAAGTTCAGCCCAAGAGAGGACAAAGTCCGGGGAAGATTCGAGCAAAAATCCAACGGAGGAAGAAAAATCCGTGGAAGAGTTATTGGAGGAGGCGGAAAAGCTTGTTCGTGAAAACGTCGGATTGTCAAAAAGTTCATCGCGTACCGAAACTTTGATTCTCGATGAGATTGACAATCGCGGTGTCAACGACACAGGAATAGGAAGACTCGAGAAGGATATATTTCAGCTGATCGAGCAGGAAGTCCACCGAGAGTCGGAAAAAATACGAAAAAGTCCGAAGAATGAGAATAAACGAAGGGCAAATAGTCCGGGCTACGAGATTCTCTACGAAAACGTTAATAGTCTGAAACCACCAACTTTGGTGACTCTGGAATTGCAGAAAAAGCGATTCGACGAGGACAAAGTCGAAGTCTCCTCGAGCTCTGATCTCGACGATCCGATAGATCGTCATTCGAGATCCGAGGATCAGCAGAATATCGACGGACCGAAGAAGGACCAGGAAAATCTTCAGAAAGAAATCACGGACGTCGACAAGGATTTCTTCGACGATTTGCTCAGACGTTCGAAGGAAAAAATGGAGGGTGGAATGTCGGGAAGTTCGAGTTTCGGACAGGAAGATTTTTCACATTTTCTCCGAATATTGCAGGGTCAGGATCGCAAGGATCAAGAAACGAGAGACAAGAGAACGATCATCGCGAGCGATTCGTTGAAAATTCCCAAAGTAGAAAATACGACACTCCCGAATGATGCGAATCTCGTTTATCCGGAGAGAGAAATCACGGAAATTTTGGAAAAAGAATTACCGAAGCAAACGAGCAAAAAACAATTTAAAAAAAACGACAGTAACGATGCTCACGAATTCGGTGAATCAGATTCGAGCATAAGCGTAGATGCGAGCAAAGATTGTCAGAAAAAAACATTGTCAAGAAATTCGAGCGAAGATCAAAGTTACAAGAAGAAGTCGAAGACTGAAAAAATCGGCAAAGCTTCGGAAAAAATTCAAATTTCTCGTAATTTCAGTCAAGAAGATTCCAAGAGACTCGAGCGTAAAAAATCTTCTGAAAAATGTGCAGAAGATGCGAAAAAAGTTGTAAATTCGAAGAGCGAATTGTACACCGTTGGCTTGACTCCGAGACTCGAATTATTCGCCGATGCGATACCGAAATTAATGGCTGAAAGATCCAACGAAAACGCTGCGAGGGAAGAATCCAAGAGCGATGAAAAGAGGGAAGAAGTTGTCGACGAAGAAATTAACGAAAAATCCAGCAAAGTCTCGCGAGAGAGAGAATTTGAGAATAATGCGAGAGTCGAAGAAAAAGGAGTTTGCGGCGAGGATAAAAATGTCGAAATAGTCGCAGAATCGATCGCCGATCGATCGGACGAGCTTGCGGAAAATAATTCCAAGCCCGGCAAGACTCCGCTCGGTTCGTCGAGAAGTTACGACAAACTTCCAAAGTCAGGTTCCAATATTCGATCATCGTTGGAGGACGTAAGTCTGAAATCCATCGATTCTTCACGAAGAGTCGCTCATCAGCCCGAAGGCAAATCATCGTCCTCGATTGCATCAAAATACGCGAAACAACCAACAACGAGACAAATTCCCTCCACAAAAGCTCCAAAGTTGAAAGCAACGCTGAAGCCCACGACGAAATTCACTCTATCGACAAAATCCTCGTCGAAGCCGGACAATATTTATTCCCTCGCCGGTGGCGATCATCGTAGGAACTTCAGCAAGGACGATTTTGAGGCTCTTTGTCGCGAGGAAAAGCACAAAAACGCTTTGCTCAAGGAACAAATGAATTCCGAGTCGAAGCTCTACAAGCAACAGATCCAAAGTATGAGAACGTCGTTCGAGGAAGAATTATTCGCGCTCAAAAAACAAAATATAATACTCAAAGCGAAGATCGACGAGATGACATTGAACGAGAAACGCAGCGAAGTTGCAACGACGATCACGACGAAGTACGATACGAGAATAAGATTGTTGGAGGGAGAATTGGAGAAGCAGGAAGGAATAATAAACGCTTACGAGACGGAGAACAAGAAACTTCGCCTTGAGATGGAAACGATTCAGGATGAGGCGAAGAATTCGAAGCTCAAGGAACGCAGCAGAATTGAGGATAATGAAGCGCAGAAATTGAACGACACGATAAAGGATCTTCGCGAGGATATTCTAAAATTGAATTTAGAAGTTACGGATTTGCGAGTTAAAAATACAGACGCCGCTGCTAAAATCGACGATGCCACGCAACAGAATAGCTTGTTGATGGAGGAATTGGACATGTTCAAGGAACAATTGTCAACGAAGAATGATTTCATCAACGCCAGATTGCAATCGATGACCAGTGCCGAGCTTGAGAGTCGAAAGAAAACCGAGGATATGAAAATAGAGCTGAGCTCGAAGAGCGAACAGCTGAGAAATATAAAAATGGAGTACGAAAGGCTTCGGCAAGCTGTTTCGCCATTGGAAAAAGAATTGCTCGACCTTCGAGCGAAGGAAACAGGCTTGATGGAAAAATTGGAAGTAGCGAAGAGTCACGTCGAGCGTGAGAAGCAATTGACGATAAGACTCAAGGATCAAGTTATACTTGATAACAAAAAAATTCTGGACCTAAATCGTCAAGTGCGGGAAATGGAGAGAATATTGAAGCGTAAAAATCCAGATTCCGTATCGGCTCTCATTTTAACGGCAAAGTCCGATCACGAGATCATAAATATCGAAAAAGTGAAGCTTCTCGAGGATCGAATAGCTTCGTTGGAGGGTGAAATACAGGCGAAGGAGGAAATAGGAAAGGAAAAGATGAGCGAATTGCAGAAGAAATTTTCCGATATGAAGGAAAAATATGTGATGCAAGTTATGGAACTAGAGGCTAAATTGTTGGAGGCGACGACGAGGGAACGAAAAATTTATAACGACATGTTTACTCAGACGATGGTCAAGAGCGTTGAGAGCAAAAGTGTGGAAACGGGAAATACGAAACGCGACGACAGGGAACGTTCGTGCTCGGTTCAGTTGGAGAAAGACGACAAAAGGGAATCGAAAATGGTGAAGACTGGTCCCAAATCGCAGAATCCAAAGGAGGACGCTCATTTGATCGCTACGATAAGAGGTCTCAAGATGGAAATTGCCAACAAGGACAAGAATTTATCGAAAATCAATAAAGAATTATTGGAGATGCAAAAAACTAACAGAAGATTGCAAAAAGAGCGTGAAAGGTTGTTGAATGATCGTCGAGGATTTAAGGATTTCGAAAAAAATGGACGTTCCGCCTCGGTTTGTTCGGAACAGAGAATTCAGGGTTCGAGAACGAGTGAGAAAAACGACGTGAACTCGAATCATTGTCAAAATGGGCATCTTTCGAATGGCAATGGTCAGAAGCTCTCGGGATCGGCTCCGAGATTGTACGATCCTCTTCAATATTCCGAGAATGACGAGAGAATGACCGTTAAAAAGCTAACGAATGAGAATGGAATATTGAAGGAGGAATTGAGCAAGATAAATAAAGATTTCATGATGCTGAAGAACAAGCGATTGCACGATCTCAATTTACTGCAGGAGGAGCACGAGAGGGAAATGGCGTCGTTGGTCAAAGAGTACAGCGTTAAATTCGGAGATTCCAAAGTGGTAAAGTTGCAGGTTTGTGTTTTTCAAACGGCGCTTATTTTTTATTCCATTGCACTTAAAAATGGATGCTTTTTATTTGCAAATTGGGTTCATGAATCATTTGAATCAAGCAAGAAATTGTTTCAACGGGGATTTTATCACTAAGAGCCAAATTTTGAATTTTTTAAATGAGAATATGGTGAATGGAATATTACATCCGCTTGGATTTCTAAGGCCCGAATTTTAAGTTCTTAAGATCAAACTTCCCATTAAGCTTAAGTTCCAATTTAAGATGAATCTTAAGTTTCAACTGAAGTATTTTTATAAGTTCATACTTAAGTTCAAACTTTAGTGCGAACTTAAGATCGCACTTATTTCAGATCAATCTTAAGTTTAAACTTAAATTTGGTTTGAAGTGACCGTGTTTTTTTGACATTAGTTGTCAAATAAGTTTGATCGAACTTAAGTTCAAGCTCAAGATGAATCTTAAGTTCCAATTTCAAACCAAATTTAAGTTTGAGCTTGAAGATCGATCTTAAGTTTGCACTAAAGTTTGAACTCAAGTATGGGCTTATAATGATACTTAAGTTCAAACTTGAGATTCATCTTAAATTGGAACTTAAGTTCGATCTTAAGTTTTAACTTGATTTCAATGGAAAGTTTGATCTTGAGTTTGATCAGTGGCAGATGCTTTGTAGCGTTTATAAGTGAATTTATTCACAGTGAAAAATATCATTTGCTTTTAGAAATTTCGAATTTTTCTGTATTATGAAAACAATCCTTTCGGGATTATTTCTGCTTTGGTGACAGTCTATGTTAGAAAATTTAATGCAATCTTAGCTTGATTTAGGCTTGATAGAAATTTAAAAAATATTTTTATGCAATTCGAACCCTTTAACCTACACTAAATTTAATATCAAACATTATGATAAAAAACTAAGTATCTCGAAAATTGCTCAAGTTATACTTTCAATTTTTACAACGTTAAGCTTTTTTTCCGGTGAAAAGATCATAAAAATTAGAAATTTACCTATAAATGGATGAGATAATGTGTGGAAATTTTTTCCAAAAATTTCTATATAAAATTGAAAAATATTTACAAATATAGCTGTGTAATTTACAAGTAAAATTTGAAACAAGGAAATGGATCATTCCATGTCAAATTGACCAATAGTTGGAATCGATCCCTTTCAATTTCGATGAAATTTGGTCAGAAGTTTTCTTTTATTATAAAACGAAGTTCTACCAAAGGAAAAAAATTAATTTTTTTTTCAAAGTTATGCAAAATTCAAAAATTCACAATTTTTTCAATTTTTCAAGTTTATTTTTTAAATATATCGAAAACTATTATAGTTACGAAAAATCCGTTCTGGGCTCATCTTAAAGAGTTATAGTTATAGCTAAGGCTACAAAAAAAAATATATTCCGAATAAAAATTTCGAAAAATGATGAATTTGGAGAATTTTTGTAAAAAAAATTTTTTTTTTACCCCTAAGTTAAGTAAAGTTGAGCAATCATGTAATTTTGAGGAGTAAAAATTACGAAATTATATGATTGCTGAACTTCACTTAACTTGGAGGTAAAAAAAATCTTTTTTTACCAAAAATAAAAAATTCATGTTTTTGAAAAAAAACGCAATTCTGAAAATTTCAGGATCTTTCAAGATCAGTACAGGGTATTATATAACAAAAATTGAACCAAAAATTTTATGTTGATCGTGGATTTTCACCATTTTCAAAAATTCAAAATTCTCAAATTCATTTTTCCAACATTTTTTTCGGAATATTTTTTTTTTTTTAGCCCCAAGTATATTTTTTAAGACGAACCCAGAACGATTGTTTCATGACTATCATAGTTTTCGAGATGCAAATAAACTAGAAAATCTGAAAAAAATGGTGAAATTGTGAATTTTGCACAAATTTCGAAAACAAACTTTTTTATTTTTTTCCTCTGGTAGATCTTTTATGATAAAAGAAAACTTCTGACCATATTACTGACCAAACGTTTAACGTTAAAACGTTGAACGCTTTACGATAAAAGAAAACATCTGACTAAATTTCATCAAAATTGAATGGGGTCGATTCCAACTATTGGTCGATTTGACATGGAACGACCCAAGTACATTTATAAAGCAAAAGCATCATAGCATTGATTTCACAAAGTAGCATTGTCCCGTCTTGTCAATTTGGAAAGTACAATTCGTACCTTGAAAAGAGAAATTTCAAGTTTTCAATATTTTGCTTCGTTTTAATTATAACGGGTGTTCAGATTTTATCGACTTTTTTCGTTTTTGCAAGAATGACGTAAACGCTCTAACCTCTGCAATTTTCAAGATATTGCACTCAAACTTGGTACAGAATAAGTATAGCTATTAAGGTTGTTTGGTATTGAATTTAGCGAAAATCCATCGAGGGATTAAAATTTTATGAAATTTGGAATTTTTTTAAAAATAGCCTAAACGCTCTAATTTGTTCAATTTTTAAGATATTGTACGAAAACTTTGCACAGAGCTAACATAGCTATCGAGGTTATTCGCTATTAAATTTTGCAAAAATCCATCGAGGGATTAAATTTTTATGAAATTTTGAATTTTTTGAAAAATAGCGTAAACGCTCTGACTTGTGCAATTTTCAAGATATTGCACTGAAACTTTACACAGAGCTAATATAGCTATCGAGGATGTTCGTTATTAAATTTGGCGAAAATCGATCGAATTATTAAATTTTTATCAAATTTTTAATTTTTATAAAAGAAGCGTAAACGCTATAACTTTTGAAATTTTTTAGATATTGCAATGAAATTTTGTGAAGAGCCAGTATAGTTATCAATGTTATTCGCTATAAAATTTGGGGAAAATCGATCGAATTTGCACATTGATTGCTATTATTTTTCAATAGTTAACAAAGCTTCCTTTATGAGGAAGCCAATTTTGATCGCTACTGCACGGAAAAAAATAATCAGTGAGAACTACTGAGATTCCCATTAATTTTTACAGTTTTCCCCATTAACAGCGCCTCCTGGAAGGGAAAACAGTGAAATTTGCATACTTCTTTAATACAATGTACAGATGTCACATATGACAAGGTACATGCCCATCGGACGAATTTTTACAGTGTAGAACAGTAAAATGTACACTACGTGAAACGTTATATTTCTGTTGTATCCGGTGAACTTTTTACACATTTCACATTGTAAAAATTATCCAGGGCCCGTGAAAAAATTACAATGTACATTGTAAAAATTAAAAAAAACGTAGTATATTTTGCGGTACGTTTTTTATTTTTCACTGAAAATACTGCAATTTCTAAAATAAATTACAGTGTAGTGGAACGTTTCAATATTTGAATAAATTACAATTTATTCAAATAGTGCAATGAACCGTTATTTATCCTCGCTCATGCTCATAGCTACGAGGGCTTGTACTTGACTAATTAATCGTGAGATCAATTAATGAAGAGAATCAAGTTTAACCTCGCACCCATAAAAGCATGAGCGTCACCGAAATGCAATGGTGATCTGTTAAAAAAATGTAGTCTTCAGTCCATAGGACTGCTCGACCACAGAACGTGGGTGATGTTCCAACAATTGTATGTCAATTGGGGACGCCGATGTTGGTAATACATCGGACCTTATGGGTGCGCGGTGGCTCTCTCGCTCGCGCGAGAGGGCGCGCCCCCCGACGCCATCTAGCGGATCTCGGGCAAAACGCAGAGATCGTGGCACGCCGCAGGTCGTCCCGTTACAGTGCCACACTGTAAAAATTGAAATTGACGTTGCATATTTTGCGGCGCGCATTTGATTTTTCACTGGGAACACTGCAATTTCTAATTATGTACTTTGAACATTCTACAGAGACCATCGTAAATTTTACAGTTCAAACAGTGGATTTCGTCGTCTCTGCTTGTTATTTCTACTTTGTCATTTTTTTTGCGTTGAACATTGCATTTTTTACAGTGTTAATCAGCATTTATAATGATTTGAAAAGTAGAAACTACATTAAATCCATTAATTTATAATGGATTCCCAGTAAAACGCCTGAATTACAGTTCTGAACCGTATATTCTGCATTGAATTCGGTAATTTTTTAAATATTACACATGAATTGTCACTGATCATTTTTTTCCGTGTGTGTGTTAAAGGAAGCTATGTGAACTATGGATAAAGATGAGGAAGCAATGTGCAAATTCCAATTTGCAGGTTTTTTTTTTCAGGGACAAATCAATACTCAGGTGGCGATAATAACGCATCTGAAGCAGCAGATCGAAAAACTGAGGGATTACAAGGAGCAGGTGCTAGTGTTGAAGGTCGAGCGAGAGCATCTCGAGAACAAAGTGAAGATACTGAACGAAAAAGTGAAATATCTATCGACGCCGGTATGCGAACGACTTCGTTAGTTCAAGGGGCCGATGAAAAAAAAAAAAAAAAAAGAAAATCCGCCCTCGCGAAAATATCAATACGAAATAAGTCCCGCGAACCGAATGATTTCCTGTGTGATTGCAGGGCACCGAGCAGCTCCAATTGCTCCAGGATAAGATCACGATACTCCAGCAACGTCACGAATCCAGGGAAATGACACTGCAGAATCTCGTTCGTGATCTGATGAGGAACAAAACGCAGTGCAGAGACTGCAAAGGCGAAAAAGGAAAGAGCGACAAGCAGCTCTGTTACTTTCGCCAGGAACTCGATAATATCCTCGGTATGCTTCAAGAAATATCGAGCGTGCATTAATATTAAATTATCGTCGACCGACGAAAAACGACGAATGAAAAAGTAACGTACCTTGCAATGAATCGAGAAATTCATTGGCAAGCGAAACTGTCCACAAAACGATGTCCAATCGATCCTTCCAAACGGAGCTTTCCGTTTTTTTTTCTAAAAAAAAAAAAAGAAATGCCGCTGAAGCAAGAAAAATGGAGGAAAATGATATTTCGATTGGTATCACTGCCAAAGAAGATTTAGAGTTTATTTTTTATTTAAGCTAAAAGTTTATCTTGCCGGAGAAACAATTTTGACATTCCGAACGTGCAACTTCCAAAAAATTTCTTCATCTCAAATAGCATTTTTCTAGAACTTTTTGCTCGAGCAATAGTTGTAAATAGATTCGCTCCGGACTCGACGGTCATTGCTAAAAATGTCACTGTTTTTTCGCTGATGCGCAGATTTCTCGGCAATTTTAAAGAGCAACGAATCTCGATGTAGGTCGATTCATTTTGTAACTATTATTGCCATGATGGTATTATTTTAAGTTTTTTTTTTTCTACATAGCCTAAGTACGAACAAAGTAACTCTCGACTCTTTAGCCGATTGATAGCGGCATCCTATTTATTGAAATATTTATCTAATAAGCATCGCGTTGTCACTTTGGCGCACAAGAATCCGCACATTACGTCCGAATTCTTGTTTCATAATCGATAATCTTTTTTATATGAAATGATGATTGGATGTTTGAGGCTAATCGGATCTCTAAGTATACAAAATGGTAACTATAATTATTCAATAAAAATAGTGATTTTTGTCTTCGATCCAATGCCCATTGATTAGTAGATTGAAATCTTTCGCATGACCTTAATCTCCCGATGACCAGACCCCTAAAAGTTGGAATTTTTTTAATCAAAGTTTCAGAAGTCGGTGTATATGACACCGGACTTTCTCAAGATTTTCTACATGCTGAATTATGTTTGGAACGAAAACGAAGAAATTGTTATTAGCAGGGTTGCCAAATTTTTAATGAAAAAGTAATGCATTAACCATTACTTTTTTAATGGCTAATTAAATTTAATGGTTAATGGAAATTATTTTCATTGAGCATTTTCATTAACCATTAAAATTTAATGGCTAGTGGATGTTATTTTCATTAGCCATTAAAATTATTTCCATTAACCATTAAATGTTAATGGTTAATGACAATGCAATTGCATTAAAAAAAGTAATGCATTATTTGCAACCCTGCCCATTACAATGTAGTGTGTAATAGAAAAAAATTCCATTGCCCATTGTAATGTAATGTGTAAACGACAAAACGTTGATTGCAATTTTGGGAATGGAAAAATATAGGTGAATCAATTATTGCAATTTTGCATTACATTTTATTGACTTAGGACTTAGATTTTTAGGTACCTTAAATTCTAAAAAGCATCTATATTATTATTGCAATGTAATGTGTAATGGACAAAACTTTGATTGCAATTTTGGGAATGGAAGAATATAGATGAATAAATTATTGCAAATTGCATTACATTTTATTGACTTGGGACTTAGATTTTCATCTTAAATTCTAAAAAGCATCTATATTATAATTCTAAAAATCTATGTTCTAAGTCAATAAAATGTAATGCAAAACTGCAATAATTTATTCATCTATATTTTTCCATTCCCAAAATTGTAATCAAAGTTTTGTCCATTACCCAATACATTGCAATGGGTAGTGGACATTTTTGCTATTACACACTACATTGTAATGGGCAAGGTTGCAATAATGCATTACTTTTTTTAAAGCAATTGCATTTTCATTAATTATTAACCTTTAAATTTTAATGGTTAATGAAAATAATTTCCATTAACCATTAAATTTTAATGGTTAATGAAAATAATTAACATTAACCATTGAATTTTAATGGTTAATGAAAATTATTTCTAATAACCATAAAACGTTAATGGTTAATAAAAATGCAAATGCATTAAAAAAAGTAATGCATTATTTGCAACCCTGGTTATTAGTTATTTTTGCGTCGATTTTTCAAGTTTTCAAGTCTCCCTCAATGGTTTTTCGCCCTTTCATGCATGATCCGTGAGGAATTTTACTGTCGTTTAAATAGCATATTCGTGTTGCCCGGGAAATTTCCGATCCAAAACACTGGTTTTGAACCTCTCTACGACAAAAAAAAATTTGACCTTCGCCGAGGTCAAGGATCAGCGAAAGTAGATGGGCACATGGACAGGATTCATCGCGCCGAAAAATCATTTTTTTTGTTCTATCGATTTTCATTCACACCTCAGGGGCTATATCGATCGCAAATCGATCGCTGATCACGAATATGCATCAATAAAGAAGAAATTATCACGAGAAATAGCCGAAAACATTTATATGCATTTGGAGGTCCTGGCTATGAAAAAGAGAAATCCGAGAGAGCTAATTAAAATGGCATTGTTCTTCAGTATATCGTCAAGATATATGCTGAATTATGTTTGGAACGAAAACGACGAGATTGTTATTTTTCCGTCGATTTTTCAAATTTTTAAGCCTCCCAAAATCGTTTTTCGCTCTTTTATGCATGGAATAATTTTTGCATTTGTCATTTTGACACTATGTTATTTTTGTGTGTTATTTTTGTAAATAATAACATTTGCGAGCGTTATTTTGATGTGCCACCATTCAGAATGTACATTTATGATGGAATTGGTAAAAGGGGCGTAAACTACATTTTGCTTCACTACAATATATTTCAACATCGACAAAAATATATAATTTTCCACACATACGCTATACCAATAGCGTGAAATTTTAACATTCACCTTAGTTATAACATTTTCAATAGTATCGTATATTTGCGATATTTTTTGCTATACTCGAGTCTACATCACACATAAAAACAAAATATCTATATCTTCAAACTATCTTCTATGAACTATCGCTAATCATTATTGATCCGTGCACTGATCGATTATATTGAGGTCCACGTCATCATAGAGTATAGTCGGAATGCCATGACCGAGAGTAATTTCAACAATCGAGAAATTTTTTTGGGATTTTACCACATCACCAAACGATTCGCCCGGTTGATGATATCCCTGAAACTGAAATTCGCATTGTTATTGTTTTCTGAAAAACAAATTAAATTGATAAAAAATCTGGCACTGATAATTTATTAATTGATTAACGTTCACCTGTAAAGTCCTCCTTTTCCCTTCAACAATGAAGCTCCGTAGATTGCACAGAGTACGAGGACAAGTACTTGACGCAGATAATCGTGGTTCTCAATCTTATTAGTCAATTGGGGAATATTTGCCAACAAGCTCATCTGAATATTTTTGTTAATGATTTCTCGATTACTTTGACTGCTTAAAGAATTGATTTCATTGTTCTTTGGCTTGAGCTCTTGACGGGAGTTGATGCGTTCATTCTGTACAATATTTTTCGATTTGATTTTGATTGGATCTGATTTTTTATGTGCAATAGTGCGTTCAGTTGAACGTACACGACGTTCCTGAGAAATATCACGAGCCTCAAGACGTCCTTGGCTTTCGGAATTAGCAATTGCCGATGTTCTTGAGCTGCGGATGTTTCGTCGCATGGAATCTGTTGCGGATGTTCGTCCGAACACTCTTGCTCCGGATATCTCACGTCTTTTATTGGATATCCGAACTTGCTGCCGAATTGCACCGTCTGTCCAACGTATACGACGTTCTTGAGAAATACCACGAGTTTCAAGATGTCCCTGACGTTCGGAATTAGTAATTGTCGATGTTCTTGAGTTGCGGATGTTTCGTCGCATGGAATCTGTTGCGGATGTTTCTCCCAATATTCTTGCTCTGGACAGCTCACGTCTTTCATTGGATATCCGAATTTCCCGCCTAATTGCGTCCTCAGCCGAACGTACACGACGTTCTTGGGAAATATCACGAGTGTAAAGACGTCCCTGACGTTCGGAATTAGCAATTGTCGATGTTCTTGAGTTGCGGATGTTTCGTCGCATGGAATCTGTTGCGGATATTTGTCTCAACACTCTTGCTCCGGACATCTCACGTCTTTCATTGGATATGCGAACTTCTTGCGTAATTGCGTCCTCTACCGAACGTATACGACGTTCTTGGGAAATATCACGAGTGTCAAGACGTCCCTGACGTTCGGAATTAGCAATTGTCGATGTTCTAGAGGTGCGAATGTTTCGTCGCATGGAATCTGTTGCGGATGTTCGTCCGAACATTCTTGCCCCGGATATCTCACGTCTTTCATTGGATATCCGAACATCCTGCCGAATTGCGCTCTCTGTCGAACGTATACGACGTTCTTGGGAAATATCACGAGTGTCGAGACGTCCCTGACGTTCGGAATTAGAAATTGTCGATGTTCTTGAGTTGCGGATGTTTCGTCGCATGGAATCTGTTGCGGATGTTTGTCCCAACACTCTTGCTCTGGACACCTCACGTCTTTCATTAGATATCGGAACTTCCCGCCTAATTGCGTTATCTGCCGAACGTATACGACGTTCTTGGGAAATATCACGAGTCTCAAGACGTCCTAGACGTTCTGAATTAGCAATTGCCGATGTTCTCGAGTTCCGGATATTTCGGTGTATGGAATCTGTTGCAGATGTTCGTCCGAACACTCTTGCTCCGGATATCTCACGTCTTTCATTGGATATCCGAACTTCCTGCCTAATTACGTCTTCTGCCGAACGTACTCGACGTTCCCGAGAAATATCACGAGTATCAAGACGTCCTTCACGCTCGGAATTGGAACTTCTCGATGTTCTCGAGTTCCGGATATTTTGGTGCATTGAATTTGTTGTAGATGTTTGGCCGAACACTCTTACTCCGGATGCCTCACGTCTGTCGTTGGATATACGACGTTCCCGCCTAATTGCACCCTCTGCCAAACGTACACGACGTTCTTGAGAAATATCACGAGTGTCAAGACGTTGCCGTTCGGAATTAGCAATTCCCGATGTTCTCGAGTTCCGGATATTTCGGTGCATTGAATCTGCCGCGGATGTTTGTCTGAACATTCTCACTCCGGATGTCTCACGTCTGTCGTTGGATATCCGACGTTCCCGCCTAGTTGCGCCTTCTCCCAAACGTACACGACGTTCCTGAGAAATATCACGGGTGTCAAGACGTCGTTGCCGTTCAAGATTAGCAATTCCAGATGTTCTCGAGTTCTGGATGTTTCGTTGCATGGAATCTGTTGTGGATGTTTGTCCGAACACTCTCACTCCGGATGCCTCACCTCTGTCGTTGGATATCCGACGGTCCCGCCTAATTACGCCTTCTGCCAAATGTACACGACGTTCCTGAGAAATATCACGTGTGTCAAGACGTCGTTGCCGTACGGGATTAGCAATTCCAGATGTTCTCGAGTTCTGGATGTTTCGTCGCATGGAATCTGTTGCGAATGTTTGTCCGAACACTCTCATTCCGGATGTCTCACGTCTGTCGTTGGATATCCGACGTTCCTGCCTAATTGCGCCTTCTGCCGAATGTACGCGACGTTCCCGAGAAATATCACGTGTTGGAAGACGTTCTTGACGTTCGGAATCAGCGTTTCTCGATATTTTTATGGTTCGCCTTGAATCAATTCTCGGTGTTTGCCCAAGCTCTCTGACTCTGGATGTCTCGCGTCTTTCGCTGGATGTTCGGAGTTCCTGACCAACAGCGCGTTCGCTGGATATTCTCGAATTGCGAGTTACCAAACGTTTGTTAAGTTCCTGTGAAACATCCCGTACGTTGGAGCGTTCACGATTTGCAGAAATATCACGCATATCCAAACGTTTATTACGTGGCGATAATCTAGTAGCTTCTTCTTTTCGAGAGTTCCGGACGGAGCTTCGCAGAGAATCTATCCATAATCTTTGCCCAGTTCGGTCCGATACGAATGTTCGAGGTTCCTCCAGCCGTCGTTCCAGCGAACGAAATATCCGGGAACGAACCTCAAGTCTTCCTTGACGTTCCTGATTCGAACGATGTCCTAATTGGTTAGTTCTCCTTCCAGAATCTTCGAATCGGTTGGACTGACGATCAACAATGGACGATCGAGATTTTCGATCATCGCGTGACCTTGCCAAAATATTTGACCTCTCTCGACCTTCAAACGCGTCCGTATTTTGGTCGAGATTTTTTCGGCCAATCCTTTCCGACGATCTTTTGGTGAAGAGTTCAGTACGTTTTTGTTGATCATTGAGAGTTCTTGATCGGCGTTCGCCAGATCTTCGTTCGTTGGTTTCTCTTTGGGTGCGATTGTGTCTCGATCGTGACATCCGAAGCGATTGATCTTCATGATGATCTCGTTCGCTTGCTGATCTAGCGGAAGATCGCGAAACACCGTTGCGTTTTCGATCCTGATCGCCGACGCGTTTGGCCAATGATCCAGCATCGATCATTCGACTCCTCGCTGCACGATCTACTCGTCTCTCGTTGGATCTCGTTAGATCACGAGTCCGCCGATCGTTGATGCCGGAAAGACGCGTTTCGACAGTCATTTTTCTTTGCCGAATCATCGAACTTCCTGTACGAAGTGATCTTGCATCGATTAATGGATCGATAGTTGATCGGGAATCTTGGTCGAAAGTTTTTCCATGGTTGAGCATCGTACTTTTTTCGTCACGAAGTCTGATCGTTAATGATCGTTTTTCGGACGTTCGAGCATGAGCTAAACTTTTGCATGAACGTTTTTGGAGTGCCGATTCGTCATAAAGAGACATCCGGGTCAACGGATGAAGGTTTGGACAAGCATCCACTCTGAAGTTGCATGGGGAAGAAATATTTATACACATCAGTTCCGAAGTCTCTCGATTTTGTAAAAAACTTAGCCAACTAATAGAAAAAAATGTAAGGAATCTTTGAGACAGTAATAAAAATAAAATCTCCGGCGCAAAGATTTTGACCCTTTTAGGAGGATTTTTTTTTCAATAAAGTATCACTTTTATGCACTAATGAAGGTATGATAACAAACAATTTTCGGTTTTTCAGAAAGTGATCCCAAATATTACGCTATTTAGTGATTAATGGTAATCAATTGGACCGCAATGAATATTTGTGAAAGAAGATTGAGAAAAACTTTTATTGCACTCCGTGCGCAAAGTGCCACTTTGCGCACTCGTACAATAAAATTTCGTACGATACTCGTGCGAGAAACTTTTTCTCAACTTGTGTGATTGCAACATTCGCCTTCGGCTCATGCTGCAAACTCACACTCGTCAGAAAAAGTTTCATCGCACTAGTATCGTAATCACACTATTCCACATTGATTGTAAATGGAACTCCATTGGTGAAACAGTGGGAAATAAACAGTAAAATATATTTTCGTTTATTCCCAATAAGAATATTCAAATGGTACCTTATTTCAATGGTTACTAAGCCTCGCTGGTCACACCTCAAAATAATTCCAAATTCGTCACACTGGGTCAAGTTGACCCGACCGACTTTTTAAATGGTTGTCAAAAAAAAGTATCTATCTGATTAACTTAAACAAATTATAGGGATTATCTTTGAACATTTCAGTGTATGAAACAATTGTTTTTTTTACAATATTTACATGGAGAAAAAATCATGAAAAAAGACTTTAAAAAATCTGGTTTTTTACTCAAAGAATTGTAACTCTTTCAGTTTTAAAAATTTGTTGGAAAAATTCCTACACGATACTTTCAAAATATGGTACTTTAAGAAGAGAAAAATACTTCAAATGCATGCGTTCCAAAAAAGGTACTTATTCCGCTATAGATACTTCAAACTTAAACTTCAAACTTCCCCCAGAGGGCTGGGAGAGCTCGGGTCAATTTGACCCGCGGTGATCAGTGAGGGTATTAAATAATTGGAATTGGCATTCGTCACTAATGGGAATCATTTGGTAAGTCACAGGCATAACAGGAGGTAAGTCTTGTAATTTGTTATCAATATTTGCTAATGACAAATTATTGTCAGAATTGAAATGCAACTTTTTCCCATTCATTATTAATGCAAGGTTAATGAAGCATAGCTGTCACTACTAAAATGGTATTTGTCATCAGTAAGAATAAATTTTGTTTTCTTTTCGACTTTTCAAATTGATAGACTATAATAGCGTTACTATAATGGTTTCATATTTAACCTTAATGATCACATCGACGGTAAACTCATCGACAAAATCGAATCAGCCCTTTTGAGTAAATAGTATTCAAAAATTGATTACTTCTATTACATCTTGCGAATGGGAAATGGAATAAAAATACCATTTAACGAATGGGAAAAATAATGGCTACAAGTAAATGGAAATTAACTTAATTCCAAGTATACTGTTAGTATAGGATCAAAATACTTCTTAGCAAATGCAAAAAGAAAAGAAATGAAGTTCAAAGATGGTACGAGTGGTACAAATGCTACCATTCACTATCCCTATCGATATCCATTTGGAGTGACATTTTTTTTAATGGTAATGGGACATTTTGCCAAGGACCCTTCAAACTTACTCGTGTGGAGCAGTATGCTCGAGTTCGGGTCCTGCGAGGCTTCCGGATCTTCCTCCACGATCTCGGGAAACCAAACCAAGCGTCAAACACGCGAGTGAAACCATCATGAGTCCCATGTACTGCCAGGATTTCACTGGCAGAACGACGTGCCTCGTTCGTCTCATCTTGTCTAAAAAAAAATTCATTTTAAAATAGACCCTTGCAAATATGCCACACATCCGATCATTGGCAGAACACTGAGAAAACGATGTACCAGGATTTGTTAACTGTTAACAAATGTAACAAACATGGGGTAAGTTGTAACGATTCCCATTTTTTCAAAAAGTGTCCGGTGTAAAAGCTGGGCATAGATTTGAAATTATTTTTTAATTGGAATCAGCGCTCAAATATATACTTTATATCACTCAGTACAATAATGGACGCTTTCACGTCCGCAAGCGGACGTGAAAACATCCATATTGCACCTCGTGATATAAAACATCGTACATCACTCAGCGTAAAAACATTTTCTGACTCGTGATGTAATGTACTATTATTTCACTCCGTCCATAAAGTGCCTACTTTACGCACACTTTTCTTCACTGCGCGTACGTAAAGTGGGCCCTTTAATAAATGTAACAAACATGGGGTAAGTTGTAACAATATCCATTTTTTCAAAAAATGTCTGGTGTAAAAGATGGGCACAGATTTAAAATTATTTTTTAATTGGAATCAGCGCTCAAATATATACTTTACATCACTCGGCGTAAAAACATTTTCTGACTCGTGATGTAATGTACTATTATTTCACTCCTTCCGTAAAGTGCCTACTTTACGTACTCGTGCAATAAAATTTCGTACGAAACGCGTGCGAGAAACTTTTTATCAACTCGTGTGATTGCAACATTCGTCTTTGGCTCATGCTGGCAACTCACACTCGTCAGAAAAAGTTTCATCGCACTCGTAATGTACTATTATAAACCCTCTTACTCACAATCATAAAAGTATAGATATTTTAGGCAATACAGGCCTTTTCCAAAAACTGTTACAATAAGCTCCCCTAAATACTTACAATTCGATGATGATGGGATAGTCTAAAAATCTCCTAATTTTCCGGTCGATCAGGACAATAAAAGTTTTTGGTATAACTTTTAAGGTCGTGAAGCGGTCTCGGGAGTTCCTTACTCGTCGGTAGATCGCCAACCGTTTGATGCTAGAAACCCCGAGGGATGTCCCTTTTATACCCTGAAGCTTCGAGCAAACGTGTGACTGTTGGTAATTCGATAAAAATGCAATCTGTGGTTATCAGCATTCGCCACATGGGACACGATACTCCTTTTATCGATATCCTTCCTTGCTACTCGTTGGCGCGTGAAAATTCACCCGGGGGCGTATATAATGTACCGAAGGGTGGGTGCGCCTTTGAAAGGATGGTAAAGAATTACCCTTGGTCGAACGTCGTCATTGTCAGAGCAATATAACGATGGTTCGATGCTCGTTCACGTGAAAAATTGCACTGAACGATCTCAACGACGAATCGGTAAGGCACACTATTTTTTCGAATTAAATCTATTATTTTTCACCAAAACGCGCTCAGAAGACTGATTCGAGACCATTCGTCTTAAGGGGGGAAACCACATCAGAAGGCGCATTTTCACTGATTTCGTGGGATTTTTTTTTGGATAGGAAGAATTAAATAGAATTCAATCAAAATTTGACATCATTTTATACATATTCCGAACAACTTTTGTGAATTTTTTTGAATATTTTCAGCGAAAAATAACAAGGTTACGCTCTGATGTCCGCTGAAGGTCGAACTAGAGTTTTTCAATTGCGGAACGTGTAGCCATTCCAATTTTCATCTGAAATCAAATAGGTTTTCATTTTACATTGATAACTTATTTTCTAAGAATATGAATCTCAGTGCAGGTGAAAATAATGAAAATTAAAAGTTTTGCAGGTGTTGGAAAAATTTATGTCAATTTTCTCCATTTTTTTTTCACTAATTATGGAAAAAAATCACCCTTAAAATCATGATATCATCTTAAAATTTGGTTTATATTTTGTGATTTCATAAAGAATCATTCTATCAATATTCACAATGATCGATTTATTACTTTTTGAGTTAGACGTACCGCAAATGAAAAAAGTCATTTTCAGAAAAATGCGTTTGAAAAAAAATGCTCGAAAACTAGAAATTTAAATGATAGTTTTCGGTAAGATTGTTTTCAAATATTCATAGATGTAATTTTGTTCACGCTGATTTTGAACTAGCTCTTTGACAAAATCATTTTATTAAGTGCAACTTAAAAAAAATCGATCAATGTATTTGTTTACACAAAAGGTTTTACGACAGATAAAAAAATAAAATTTGTAACGATTGTGAGGAAACAACAAATATTTAATTGAGTGGGCGAAGGGGTGATTTTCGCTGTTAGGTCAATCAAATATATTTTTCTACTATCTTTATTAATAAAAAAAAAACTTTATCGACTATTGGGATGGTCATTTTATTTTTGAATATTTTATAATCAGGGTGAAGAGATTTCAAATATTTTTAGGTTCAACAAAAATATTTTTCAATTTTTTTTTTAATTAAGAGCAATATATTTTCCAAGTATTGGAGTGTTAATTTGTTTTTCGGATTACGAAATAAAATATATCATTGTCAGGGGTGGGCGGAAGGGTGATTTTGTACCATCCCTTATAAAAAGGGCACTTAATATTTTTTTTCCGTATAAAATGCATCATTATTTTTCATTTATTTTTAAGCTGTGAGATAAGAAGTCCTTTAAGAAATTTTTGTTTTGATCTAAATTTGCATTTTGGATAAAATCAAGCCCTTTGATGAATATTTTGCGATATTATACGAAAATTCGAAACCAAAGTCAATGATCGGAAATCGTTTATTGATTAAGGATAAGATTATTCCAAGGTGTTTTTGGAAAGAATGTCTAAAAAAAGTTCTCAGGATAAATTAACAAAAAATTCTGTGACGATTTATAAAAATCGATTCAATTTTATTGTACAGATGCGATACAGATAGCGTTGAAAGATTTTTCACTTCGTTTTTCGGTGTATTATAATAATAATAATAATAATAATATTATTGACTTATAAATATATTTACAACTGTTTTACATTAATATTATATTACTGTGTTACACGAAAACAAAATTTTTCAAAAATTTTGCTCATCTTCGTTTCAATTTTCTTTCGTATTCGAAAATTAGCGTTGCAATTACTCGATATAATTTTAAAAAATTCGAGCATTAGTTCTAAAACATTTTTTAAAAGTTTAAAATCGAAATAAAATATGCTTCGGTATAGAATAAATTTATCAGTTATTCGACGTTGTTGGGGGTATCAAAAATAAATAAATCGCGGTCAATGTACAATTATATCAATGAAATGTACAATGTACATGGGGGGAAAAACACGCTTTGCGCGCTAAGATCCTACACAAGGATTCTATACAAAAGCAAAAAAGCGGAGAACAATAGTGACGACAGAGGTTCGTGATTGAGGATCGATCGAGAACCGGAAGTCAGGCGGAAACCGCTGCAATTCACCTGTTTTGGTTCCGGCAAAGCCGTGAAGTTTGGGAACATCTCTATGTTGGCAGGCTGAAACATAAATTCATGTTTGAGTGAAAACACAAAAAAAATTATAAGTTAACTAATAATGATTGAAAACAAAAAAAAAATAAAAAAATAAGATAAATAAGATGAATAAGATGAATAAGATGAATAAAATGAACAAGATGAACAAGATGAACAAGATAAATAAGATAAATAAGATAAATAAGATAAATAAGACAAATAAGATAAATAAGATAAATAAGATGAATAAGATAAATAAGACAAATAAGATAAATAAGATAAATAAGATAAATAAGATAAATAAGATAAATAAGATAAATAAGATGAATAAGATGAATAAGATGAATAAGATGAATAAGATGAATAAGATGAATAAGATGAATAAGATGAATAAGATGAATAAGATGAATAAGATGAATGAGATGAATAAGATGAATAAGATGAATAAGATGAATAAGATGAATAAGATGAATAAGATGAATAAGATGAATAAGATGAATAAGATGAATAAGATGAATAAGATGAATAAGATGAATAAGATGAATAAGATGAATAAGATGAATAAGATGAATAAGATGAATAAGATGAATAAGATGAATAAGATGAATAAGATGAATAAGATGAATAAGATAAATAAGATAAGTAAGATAAATAAGATAAATAAATGAAAAATTCATTGTTACTCACAAGGGCCAATTTGTCATCCCTCTTTCTGCAAAATGTCATGTGTTTTCCATGATACAAGCTACTCTCGATGGATCTTGCGAGCAGCTCCTCCGACCATGGCAAAGCGAGCATGTGCTGGGCGAGTGTTCGATCACGAAATTCTTCAGGATCTTCGATAATGAGCCTCGCGAAAACATTATCGGTGTCACGATCCTCAGAATAATCTCTCATGGCTCTCAGAGCGGTTTCTGCCTCTTTGATGATTTTTTCATCGAGCTCGTCGCTCATTCTTACTTCCGGATAAGCCGGAAGTTGTTGCTGCAAACTCGTTGGAAATGCGACTGCTTCAGTTCTAAAGTAAAATGAAAGACAAAATATAAAAGATTAAGAGATCAAATTAACCATAAAATGATAATATTGTTAATTGGACGAGATGAGATTCATATTTATAATTATCAATAATAATAATAATAATAATAATAATAATAATAATTTCGATGATAATTATAATTTATATTGGGGTAATGTCAAAAATTTGTTTCGCTCTTGAACCAAAAAGTGTTAGACGGAAAAAATATTATAATAAAATCAGGCCTTCAAATTTTTCAAGATTTCGCAAGTAATTATCATTATTATTTTTATTTTCAATTCAAATTGTAGTCGTTCATATCTTGAATGTAAAGAATTATAAAGAATACATCGTTAAAGAAATTTATTATTACATCTCTAAAATATGTCTTATAAAATTGAAGATGGTGTTTGGAAAATGAGAAAAAATGTTTATTTCTTTCACGACGACTGTTTTTTTTAATCCCCTTGCAGAAGATATATTTTCCCCTATCGACGATGGGTATAACGGGTGTAGATATATTTTTCCCCTAAGCTCCGATGTCAAAATTTAACATTCATGTAAAATTTAATTACAATATATCAGGAGAATTGCAAAAAAATCGTCAAATAAATTACAAAAACATCTACCCTTCAATTTTTTCGACATTTTTGGTACCAGTCTGAAGGACTACAAAAAATGGCTTTAAAAAATAACTTTTTGAAACTGATTCTTGAAATTTTGTAGTGTTATCACTATTTTCTAAAATAAATATTATTTCTGATATGAATATAAATATAGTCAAATATTCAACGTTAAATAAGTAAAATAAAATAGATAAACAATATTCAACGTCTATTCAGTGATTCTTTTTATTCAAAATGTGAAAACTATGATTTAAGACCCACTGTGACGGGTTCAAAAAATCGATTTTTTTCTTTCTAAGAATATACTGTAAAAGTTTCAGAGCGAAATAAAAATATTTTTAAAGTTATAGCCAAAAGAAGGGAGCAATTAACTAATAAGTTAATGTTAAAAATGACTAATTACTACGGTTTGGCAATCAAACACTCAATTTTTTAATAATAAATGAATTTTTTAAAACAATTTATCCAAAAAAAAATCGATTTCGAAGACCTGTTTGTTCACAAGTGCGCCATTTCGTTTTTTTCCCTTAAAATATGCACATTATAGGCTAGAGCACTAGAATTAATCTCTTTGTATTTTTCATTTCAGGTGACTACGGAAGACTGTGTTTCCCCGAAACAAGTCACCTTTTTTTCGAGGACTCTACTTTGACGTACAAAATCATAAACAAATTCATGTAAAATTAAGTAAGCAACATTTTTTTTGTACTCTTCAAGATACAAATAAAAACATGTAAACATTTCAAAACGATCGCATTTTATTTTATTAATTAAAAAAATCAGTGAATAAACATTAAACTGAAAATAGCAAAAAATTCTTACGAATCATTTGCCACAAGAATTTTTCCCTAAGGCCCATTTTTGAAAATAATTGTTACCATCCATTAACATTTTTCGATTTAAGACTGCAAATATCGATTAACCAATTAATTAATTAATTAAAATTAATAGATATTAATTAAATTATTTTATATTCCCGTAGTAAAAAAACTCCATTGAATCGCCAATGGCAACCAATGGTCCTCATACGACTCCATTGGACAATGAATGGGGACCCATTGGGATTTCCGCATTTTTCAATGGCGTATAGGAACGACCATTGATCGGTGAATGGATATCCATTGAAAAGTCACCATTGCCAAATGACGTCCATTGAACAACAAATGCGGATGAACCGAATGATCACCATTACTCAATGATGTCCATTGGAAAGCAAATGCTGATGGATCGAGCGATCAGCATTGCCCAATGGTGTCCATTGGAAGGCAAATGCTGATGAACGAAATGATCAGCTTTACCCAATAATGTCCATTGGGAAGTAAATGCGGATGAACTGAATGATCAGCACTACCCAAAGATGTCCATTGGAAACCGCGTAGCGTTAGTTCCGAGACTTGGTGCGAGATGTCGCAAGACGGCAACCCGCTGAACTCCCATACGGATTATGCGAAGAGTAAGCTTATCTAGACGAGTTTGAGCACGGAATATTAGCAGAAGTCGGTGTCCAAAAAATCCATGCAAGGAGTTCTTGCCGACTGATGCCCATGGGATAATCCCTATTCCGTTTGAAATGGGGAAGTCAATCCTCATTGGAAAATCCCTAGTCGATTTCAAATGGGGAATTCAATGGCGAAAATGTCCTTAGGCAATTCGGCATTCATCTCCATTGGTTATTTTGGCAATCGGGAAAGAATGGCGATTTTTCAATGGTGACGAATGGAGTTTTTTACTATATGAAAGCATCTCCATTGATTATCGCCATTCATTCCCCATTGCCTACAAAAACCAATGGAGATGAATGTCGAATTGCCTATGGGGATTTTCTTTATTGAATCCCCATAGGATAATCCCCATTCCGTTTCAAATGGGGAAGTCAATCCTCATTGGAAAATCCTCATTCGATTTCAAATGGGGAATTCAATGGCGAAAATCCCCTTAGGCAATTCGGCATTCATCTCCGTTGGTTATTTTGGCCATGGGGAATGAATGGGGATTTTTCAATGGCGACGAATGGAGTTTTTTACTACGTGTTAAATTATAAATTATTTAAATTAATTAGTTTAATTTAATAATCTCTTACCCAGTGGTGAGGAATAATTTTTCCAAATGATCCATCGTAACGCCCTTAAAGCTGTGAACTCCAAGTGTCCTGAACAGATCCTTTGCCGGCGTTAGGCTGTAACATCCGGCGAGCTCCGTTCTCGGATAATAAACGATAAAGGCGAGGCACATTTCTTGGGTCGCTGCGTAACCCCCTAAAGTAGGTGTCGTACGATCCTGAGTTCCGTAGATGCATTCTGTTACGAGCTCGTCACCGGGCATTATCTTGACCTCCTCGTCGAGACTGTGAGACTGCTGATAATCAAAGTCAAAGTGATTTTCCCGCACAATGTACGGCAATTCTTTGCCCTTGCGAATGTGCTTGAGACTCATTCGACGTCCGGCTAAATGAGAGTGCAAAACTACGGAAACGGCGTTAACGCCACCCTCGGGAAAAAGCTGAAAAAAATCACCATCTCGGTTAGGAATTGATCCAAATTGTTGCGTTTATCAAAGATGGTTTGCCCGACACAATAGTATCGTACGAAATTTTATTGTACGAGTGCGTAAAGTGCCAGTTTGAGCACGCGCAGCGTGTGCAAAGTGGCACTTTGCGCACGGAGTGCGATAAAATATTTTTTTCGAAATTTTTTATGACTAAAGTGCGGATTTTAATTTTTTATCTTTTTTTTTAAATTTATTCGATTTTTTTTTTTACATTTGTTAATGTTGAACAATCGAACAATTAAAAGAAGAATTTGGAACATTATGTATACGGGTGAAATTTGATTATTTTCGCAAATAAATATTGAGTCTGATCGAAGTAATTTTGAATTTATTGAAATATTTTTTGAATTGTGAAATTTTTTTAAACTTTTACAGTGGTTTTTGGAATGGAACAATGGTTTGATATCGAATTTTGCAAGATGCTCTTGAAATGATGATTTTATAAACTTTTGAATAAAAAAAAATTAGTAATCGCTCTGGCTTTTGCAAATTTTGAAATATCGGACTAAAATAAAAATTATACAGTGAATTTGGAACTTTAACTGAATTTGAATTTTTAAAGAACGCGTTAACGCTTTTGAAAATTTCGAGATGCCGGGCGAAATATTTTTAGATTTAGTATAAAAATTTCCCGATGATCGCCGAAAAAAATAAGATTTTGTAAAATTTCGATTTTTTTTGTAAAACTTGAAACCTATTATAAACTTTTAAAACTTTTTTTGAAATGTCAGTTTAAAAAATGTGTATATTTATGACTTAGAGCGAAAAGTTGGTTGTTATTGGTTGGTATTGTCCGGCATTGTCGGGTAATTTACTAAAAAATTCCTTAAAATTAATTTCACAAAATAAAAAAATAAAAAAACAAATTGCATGCTTTCTGTAACTTTTGAAAATTTCAAGATGTTTGGACAAACTATTTTGATTCAAATATTTTAGAGTATGAAGATATTTGCTATAAAGATTCCCAAAAAATCACTTCAGGGAATAACATTAAAAAAAAGTTATTGTCAGTAAAAAACCATTGCTTCCTGATTATTGTGACACATTTGAAGAGCTTTCTCTATTAAGAAGCTAAAAATGGAAAAGTTTTTCAAATGCTTAAGAGGGTATTCTGGTCTAGAAATTCGAAAAAATATTTTTTTTGCTTATTTTTGAAGTTTAGTCTTTCCTCAAAAGGAAATTTTTTAATTCCAATAATTGTTCTACTCAACCGATTAACTTCAAATTTTTTTACCAATCTTCAATGTATGACTCTTTATGGCTCCTATCACTTTTGTATCCAAATTATTTTTTTTACTATTGTGAAAAAATTAAATACTATGAAAAAAGGGTCGAAAAACGCCTTTTATTGTTCAGACAATATTTTGCAAATTTTTTTTTTCGATTTCTTTGAGGTAGGGGCTATATCGATATTCTTACTAATTAAGAATCTTTTCTAAAATTTTGTATCGGATGACTAGAAAGGTTACAATCGTGTCAATCAACACACCCCTCTTTTTACCCCCAACTTTGCCAGCTTATAACTTTTATTTCATAAATATGTTATAATAAAAGAATGATAATAGTATCGTACGAAATTTTATTGCACTCCGTGCGCAAAGTGCCAGTTTGAGCACGCGCAGCGTTCGCAAAGTGGCACTTTGCGCACGAAGTGCAATAAATATTTTTTCTTCTTTTATCGAGCTCGACAAAACCCTTAAAATGTATGTCTCTGGACCAGAACACCCCCTTAAAAATGATGAGGAAGTAAAATGCAAATTTTGGCTCAGCGCGATTTTCTGGATAAGTTTGTAACTTACAGTATTTGTACATGAAGGAGTACAATAGCCAGCGGTCGCGTATTCCTTTTGTCGAGGTGGTATCATATGAAGTGGATTGACAGCGACTCCTGTCACCAGAATTCCAGCTTCCTTGGGCCTCAGATTAGGCGTCAAGTGAAGTCTAATTCCACTACTGTCTATCGCATTTTTAAGAGCAGGATTGTTGTAATGAACCTCGAGCATGTAATACGATCCATCGATATGTTCGGCGATTGGGATTCCCACGTCCTTGGCGAACCATTCGCCTATTGACAAATTTAAATATTCATTAGTGTTTGTTTTTTCAATAATAATTTAAAAAAATGAAATATCATTGGAATTCGTCGTCGTAGAAAAATTACAAATTCGTGGTCTCTATGTAATCATTAAATAGGAAAATAAAATGGCAAATGATCAAGTAAACGCAACTGCCAATTTTTCAACTGCATATTTCGATTGGTTCTGACAATTATTCCCATAACTCAACTCATAAAAATTAGAAAAAAAAACCGCTGTAAGTGTCAGATTACATTTTTTACTGTAATGGCAAAGTTGCTTATCCTAACTCTAAAATAATTAAAAAAAAAAATTTTTTGAACAGACTCTTCGCATGTCAGTTTCATTAAACTGAGTATTTTTTTAAATTATTCATCATTTTGTAAATTGTAAAAAATATTTATAAATTATTTATTTATTTTATATATTATTATATATTATTAATAAATTATTATTTACTTTAATTATTATAATATAATATATATTTTATAAATATTTAATATTTTCTAATGGAATTAGACATTTAATTTAATGGAGGGTAAAAATGTTACCTCTACTTCCACGGGCCCAAGCAACGACCGGCTGAATGCAAGAGTCCCATTCTCTTGGCATCGTTGCACCGTAACAAGGGGCCCCGGCGAGTCTTGCGTGCTGGCCCAAAATTGGCAGCGTCGAGGCACACTCGTAGATAATCATATGATGGACCAGGCCACGATTCGCCTTCTCTACCAGCGGCTCGTACTATTTGTTAATAAATATTTTAACATCAATAACTTTTTTCCGGAAAAAAGTTTTGGATTTTATGAAATTAAAAAATTTGCAGTATGTCTTGATCATTATAATTTGTGCAAATAACGAGATTTCGCAGGCTCAAAATTTGTTCACATATTTTGGATAATATAAACGTATTTAATATCGAATTGCGCGAAAATTGTTTAAGATTTGGGTTTGATAAAATTTTTAATTTTCCAAAATTTGTGATTGAGCTAGCTTTTATAAATTTGTAGAGATAGGTCTTAAATTTTTTACACTAACACATGAACACGCAAAAATACGTGGCATTTCGTTTCTTACAACTTGTTCAAGAAGATAAGGCTTTACAAAAAAATTTCAAAAAAAAATTAAAAAATAACGAGGAAGGGGTCAGTTTTGAATTTGCCCAATTTTTAGTTTGCCAATTTTAAGGATTTGCTTAAAAATAACGAGGAATGTGCCAATTTTGAATTTGCCCAATTTTTGGTTTGCCAATTTGAAGGATTTGCTTAAAAATAACGAGGAAAATGTGTCCATTTTGCATTTGCCCAATTTTTGTTCTGGCAATTTGGAGGATTAGCTTAAAGATAACGAGGAATGTGCCAATTTGGAATTTGCCTAATTTTTGGTTTGCCAATTTTGAGGATTTGCTTAAAAATAACGAGGAATGTGCCAATTTTGAATTTGCCCAATTTTTGGTTTGCCAAATTGAAGGATTTGCTTGAAAATAACGAGGAAAACGTGTCAATTTTGAATTTGCCCAATTTTTGTTCTGCCAGTTTGGAGGATTTGCTTAAGAATAACGAAGAATGTGCCAATTTTGAATTTGCACAATTTTTGGTTTGCCAATATGGAGGATGTGTTTAAAAATAAGGAGGAACATGTCAATATTGAATTTGCACTATTTGTGATTTGCTAATTATGAGGATTTGCTTGAAAAATAACGAGGAATGAGCCAATTTTGAATTTGCACCAATTTTTGATTTGTCAATTATGAGGATTTGCTTAAAAATAACGAGGAATGTGCCAATTTTGAATTTGCCCAATTTTTGGTTTGCCAATTTTAAGGTTTTGCTTGAAAATAACGAGGAAAACGTGTCAATTTTGAATTTGCCCAATTTTTGTTCTGCCAATTTGGAGGATTTGCTTAAGAATAACGAAGAATGTGCCAATTTTGAATTTGCACAATTTTTGGTTTGCCAATATGGAGGATGTGTTTAAAAATAATAAGGATGTGTTTACAAATAACGAGGAATATGTCAATATTGAATTTGCACAATTTTTGATTTGCTAATTATGAGGATTTGCTTGAAAAATAACGAAGAATGAGCCAATTTTGAATTTGCACCAATTTTTGATTCGTCAATTATGAGGATTTGCTTAAAAATAACGAGGAATGTGCCAATTTTGAATTTGCCCAATTTTTGGTTTGCCAATTTGAAGGATTTGCTTGAAAATAACGAGGAAAACGTGTCAATTTTGAATTTGCCCAATTTTTGTTCTGCCAATTTGGAGGATTTGCTTAAGAATAACGAAAAATGTGCCAATTTTGAATTTGCACAATTTTTGGTTTCCCAATATGGAGGATGTGTTTAAAAATAATAAGGATGTGTTTAAAAATAACGAGGAATATGTCAATATTGAATTTGCACAATTTTTGATTTGCTAATTATGAGGATTTGCTTGAAAAATAACGAGGAATGAGCCAATTTTGAATTTGCACCAATTTTTGATTCGTCAATTATGAGGATTTGCTTAAAAATAACGAGGAATGTGCCAATTTTGAATTTGCCCAATTTTTGGTTTGCCAATTTGAAGGATTTGCTTGAAAATAACGAGGAAAACGTGTCAATTTTGAATTTGCCCAATTTTTGTTCTGCCAATTTGGAGGATTTGCTTAAGAACAACGAAAAATGTGCCAATTTTGAATTTGCACAATTTTTGGTTTCCCAATATGGAGGATGTGTTTAAAAATAATAAGGATGTGTTTAAAAATAACGAGGAATATGTCAATATTGAATTTGCACAATTTTTGATTTGCTAATTATGAGGATTTGCTTGAAAAATAACGAGGAATGAGCCAATTTTGAATTTGCACCAATTTTTGATTTGTCAATTATGAGGATTTGCTTAAAAATAACGAGGAATGTGCCAATTTTGAATTTGCCCAATTTTTGGTTTGCCAATTTGAAGGATTTGCTTGAAAATAACGAGGAAAACGTGTCAATTTTGAATTTGCCCAATTTTCGTTCTGCCAATTTGGAGGATTTGCTTAAGAATAACGAAAAATGTGCCAATTTTGAATTTGCACAATTTTTGGTTTCCCAATATGGAGGATGTGTTTAAAAATAATAAGGATGTGTTTAAAAATAACGAGGAATATGTCAATATTGAATTTGCACAATTTTTGATTTGCTAATTATGAGGATTTGCTTGAAAAATAACGAGGAATGAGCCAATTTTGAATTTGCACCAATTTTTGATTCGTCAATTATGAGGATTTGCTTAAAAATAACGAGGAATGTGCCAATTTTGAATTTGCCCAATTTTTGGTTTGCCAATTTGAAGGATTTGCTTGAAAATAACGAGGAAAACGTGTCAATTTTGAATTTGCCCAATTTTTGTTCTGCCAATTTGGAGGATTTGCTTAAGAACAACGAAAAATGTGCCAATTTTGAATTTGCACAATTTTTGGTTTCCCAATATGGAGGATGTGTTTAAAAATAATAAGGATGTGTTTAAAAATAACGAGGAATATGTCAATATTGAATTTGCACAATTTTTGATTTGCTAATTATGAGGATTTGCTTGAAAAATAACGAGGAATGAGCCAATTTTGAATTTGCACCAATTTTTGATTTGTCAATTATGAGGATTTGCTTAAAAATAACGAGGAATGTGCCAATTTTGAATTTGCCCAATTTTTGGTTTGCCAATTTGAAGGATTTGCTTGAAAATAACGAGGAAAACGTGTCAATTTTGAATTTGCCCAATTTTCGTTCTGCCAATTTGGAGGATTTGCTTAAGAATAACGAAAAATGTGCCAATTTTGAATTTGCACAATTTTTGGTTTCCCAATATGGAGGATGTGTTTAAAAACAATGAGGATGTGTTTAAAAATAACGAGGAATATGTCAATATTGAATTTGCACTATTTGTGATTTGCTAATTATGAGGATTTGCTTGAAAAATAACGAGGAATGAGCCAATTTTGAATTTGCACCAATTTTTGATTTGTCAATTATGAGGATTTGCTTAAAAATAACGAGGAATGTGCCAATTTTCAATTTGCCCAATTCTTGGTTTGCCAATTTGAAGGATTTGCTTGAAAATAACGAGGAAAACGTGTCAATTTTGAATTTGCCCAATTTTTGTTCTGCCAATTTGGAGGATTTGCTTAAGAATAACGGAGAAGGTGCCAATTTTGAATTTGCACAATTTTTGGTTTGCCAATATGGAGGATGTGTTTAAAAATAACGAGGATGTGTTTAAAAATAACGAGTAATATGTCAATATTGAATTTGCACTATTTGTGATTTGCTAATTATGAGGATTTGCTTGAAAAATAACGAGGAATGAGCCAATTTTGAATCTGCACTAATTCATGATTTGTCAATTATGAGGATTTGCTAAAAAATAGCGACAAACGTGCCAATTTTGAATTTGCACTATTTTTGGTTTCGGTATTCGAATTTTAAGAAATTATAATTTGGGGCCTCACGTACTCCAATCATGTGATGTTTCTTGTTGAATGGCGGTGCCTTGAATATTTTGCACCAGTAGACAGTGTCCTGACTCTCAGTGACAGCGAATTGATTGAGTTTGACGTCCCAGTGACGCACATCCAAACCGATCGTTGGCGTTGGTTTTGGGGCCGGTGCGCGGAGCCTTAAGGCCCTTCCGCCTCGTCGTTCGCCGTGCCAAACGGCGGTATTGAGCTCTGGGTCAGTTTCGTGAAGGGCCCAGAGTACTCGAACGTTGTCAGCCTACCGTGCAGACGATGAAAATAATTTTACATAAATAAATAATAATAATAATAATAATAATAATAAATAAAAAATAAACAAATAAATAAAAATAAACAAATAATAAGAATATTCATAATGAAATATACATAAAATAATATAACATAATAATAAAATAAAATTTGGAAAAATTATTCCTTACTACTGGGTAAGAGATATTAAATTAAGGGGACGGAGTCAGCGTCAAAACGCCTATTTTTGAACATAAATATAAATTTAATGTATAATAATTCATTTATCTCTAATGCCGATTTTTTTGGATCTACCCTAATTTTCGGTCCTAAACGGGGCATAAATAATCTCATAATCGTGAAGAAAAAACTATCGATCATATCTAAAATATAAAAAAATTTTATAAGATTTATATTTTGTGATTTAAAAAAAAATTCTTTACCGATAATGGACGATCCTCCGGATCGCAAGTGTGCCATTTTCTGGAAAAAGTAATTGACGTGTGAGTGTCATTCTGGTATCCTTCAAGGATCTTAACGTCCTGAGAAAGATCGGTGACCGGTGAAGAATTTGCCTCCTTAATTCCATGAGAATCCTGGAATTAGAAAAAAAAAACAGGCAAAATAAGCGATTAAGTAAAATATGAATTTAAATCATTTGGCTGGGAAAGAAAAAATTTCCTGGCACAAAGAATTTCGCATTATTATATTTTTAAGCCCCGATGAGTCTACTGATCGCTCCTCGAGATTCTGGCCAACCCCGAACATCCGGTGAGATGCACGGTTCCAGCTTGCTGCGTTCCACATTTGTAGAACATTTTTCTCACATATCGTAGGACTTAGGCCATTCACCCACCCTTCATGAACATTCAAACTCCATCATGCAGGATTCCTGAGAATTGAACTTGAAAAAAAAAATTTTACGTATCATTTAATATATGAGGCATTCCACGTCGAGTCGGCCACCCCATTTTTTGAAATCACCAAAAATCGCATACAAATTTTTATAAAGTAGTTCTAACTGTCAAGAAAATTCGTGATTTTTTCAGATTTTTATATTACATATTTTAGCCGGAAAAAAATACAAAAAATTTTCTTGTTCCATTTCGTAACTCGAAAATTATTCATCGTACGAAAAAAAGTACAACATGAAATTTAGGATTTTCAACGTACTTTTCACTGACATTTTTTATGAACTCTTCCAAAAGCTCTATATGCCATTTTCGGAGCAAATAATGTTTTGATCTTTTTTTTCTCAGAATTGACATCTTCGATTTGTCTGTAGTTCAAACAGTTTTTTACTTGATATATTTACAGACTATAAAAAAATTGACTCAGTGGAGAATCCATTCCTTCCCATGCGTTTTTCATCCCAAATGAATACACAAATTTCTCTGTGCATTAACAGGGTTGAGACTATCTTAGATATTTTCTGAAGCCCGCATTTTTGTTTAGTTTTTGTACTTTGTCAATTTTTTAAACTTTTTTCATTCTTATTTTTTTAAATATCTCTTTGTACATTTTAATGAACTTTATCAATGGACCTATGGACACCGATAAAGTCTATTCAAATTTGAGTCGAATGCTACTCACGTCTCTCGATTGCGAAAAAGAATTAATTTACCCTCTTTGGATACACCGACGTTTCTATGGCCAATGAGTACTTGTTTATTTCGATTTGGGCATGATTTTTGGGAATGAAGCAATGATACTGCTTTGTTCCTGGAATCATCCTCGCAGTATCAAAACGAGATTATTTTATTATTTTTCCCCGTCTACGATTAATAATGATAAAATATAAATATCTACACTATTTCGTTAAATCACTCTATAATGATAGATTGTATCAATAAAAATGCATTTGAAATAATGGATTCTCCACTACGCCAATTTTTTTATAGTCTGTAAATATATCAAGTAAAAAACTGTTAAAACTACAGACGAATTGAAGATGTCAATTCTGAGAAAAAAAATATCGAAACACCCCGTAGTAAAAAACTCCATTGAATCGCCAATGGCAACCAATGGTCCTGATACGACTCCATTGGACAAAGAATGGGGACCCATTGAGATTTCCACATTTTTCAATGGCGTATAGGAACGACCACTGATCAGTGAATGGATATCCATTGAAAAGTCACCATTGCCCAATGACGTCCATTGAACAACAAATGCGGATGAACCGAATGATCACCATTACTCAATGATGCCCATTGGAAAGCAAATGCTGATGGATCGAGCGATCAGCATTGCCCAATGGTGTCCATTGGGAGGCAAATGCTGATGAACGAAATGATCAGCTTTACCCAATGATGTCCATTGGGAAGTAAATGCGGATGAACTGAATGATCAGCAGTACCCAAAGATGTCCATTGGAAACCGCGTGGCGTTAGTTCCGAGACTTGGCGCGAGATGTCGCAGGACGGCAACCCGCTGAACTCCCATACGGATTATGCGAAGAGTATGCTTATCTAGACGAGTTTGAGCATGGAATATTAGCAGAAGTCGGTGTTCAAAAAATCCATGCAAGGAGTTCTTGCCGACTGATGCCTATGGGATGATCCCTATTCCGTTTTAAATGGGGAAGTCAATCCTGATTGGAAAATCCCTATTCGATTTCAAATGGGGAATTCAATGGCGAAAATGTCCTTAGGCAATTCGGCATTCATCTCCATTGGTTATTTTGGCAATGGGGAATGAATGGCGATTTTTCAATGGTGACGAATGGAGTTTTTTTACTAAATGAAAGAATCTCCATTGATTATCACCACTCATTCCCCATTGCCTACAAAAACCAATGGAGATGAATGCCGAATTGCCTATGGGGATTTTCTTCATTGAATCCCCATAGGATAATCCCCATTCGGTTTCAAATGGGGAAGTCCATCCTCATTGGAAAATCCTCACTCGATTTCAAATGGGGAATTCAATGGCGAAAATCTCCTTAGGCAATTCGGCATTCATCTCCGTTGGTTATTTTGGCAATGGGGAATGAATGGGGATTTTTCAATAGCGACGAATGGAGTTTTTTACTACAGGACTATTTGCTCCGAAAATGGCATATAGAGCTTTCGGAAGAGTATGTAAAAAATTTCAGTGAAAAGCACGTTGAAAATCCTAAATTTTATGTTGTACTTTTTTTTTCGTACGATCAATAATTTTCGAGTTACAAAATGGGGCAAATAAATTTTTTGTATTTTTTTCCAGCCAAAAAATGTAATTTAAGAATCTGAAAAAAATTACAAATTTTCTTGATAGTTAGAACTGCTTTTTAAAAATTTGTATGGGATTTTTGGTGATTTTAAAAAATGGGGTGGCTGACTTCACGTGGAACGCCTCATATGTTTATTCTAACGACCTCATAATCGCCTTGAAAAATAGATTCCATTATATTTTTGATAAAAAATTGTTTAAAAAAATATTTTCACATCGTCCGGTTAAATTAAAGGAAATTTTTTTCACAGAAGTGTGATCCAAGTTAGTTAATTTATTTAAATTTTTTCTTTATGGAGGAAATTGTAAAAATGACAAATGTTGTCGAAAACGAGAAAAGGATTTTTAAGAACGATTTAAAACGTAAATATTGACTTCTTTATCGGTATTGGTTTTTAAAAATAATTTGTTTAAACAAATAAACAACTGAACTGTTTTTTTAAAGAAAAAATTCTTCCATAGCTTTTTTATCTGCACCTTTTTTTAATGTACACCTATCCTTAATAAACATTTAAACTCCATCATGCAGGATTCCCAAGAATTGAAACTTTTTTTAAAATTTTCTATCTACTATTTAATATATTTTTATTTCACTTTGAAAAATAGATTCTATTATATTTTTAATAAAAAATTGTTAAAAAAAATATTTTTTCATTGTCCGGTTAAATTAAAGGAAATTTTTCTCCCAGAAGTGTGATCCAATTTAGTTAATATATATATATATTTTTTTTATGGAGGAAATTGTAAGAATCATAAATATTTTCGAAAACGAGAAAAGGATTTCCAAGGAAGATCCAAAACGAAAATATTGACTTTGTTTGTCAGTATTGGTTTTCAAAAATAATTTATTTAAATAAATAAACAACTGAACTGTTTTTTAAGAGAAAATATTTTTTCATAGTTGTTTTTGCTTCGCATTGTTCGGCTCTCCCAAGAAACGATCCTAAATCCTACTGATCCTTAAAAGCATTCAACTTGAACGCAGTCTGCTTTATTCTGTTCCTTTTTCTTCCACAGTCCTGGGTGGGTTTTTTTTTCAATGGAACGATCCAGAAACAAGCTGATTTCTATGGCTCGAGGGGAGAATGGGGACAATGAAAGAGAGTGTTGCATGAAAATCATATTTTCGAGCGGGAATTACAAAAACACAACAAAAAAAAAACCGTTACGGAAAAATAATAGGAGCATTTTTTAATTCATTTTATGACAAGATGCAAAAAATATATTACAATAAAAAGGAAATCTTTAGAGATTCCGAAATATTATTCCGCATTAATATCTACCGGATATTATAATTTTTTTTTTAATTAAAAATCACATCAACGCTTTATATTTCAATTGTAAAATAATTGAATTTAATAAACAGTGAATGAAAAATGAATTAATCGAAATTTAAATCAAATTTTAGAATTTATTCAAATCTAATTCAAACTTAAACTTAAAGTCAAACTTAAATATCAACTTCAATTAAACCCAAATTTAAATTTAAGCTAACACTTAAATGTTAAGTTATTTTCTTATATTAAATATTTTTAATTTAATATATAATCTAAATCAACTAATAAAAGTAATTTTTAATTTAAATCAAAATTCTAAAATAATGAATGAAAAATGAAAGTCCCTCATTAATTGGCTTACCTACAGAAAAAATAAAATACAATCGATACCGAAATCAAATAAAATTTGAATGATTATGAATTAAATTAAATTAAAAAAAAAAATCATTACACCGAATGAATAGTGAAATAAAAAATAAATTATGCCTACTTTTCTAAACAGATATTCAAGATGACAACGTTTCTTTATCACAAAGTACAAAGTTTGTATCGGTGCCTTTAGGGAGAATGTGAGTTGTTCACAGGAAGCGGAAGTACCGATCCGTGACGTCACATCCGTCGAGAACTAATTTTTGAATCTCTTCCTTTTGTGAGAAACAAGTGGAAATAAAACGAAAGGAAAAATTATACTCAAAATGAAACGCGTCTAAAATTTTTGTACCTGAAAATAAACATTGAAAATAAAACGCCCCAAAGAAAAAAAAATTTCCCCCTTTCTTGTAATTTCTTTCCGCCATTTTTGTTACTTTGGGATTTTTTTTATCACGGGCAATTTTTTTTTTTTCATTTTTTCCTTTACCGAACAACGTGAATGGCAAAAATACGAGATTCACGCGTTTTTAGAGGAGATCGAATTTTTTGTCTCCATCTCTGTCACTCACTTGGACCGTTTCGTTCCTTTCGTCTCGAGACTCAAACTTTTTTTTCTTGTAATTTTTTCTCACCACCTGGCAGAACACGGTGCAACTTTGGGGATCCCATTCGACTGCAGGACTCTTCGAGTCCTTGGAAAAATTGGATAAAAGAGAGGGATCCCCTTACGCGCTCTTTCTACGCTCGGTGAGACCCAAAAGCAAGAATATTCGAAATGGGCCTCAAGGAAATTTCATCGACGATTCGTTGAAAAGAAAACCGAAGTGACGAGGTCGTGGACCAAGCTTGAATACTTTTATACGAATTTTGGGTTTCGGTTGAATTCTCGTTTTTACTTTGAAGAGCGAAGGACCCCTTGACATTGAATTATTAATTTATTGTTAATTAATTTATTGTATTTTTTGTGTATTTTAGTGTTACGCATAACTACAAAAATAGACAAAAAATACAAGTTATGAATATCACAAACTGCGAATTTTTTCGTACTTGTTAAAATGTCTCGTGAAAAGTGGTGAATTTTTTCAAAAAAATCGAAATTGTCCAGGTTAAAAAAAAAATTTTGCGTTTAAAACCGAAAAAAAACATGAAAATTAATTTCGCTATTTTTTTTTTATTGTTTTCATAAAACTCCAACTCAAGATGAGCAAAAAGATCTTCTATCTTATTTCGATATCTCCGTTTTTCAAAAAGTTATGAGCATTTAAAAAAAAATTGCGTGACATTTTGAACAATTTATTGTGGCTAGAAGGGTCGAGACAAAAATCTAAAAAAATTCTGAAAGACTGCTTTCCGTGTGTACAAAAAAATATAAAATTTTCAACGAAATCAAAAATGGTCAGGGTTTGGTCGGTTTCGTATGGAATGCCCCATAAATATATGAGGCATTCCACACCAATTCGACCTGAGCATGACCCACTTCTCCGATCTTGTCCGCAATTTTTTATGGTTTCGCAGTACCTCTGAAAAGCACTCAGGATTTTTGTCAAATTTTTTTGGAACGATTTGACTCATCTAAACTTTAATAAACAAATTACTGTTAGCTTAATTTTAAAAATCTGAAAAAAATCACAAAAATCCCGTTTTTTGTATGAAAAATTTCAAGCGTAGAGCCAAAAAGTTCAGTGGTTTGCTTCTGTTTGTAACAAGCTTTTTCGAAAAAAAATTTTTTTTATTAGAAGGAGAAACATAAATTGAGTGTGCCATTGTTAAAATATTTTTGTATTAATTGAAGGTATTTAAAAAAATGTTTGGATGAGGGTCTACTAAGTTTAGGTTTGGTCTTCGATTTAACATTTCTTTTTTCGAAAATTTTCTGTTATAAACAGAAGAAAATCTCTGCCCACTTTGACTGAACGCTTCAAATTTTTCATATAAAAAATGGGATTTTTTCAGATTTTTAAATCTGTACTAACAGTGATTTGTTAAAAAAATTACGATTAAGTCAAATCGCTCCAAAAAAATGTGAAAAAAATCCTGAATGCTTTTCACAGGTACAAGAAAACCATAAAAAATTCCGGACAAAATCGGAAAGGTGAAGGGTCAGCTCGAGGTCCAATCAGTGTGGAATGCCCCATATATAAATAGATAAATATATGAAAACACATTAATTTAAAAAAAGTAAATTAAACAACTTTCCTACTCAATGAAATTGAACATTTTTGAAAAAATCGCATGTTTCTTTTCAAGCCTAACTATTTGTTTAATTTGTAATATTTAAAACATTTATTTCTGTTTCCATTAAAATTATTAATATAAAAATTAAGAAATTCTTCGGTTTTTTGGCTTAGTCATGGCAAACTGCCCTAATTATAATATCTAGAGAATCTATTTTATCTACTACGTTTGAAAATATTTTTTTATAAAAAAAAAAATAAGAAAAAAATGCTAGGAAATATGCTCTTCAATCTGTAGAAAGTTTTTCTCAGCCAGCTTAATAAATTTTTTCACGGAAATTTTCTGAAAATTATCAAAAATTCCGGTTAACAAAATTTGCTCTATGAGGAATCCAGAATAAGGAACTCGCCTACAGAATTTTGTAAATGTCTTTTTTTTCGTGATTTTTTTGCGGACCCGGGAAAAAAAGTTCGGACATATTTATATATTATTATATATGATTATTTTGATCTAATTAGATCTTCAATTTGGCGCGATTGAATTAGATATAGCTAGATCTGATTTTACATTAACATATCTGGCTATATCTTTTTTGATAAATTTAGACTTAATTAGATATGCATAACCAGTAACCACCCGTGCAGAATTATTTATTTTTTCCATATATTTATCAGTTGTTACGATGGAAATCAGTTCCATATTCATAATTGATAGTTTCTAAGGGTTAAGTAACGAAAAAAAAAATTTAGAGAAAAAAAATTTTTTGCCCCCAGTGGGGTTTGAACCCGCGACCCTCGTTTTTACGCATATCCTCAAATTCAACATGAATTAAATTTAAAACAAATAGATAAATTGAAAGATCATGGATTTTTCCGACTGATTTAGTTTTCTTGCATATTCGCGAACCCTAGAATATGTACGAGATTATACTGGGATTTGAAACCTACCTACCTATCGAGCCTAACTAACGACCTAAGACTGGGACGCTAGCCACTACACCACCGACTACTTTTGATATATCGATGTAAATATCATATTTATAGAACACAGGCCGAGAAATAAATACGTACCAAAATAGTATTGAGAATTTATTTTCATTACCCGAAGGCCATTTTTTGGTTCAACTTGTCTTTTAACTTAATTTAAAAAAATCAAATATTGAATCAGATGAATAATAATAACAATAATAATAATAAATATTATTAATATATTTGTTATAATAATAATATTAAATAATAATGAATATTATTACTTAATTTATATTGTTATTATTACTATTTATGTATTTGTATTATTTATAACATTTTTAATTTCTGTATATGTATATCTATGTGTATGTATATCATATTGAATGTATGTACTAAATTTTATTTTGATTATCTCATTCTTTGAATTCACCAAACTGGGTCTCGTACTGGCTAACCTATCAAGTCCTTATTTAAATTTATTGTTGTGAATTCGTTGCGTCAAATAAGTATATATATGATGCGATGAATATTGCACAAGTCTAAATATTTCCCATTTAGCAAAATAAATATTCAAATATACACTGCGACCTCGATTTTCGGAACCTCGATCTTTGCAATTACAGCGTAGTGGGAGAAGCGCCAAGCCAATCGCGTCAGGCCGTCGTCAGCCAACAGCGGCGCGGAGACGGTTCTGTGCAATGTGCGCAACCCTACTTCTTGCAAGAGCTGGTCCCGCACGATTCCGATTATCGAGGTTGTAGTGCAATCAGATATGGCAAATGTACTTATGCTAGATAATGGCCATCGCCATCCGCTTTATTTTATATCTTTTCATATCTGACCATATCAACTTACAGATATTATATATATAACGCTGTCTGGTTAGAACTTGTTATATATCAAACTATATTAATTATTCGCGGACAGCAAAGTTTATTATCAACTCATTTATGGTCAGCAACCCAAAATTCAAATCTAAAAATAGATAATTAGATATGAGAATAGATGCTTTTATATCTAATGATATCTACTTAGATCGAAACTTTTTTTCCTGGGGATGTTATTGAGACATAATTCAAGAAGGCCTCGTTGCTCGGAGCTCCACTATTTTTTTTCTCTTGAGATTATTTCATTCGGATTCCGAGTCGAAGATGAAGAACGCAGCAATATCGAAGAGGCAGTAAAGGGTTGCCGATCGCTGTGTATTTCTGCTAGGTTTTTACTGGGTAGTTATGCGAGTCCTTTCAGTTGAAGAAGGACAGTCGAATCTTACTTGAAAGAAGCTATTCGATTTGTTTGTTGGACGCACCGAGAGAAACGGTCTCGCATCACGCTACGAGAAAACAACGCTCGGCATCGAAGTAAAGGAAAAAGGTCTCCATTGATGTATGGATTTTTCGGAAGGATCATAAAAGGGGATCTTTTACCTGCTGTAAGAAACTAGAATGGACGATGCGCATGCAAGATTCTGTTTGGATGTAAAAACGAACGAGTTTCTCGATTTTATGATTTTTCTTCATAAATATTAATACACTGCGACCTCGATAATCGGAATTGTGCGCGACCGGCTCTTGCAAGAAGTGGGATTGCGCACATTGCACAGAAACGTCTCTGCGCCGCTGGTGGCTGACGGCGGCCTGACGCCATTGGCTTGGCGCTTCTCCCGCTACGCTGCAATAGCCCAGATAGACAAATGTAGCTCATATTGGCATCATATTGCATACATCTACGACGCATAGAATCACTCACAGCTGTGTGTCGCTTATGAGTGCTCACCTGGAAGTTATATTTGCATCATATGATGATTGACAATAGCACATCATATGGGGCTCATAAGGCAGTCACGGCGTGACGAAATTGTGGTGCTCATATGAAGATCATATTGACGTCGTACCGTGGTGAAATTGGTTGCGCTCATATGAAGCTCATATGACCGTCAGGATGTGAGGTATTATTGTAATGATTGTAATTTTCATACGGTTTTTTTTTAAATTTCTATTGCTTGCAAAATTTTTTATTATGTATATTTTTTCATTTACATAGCTTCTGAACCGATTACATTAAAACAAAAATTAAAAAAACACAATTTCATTATATTTCAATTTCTTCTATATCTCCAGTGGGATTCGAACTTGCGACCTGCCTATCTATCCTACCTAACAACCTAAGACGCTACCTATTACGCTACCGAGTACTTATGAATTTTCTTCACTTATATGTGGAACATGCCAGGGAAAACGAGTCACGTTTGAATAGTATATATATACAGTTAAAAATGAAAGTAATTAATAAATTAAGAATTAAAAAAATAGATGATTCAATATGGCATCCAAAATTTAAAAAAAAATGGGATTTTCGTGAAAGTCAATTTCGTAGTTTTTTTTACAGTTTCGCGAATTCGAATATCTCAATCGAATCTATAGGGAAATTTGTAGGATTCAAAATGGGGGTTCTATTTAATAACAAAAATGATGAAAAATAGTGAAACTTTTGTAAAAGTTTGTCTGCTTATATGAAACTGAAATATAAAACAAAAAAATTAAAACATTCAAAAAAAATTAGTTGAAGTAATTTTTTTTTCTAAGTAAATGAAAACAATTTTTAAAAATTCAATATGGCGGCCGTGATTTGCAAAGATCCTCAGATGTTGGTGAACATTATTAATAACTTCATGCAAAGATCGAGGTTCCGAGAATCGAGGTCGCAGTGTATTCTCGATTTTCTTATTGTATCAATAATATTTTTAACATAAATATTAAACATTATCAATAATAATTAATATCTTGTTAAGAGGGTCAAACTTGTCCAATGGTCATTTTAATGGGCCCTTTTTTCTTCTCATATCTTCCAGTTCTCCGATCTTTGTTTCTCTCTTTTTGTTCCACACCAAGCAATTTTTTCCAGCGGTACTTTTTCATGCGGCAATCATTTCAGAGACAAACCAGCTCACTTTTAAACGTCACAATTTTCTCAGACAATCACCGTGCTTCCGATAAAGTCATTACGTAATTTTATTTTCGTCTCAATTTCTGTCAGGAGCGTCGTAATTACTTGCCGATTTATTGAAACTTTTTCGAGAATCAGAGGATTACAAAAAATGGCATCTAATAAATAAATAAATGCTGTGATCTACGAACCTTTTTTTAAATAATAGATTTGTAAGCATGAAGGCGATATTCTGGTCTAGACATGAATTTTGAACTTTTTGTGGAGCCCGATAAAAAAAAACGAAAAATATTTTTACCATTCATTTTTTTTTTTACAACGTACTTATTAACATTTTGACAATAAACAAAAAACTTTTCAAGCAAAAAAATGAAAATTAAATAAGTTGTAAGCGGGTAAAGTTGGGGGTTGAAAAGGGGATGAGGGAAACTTGAGTTATCATGTCAGCCGTGTTAAGAAAAGAAGTTTTGAGAAAAACGTCTACAGGGTGTCTCAGAAATACACAAGTCCTTTGCCATTTTTTGATATTTTTATCCTCTGAAATTGTTGTTAATTAAATTAATTATTAACGTGATATGGAGTAGAAAAGTCCTTTGCCATTTTTTGGTATTGTAGACCCTTGAATTGTTATTCATTTAATTATGAACGTAATATTGAGTAGAAAAGTTCTTCGTCATTTTTTGATATTTTTAACCCCTGAATTTTTATTAGTTTAATTAATTAATAACAATTCAGGGGTTTAAATTATCAAAAAATGGCAAAGGTCTTTTCCACTCGATATTACGTCACGAATCTACCCTCACAGTATTGCCCTTCATTCTTGGGACACCCTGTATAGTTCGATTTCACTAAAATAAGTATAACTCCGTAAATTATTGGAATTCAAAAATTTCCTTTCGAGGATATATTCATAAAGGTCTAAACTTCGAGAATATGAAGATAAAAATTGATTTTTTCAAAATTCTAGACCAGAATACCGTCTCAACGGGGTAGTAGTGAAAAATCATGCAGATCTGCTCCTACGCATGATCTATTTTTTGGAGAAACGGTACCGCAATCTCGATGAGATTTACTATTGGAAAATATAATTGATTTTTAGCAAGCACTTTGATAAAAAGTATTCAATAATTTCTGTTAAAAAATCTACAAATGATAATCTAGGATCAATCAAAAAGATCCTAGAAAGACTTTTGTTGAACTCTTAGAGAACGTGTATTTTATTAAAAACCAACATCAATTATATTATCTGAAAAAGACCTCGATTCAATCCTAACCACAATTCCATCAAGTTCAGATCTTTCAGATCTATCACCAACTTGTCCAGATAATAAAGTGGTTTCAGATGTAAATTTTCGAATCAACTTTATTGGATCCATGATCAAGAAGATAGAAAAATCGTTCTTTCTTTTTTTTCCCCGTAGTAAAAAACTTCATTGAATCGCCAATAGCAACCAATGGTCCTCATACGACTCCATTGGACAATGAATGGGGACCCATTGAGATTTCCGCATTTGTCAATGGCGTACAGGGCTGACCATTGATCAGTGAATGGGTATCCATTGAACATCAAATGCGGATGAATCGAATGATCATCATTACTCAATGATGCTCATTGGGAAGCCAATGCGGATGAATCGAATGATCATCATTACTCAATGATGCTCATTGGAAAGCCAATGCGGATGTATCGAGCGATCAGCATTGCCCAATGGTGTCCATGGGAAGGTAAATGCTGATGAACGAAATGATCCGCTTTACCCAATGATGTCCATTGGAAAGTCAATGCGGATGAACTGAAAGATCAGCATTTCCTACAGATGTTCATTGGAACCCAAATGCGGCTAACGATGAAATGATCAGCATTTACCAAGGATACCCATTGAATAATAAGTAACTACGAATTATACAATGATCAACATTTATCAATAATGTCACTTCATTGACGACTGATCGAATGATGAGCAGCATTCGTTAACGAGCTTGCAATCCATATTCGAGGTTCAATGCAGAACAATTGAACCCATCGATTGATGAGAATTTTTCCGAATGCGATATTTCTCAAACGGCGGTGAATTAATAAAATTAAGTAAGAGTAGATGTCGCTGATTCTCATATATGAACCAAATATTTTCTTCAATTGTAATAAATGCTGATGATTATATCGATGGTCAATCAGTTTAAAATATAATATAATAGTTTAAAATAAAATATAATATAATATATTTAAAAAAAATATATTATATACTGCTCATCAAGTGCGCGTACGTTTGGGATAAATGATTTTTAAAACCGTTTATTTTTAACATATACACATAATTTTATCAGTCCCTCTCAACTCGATTTGTGAAACGTATATACTTTCATTATCAATCGTCATCTGAATACACTTACAATCTATTTTCTCAATTCTGAGCTTCAATAATTTCTATTAAATGTAATATATATACATATATATATATATATGATTGCTATATGATTGCTATATATGATATATGATATAATTATTGGTCGTTATGCTAATATTAGCATTGTGATTAACCTTACTTACTGATAACTTACTTGATTATTTAATGCGTAATTCCATGTATATATAGCAATCATATGAAAGAATTGCTATATGTATATATAGCAATCATATGAAAGAATCTCCATTGATGATCCCATTTATTCCCCATTGCCCACAAAAACCAATAGAGGTGAATATGCCGAATTCACTAGGGAGATTGTCTCCATTGAATCCCCATGGGATAATCCCCATTCCGTTTCAAATGGGGAATTTAATGGCGAAAATGTCCTTAGAAAATTCGGCATTCATATCCATTGGTTTTGTGGGCAATGGGGAATGAGTGGCGAACAGCAATGGAGATTCTTTCGTATAGTAAAAACTCCATTCATCGCCATTGAAAAATCCCCATTCATTCCCCATTGCCCAAATAACCAATGGGGATGAATGCCGAATTGCCTAAGGGGATTGTCTCCATTGAATCCCCATTAGATAATCCCCATTACGTTTTAAATGGGTAATTCAATGGCGAAAATCCCCTTAGGCAATTCAGCATTCATCTCCATTGGTTATTTTGGCAATGGGGAATGAATGGGGATTTTTCAATGGCGACGAATGGAGTTTTTTACTACGGGATAACCCCCATTCCGTTTCAAATGGGGAAGTCAATCCTCATTGGAAAATCCTCATTCGATTTCAAATGGGGAATTCAATGGCGAAAATCCCCTTAGGCAATTCGGCATTCATCTCCGTTGGTTATTTTGGCAATGGGGAATGAATGGGGATTTTTCAATGGCGACGAATGGAGTTTTTTTACTACGGGTCAACCCAATCAGTCCCATGTGAGTCCACTGAGGAGGCAAAGTTTTGCAAATAAATAGGGATAAGCTGATAGTTGAATTTGTAAGATGAAAAAAAATCAGAGTCGACGATAAGGGCCCAAAAACACGGTCCCCTCAAAAGACTCGGTAACAAAGAGGTGCGAAAAAAAGAAGAAAAAAAAGACACAGCGACGAGAACCCATCTTGCTTCTCCTGCGTGCGCTGTTGCACTGTGTCCGTTGGTCCCAGTCGGTTTTTGCGCGTTCTTTCTAAGCTTAAGGCCCAGGGACTAAGAGGGAAGGGATATTCAACAACGCGGAGAAGATAATCACCGCGCGAGGCAGCAATACCGGTCGTGCGAGAGCACCACCATCAGCTTGACTAACCGGTGTATTTCGCATTGAGCTTCCTTGTCGGAGAGGCCTTATTCTGAATGTCTTTAGGGGCCTTGAATGTAAGCCAATCTTCTGCTGAGCGTGCAGCTACTCGTTGGCTGGATCACGAGTTTATGAATCAATGCTCACGGGCATACTTTTGCGTCGTCGATAACGATGTCTTCTTATCATTGTCACGACGACGAATGGGCCTCAAAGTACATCTACATCTCTACCGGTTATTACGAGCCAGAGTTGAACACCTTTGCCAATATCTGTATCATTTCACACGAGAGTTGGGCAAAGTACCAAAAAGTACTTCAAGTACAAAGTACCCTGAGTACTTGAAGTACCAAGTACCGGCAGTACTGAAGTACTACGCACTTATTACTTGAAGTACTTGAGATTTAAAGTACTTGAAGTACTTGAGATTTAAAGTACTTGAGTTACTTAAGATTTAAGGTCCTTGAAGTACTTAAGATTTAAAGTACTTGAAGTACTTAAGATTTAAAGTACTTGAAGTACAAGTACTTGAAAAATCAAGTACCAAGTATCGAGTATTTTTTAAATTTTAAGGTGTATCTCGTGAGTTCTGGTACTCACAATCGATTTCTTATTCTCATTTGATTTTTATTCGAGTACTTTTTGTATCCAAACATACATTTTCACCTTGTTCAATACACTGAGATTAGTTTGAGACAGATTGGAACAGAAGTATTTGAACAAAGAATTAAAAATCATACAAAAATAGCATTGACGATTGTTATTACGATTTGTTTTGATACAGGTTTCAAAAAGAAGAAATGAAGAATATATCACATGGATTGTTAAGACCACTTCGACTTTGTGTTCGTCTTCAAAAATCTGTCGTAGACGACAGTTGAGGAACAGTATGTCCATAGGTCATGAAATATTGTTTTTAATTACATAAAAGGCTTTGACATCAGCAAGACATTCAAAAGTACTTGATAACTTGTACTTGAATATTTACGTACAATACTTGAAGTGCTTTTAAGTACTTCAAGTATTGCTTGAAGTACCACTCACGGTTCTTACTCGAAGTACTTTCTAAGTACTTGAAGTACTTGAAGTACTTTTAGGTACTTCAAGTACTTTTTAAGTACGTGAAGTACTCTTTAAGTACTTGAAGGATTTTTAAGTACTTGAAGTACTTTTAAGTACATTTTAACTACTACAAGTACTTTTAAGTACTACAAGTACTCTTTAAGTACGTGAAGTACTTTTTAAGTACTTCAAATACTTAGAAAGTACTTCAAGTGGGAACCGGAAGTGGTACTTCAAGCAATACTTGTATTGTACTTCAAGTGCTTGAAAGTACTTTAAGTACTTCTGAAGTACTTGAAGTACTTTTTAAGTACTTGCGACACTTCTGAAGTACTCCTGAAGTACTTGAGGTACTTTTAAGTACTTGAAGCACTTCTGAGGTAATTTTTAAGTACTTGAAGCACTTCTGAAGTACTTTTTAAGTACTTGAAGTGCTTCTTAAGTACTTGAAGTGCTTCTTAAGTACTTGAAGTACTTTTTAAGTACTTGAACAGAATTAATCGCCATTTATTGATAATCGTTAATTTTTGAAGAATGGTATTCTTGTTTTGCTTCTATTCATATTTGCTGGATGTCATTGCAACTAGACTCATATTGCAAATAGAAATAGAAATAGCATCTTAATTCAATTCGATAAATGTCAAATGTAATGATTTTATCATAAGTTCAAAGGACTTAATACACTTTTGTTCGTGACAGGAACAAAACAATACCAAATCGTTATTCCAACGCAGTTTATTGTTTTTAAGTTTGAAAAATTATAAAGTACAAATATAGAAACAAATTTAAAAACAGTATATTGTTTTTAAAATTTTCAAATTTAAGAACAACATACTGCGTTAGAATAACGATTTGGTATTTTGTTTTTAAATTTTTCAAATTTAAAAACGATATTTTGGTTTTTAATTTTTCAAATTTAAAAACAAAATTATTTCGACTTGTAATACCATTTTAGAGGTTTCAATTTTGCTCCATTAAATTTTAGGATCAAATAAGTGCCATTTAAAATAAATAGTAAAAAATGTCACTTCATTTTTCTCCCTGAACTTTAATTCATTACCGTTTAGTCTCATTCATTATAATCAAACTCTGGATGCAAAATTCTGCGACGGGTAAAAATAAAAAGTCTTCGAGCCCAACTCTACCGAATAACGAGTCTACCGCATGATAACTCTACCGACCGAAAGTCCTCGTGATAAAATCTGTCCACAAACATCTCTACCGGAACATTAGCTTCCTAGAACAAGTCTCATAAATAACAAGTCTTCCGGGGAACCGCTTTCTGATCTGACATCTCTACCGGAGAATATTTTGCCAAAATATTTTGGAGAGACTTTTGCTTTCGGACGAAATGTTCCCTGAAAGATATTTTATTCTGGAGAGTTCTTTCCAGAAGACTTGTTATTAGGGAGACTTGTTCTCGAAGACTTATAGTTAAGTTTCAATATAGTTATTATTTAGGTAGAGTTTATTGAGGCCATTTTTGTTAAGTTGCTTCGAGTGAGAGTTTTTAACATGTAGAGATGGACGTTTGCCAGATTTAATGTCGAATGAAAATTGAGACTATCAAGTTGCCATTTGAACGAGACACAAACACGTGATTTAAGGTCACGTTTGTTTTGGAGACATTGTTCTCCAATCCAGAAGAATCTCCTCTTCAGAGCTGATCCTTTCAGCTCTGGACAAGATGACTTTTCTCTCATTTTCAAAGTCCCTGTTCTTAAATCACGTGATTCGAGAAAACATTTGCTTTACAGACTTTATTCTCCAATTCCGAAGAATTTCCTCTTCCTTTCAGCTCTGGACAAGATGACTTTACTTTCATTTTCAAGGTCCCCTCAAGGCCATCTCTTCTTTCCCATCTGTTTTGTCTCTACAAGTTTCCTGCTTTGAGAATTCTGCCCAAACTTCAGTTTTTCTGTTCGTCAACATTGAAACCTTCAAAGGGGCCTTTCCGGATTGAACGATACAAACAGATATTCAGTATTAAAGTAAATGAGAGTCAACTCCTTCAAAACCCTATTTTTTCGCTCCCTAAAAACATATTGTACATGTTTAGACTGTTTTCAAAACCTCTCTCGCTTCTCCGATGTTATTTTTTCTTCTTTTTCCGGTTATCTTCTTTATTTATTTTTTTCTATCGTCGCTCAAAGTCTTCAAGGACCCGTTTCATCGTGTGAGAAATATATCCCTTCGAGCGGTATTCCGATACTCGCGGGAGCCAAAGTCGCAATGGAAATAAATTTAATGACGATTAGCGATTCTTGGAACGAGAAGTGTGGCTCGACGATATCCGAACGGCCGAAGCAGGCTCCCCCTTTTTTCGGACCTGCTGATCCTGGGCCCTCGTATCTCTTCGACTTTCTTTCTCTCTTTATTTCCTTTACGGCCTGACCTTCCGCCCTTCTTCGTTCCTGCATACTTCGGCCACTGCGTCTTCGCTCAATTTTTTTTTCTCTCATTCACTCTCTTCGTTTATTCTTCTTTGCGAAAAAGAATTCCAATTAATTCTTGCCAATCCTCGTACTTTACGAGTCTCGAACTGGTCGTAAAAATAGATTTTGTCCAGCGCTATTTTACCAAACTAATTAACGTCATCGAGGTACGAAGATGCGGATGATGTTTAAAAAACTTGGATCATTTTGATTTTTTTTTCAAAAAATTCACCACTTTTTGGGAGACGTTTTGATAAGCACGTCTATTTTTGAAGTGTAACTTTGAACGTATAACTTCAAAAATAGATTAAAAAATACAAGTTATGAATATCACAAGCTGCGAATTTTTTTTAGTAATTGTAAAAATGTTTCGCAAAAAGTGGTTCTTTTTCAAAAAAATTAAAATGGTCCAAGTTGATAGAAAAATATTTTGGGTTTGAAATAAATAAATAAAATATAAAAATATATGTCGATATTTTTTTTGTATTTTTTTGTACCAAACTACAACTAGAGACGAACAAAATTATCTTTTGTTTTACTTTGATATCTGTATTTTTTAAAAAGATCTGCGCATCTATAAAAAAATTGTGTGAAATTTTGAAAAATTTATTGTCGTCAGAAGGGTTGAGATAAAAATCTAAAAAAATGCCGAAAGACTGCTTGCTATACGTACAAAAAAAATGAAGAAGCTGTGTGCAAATTTTGAAAACTTGGACCAATTGTAAACATGTTTCGCAAAAAGTGGTGAATTTTTCCAAATAAATCAAAATGGTCCAAGTTAATAAAAATATTGTGGGTTTAAAGTAAATCAAAATTTTTTAAAAATAAATATCAATATTTTTTTAATAAAACTACAACTAGACACGCAAAAAATGATATTTGATTTTACTTTGATATCTCTGTTTTTTAAAAATTTATGCGCATTTGAAAAAAAAATTGTGTGAAATTTTGAAAAATTTATTGTAGTCAGAAGGGTTGAGATAAAAATCTAAAAAAATTCTGCAAGACTGCTTGCAATACATACAAAAAAGTAAAGAAGCTATGTGCAAATTTTAAATTTTGCATGAATTTTTAGCATTTTCGTTCAATTACTAAAGAAGTGAACTCGATGGCTGCTAAATTAGGAAACTTACTGTTAGCAAGTATTTTTCGAAAATTTCAAAAAAAAATTCAGACTAAACCTTTCGAGCGTGTTTCACCAAATTCAACCCTAACCATTCTTGTCATCTAGTGTATTTGTGCAAAACAATTTAGCTCGATACTTAACGAAAATTTGTTGAACATTTCAATTTTTTTTTTCAATCGAACCTCTCAAGCAATTTTTATGAAATTCAGTATTATTTTTAATTATCATTTAATGTATCCTTACAAAAAATTGTGCTCGATAGATGCAAAATTGCAAAAGTTAGAGAGCTTACACATGTTTTGCGAAAAATTAAAATTATTTTTAATAATTATTTAAAAAAAAATTTTTTTAACCGAACGTCTCGAGCAATTTTTTCTAAATTCAATCCCAACCGTCCTAATTATAAAGTGTATCTGCACATAAAATTTCAGAATGGTAACTGCAAAATTACGAAAGTTAGTCTACCCACAAACATTTTACAAAAAATTGAAAGTCCCCCCAAATTGACAATTATTTGGCGATTTAAAAAAAAAATTGCACTAAGTACAGGGAAATACGTGGTTTACTTGTACACCAAATTTCTTCATTTTTTCTAAATGCTTTTTTTAGATGTTTTGGGACATTTTGAACATACACGGAAAAAACGACTTAGTTGGTTCAACCAAACAGCTTAAGGTTGGTTAGTCAACTAACCAACCTTATTTCTTAGTTACCACAACTAAGTCATTTAAAACGACTCAGTTGTGGTAACTAAGAAAGAAGGTTGGTTAGTTTACCTACCCAACTATCTAGTTGATCCAACCAAATTCTCGTCTGGCGCACAGAGCACTAAGCTGTTTTGTTGAACCAACTAAGTCGTTTTTTCCGTGCACTGACATGAAAATTTCGAAAAAAAAATTTCACGAAAAGGTTCCTTTATGAGGAAGCAAATGATTTTTGAAATGTTGGAAGGACATTTCATTCGCTTTGAATAGTTAATTTGCTAATCAAATAAAATTAAACTTTATCAAAGTCTGAGAAACGTGGACAATTTTGTCGTTGAAAAGTTGACAACTTTGGGACATTTTGAGGCCAATCAAGATGAGAGAATTAAGTGGACGAACTGGTCCGTCATCAAAGTCATTGTGGTCCCAAAAGTAACGGATTGCATCAATGCAACCGATCTTCGAGAATGGTCCGATCAAAGAAGAGCAAGTGCATTGGAAGCAACCGGTTCGTACCTTCGGGATTTGGAGCCTGGACGAGGATATGCGGAAAAAATAAAATAAAAGCAGGATTGAAGTTTCGTAACAACGTTGGAGGCCTCGCTCGCTGATCGTTAATTCTGTCAGATGTAATTTTTTTTTTATTTCTCTCTTCTTCGTATCCCCTCAATTTATCTTCTTTAAATCGAAACAATCGAGGCATGAGGACGATGACTTCATTCATCCTTCGGAAAAATATTCACATGGGGAATGATACGTTTAGAATGCTTGATAATTATCTGTCTGTTCTGGTTGTTTCTGGTGTCTTGTCGATGGATAATAAATTGTTTCAAAAATAATGTTGTGAGTCAATTCATCGGGAATTTTGCACAGCAAACTTGTGAGAATTTTTGAAAAATCCCACAGGATTCTTGATTCCATATTATAAATTAATAACAAGTTTTTAGTTTATCCTTTCAGAATGTATCTTGAACATATTTATAGTAGTTTCCTTCAGTTTTCGGATTTTATGGTCTATGGTGACCTAATCTTAGAGTTGAGCCTTTTTTAAAGGTTTTTTTACTTTACTGGGGTCAATATTGACCCCACGCTCTTTTTCAATCGTAAAATCGATCCTATTAGGGAATAGCTTCAATAGTACATGAATTTCTACGATTTTCAATATGGAAGAAAATGGGATGCGATGAATTTTATTTTAAGCTTAGATAGCCAAAAATTGCATCTACAAAATTTCAAGTCCGTTTCTTATCTTTTCAAATATATATCTCCTTATAAAGTCCTTAGAATATCCTTTGAGATAATTTTTTCGCAAACTATATTTTTTACGTCTAATGTAAACATTCTTAAAAATTCGTTAAGATAAAACGATTCTACGCAGTCGCAAAAAAGATTATTTCTCGATACTGTGCAGAAGATTATTTTATTTTTTAATTTATCAACAATGAAAAGATTGGAGAGTTTATTGCTTGTGAGAAATAAATTGTAGGAAAATTAAGTAAAATCATGTTTTAATGAATAATAATAATAATAATAATAATAATAATAATAATAATAATAATAATAATAATAATAATAATAATAAATAATTAATTAATTAATTAATAATAATAATAATTGTTAATAATCTATAAGCCTCATTAATGTTGATGTTTAACGTTCCTGATATCTTGAATATCTCTGATTTATTTAGGTTATGTACCATCGCATTAATCTAGAAACCTCAATGAATCAGAGCTGGACAAAGTACCGGAAAGTACTTCAAGTACAAAGCACAGAAGTACCGTAAGTACTTCAAGTATTAAATACCGGCAGTACTTGAAGTACTCCGTACTTATTACTTGAAGTACTTAAGATTTAAAGTACTCAAAGTACAAGTACTTGAAAAATCAAGTACCAAGTATCGAGTACTTTTCAAGTTTTCAGGTATATCTCGCAATTTCCAGAACTGGCATTTGATTTCTTATTCACATTTAATTTTTATTCGAGTACTTTTTGTATCAAAATATATTTTCACCTTGTGCAATACACTGAGGTTAGGCTGATTAGGCAGATTGGAACAGAAGTATTTAAACAAAGAATTGAAAATAATTAAAAAAATACCATTGACGATTGCAATTACGATTTATTTTGATACAAGTTTGAAGAAGAAGGAATAAAGAATATAATACATGGATTGTTAAAACTATTCCAATTTCCTGTGCGTTTTCAAAAAACTGTCGTAGGCGACAGTTGAGGGACAGTATGTCCATACATCACGAAATATTATTTTCAATTACATATTCAAAGTGTTTGTACATGCAACCATCAATAAGACACATTCAAAAGTACTTGATACTTGTACTTGAAAAAGTACTTGAAGCACAGAAAAGTATTTGAAATTTTAAGTTCAATACTCGAAGTACAGGCCAAGTACTTGAAAATTTAAGTACAATACTTGAAGTACTTTTCAAGTACTTGAAAATTTCAGTACAATACTTGAAGTACTTTTCAAGTACTCGAAAATTCAAGTACAATACTTGAAGTACTTTTTAAGCACTTGAAAATTCAAGTACAATACTTGAAGACTTTTTAAGTACTTGAAAATTTAAGTAAAATACCTGAAGTACTTAATAAGTACTTGGAAATTTAAGTACAATACTTGAAGTACTTTTTAAGTACTTGAAAATTTAAGTATAATACTTGAAGTACTTTTTAAGTACTTGAAAATTGAAGTAAAATACTTGAAGACCTTTTCAAGTACTTGAAAATTTAAGTACAATACCTGAAGTACTTTTTAAGTACTTGAAAATTTAAGTAAAATACTTGAAGTACTTTTTACGTACTTGTAAATGTAGGTAAAATACTCGAAGTACTTTTCAAGTACTCAAAAATATAAGAACAATACTTGAAGTACTTTATAAGTACTAGAAAATTTAAGAACGATACTTGAAGTACTTTGTAAGTATTTTGTAAGAACTTCAAGTACGTCGCAAGTACCGGGTACTTCAAGTACTGCTCAGCTCTGCAATGAATATTTTAGGACTTGCTTGAATTCGTTTTTAGCCTTCGTTCTTTCTGTACATCCTTGATTATAGTTAATCCTGTAAATTGCTGGTTTAGAGTTAATTTATGCAAACACGAGTAAATTTTTAGATGTACCGTCAATTTTAGCAATGCTATTTAAATCTAAAATCAGAAAGTAAGAAATGGAGTTAGGTACAATACTTGAAGTACTTTTTAAGTACTTGAAAATTTAAATAAAATACTTCGAGTACTTTTTACGTACTTGTAAATGTAGGTGAAATACTCGAAGTACTTTTTAAGTACTCAAAAATATAAGAACAATACTTGAAGTACTTTATAAGTACTCGAAAATTTGAGAACAATACTTGAAGTACTTTGTAAGTATTTTGTAAGTACTTCAAGTACGTCGCAAGTACCCGGTACTTCAAGTACTGTCCAGCTCTGTAATGAATAATGTTTAAGGACTTGCTTGAATTCGTTTGTAGCCTTCGTCCTTTCTTGTAGCCTTCGTCCTTGATTATAGTTAATCCTGTAAATCGCTGGTTTAGAGTTAATGTATATGCAAATACGAGTAAATTTTTAGATGTGCCGTCAATTTTAGCAATGCTATTTAAATCTAAAATCAGAAAGTAAGAAATGGAGTTGGGTACAATACTTGAAGTATTGGAGTAAGTACAATACTTGAAGTACTTTTTAAGTACTCAAAAATTTAAGAACAATACTTTAGGACTTGCTTAAATTCGTTTTTAGCCTTCGTCCTTTCTGTACATCCTTGATTATAGTTAATCCTGTAAATCGCTGGTTTAGAGTTAATGTATATGCAAATACGAGTAAATTTTTAGATGTACCGTCAATTTTAGCAATGCTATTTAAATCTAAAATCAGAAAGTAAGAAATGGAGTTAGAAAATTTACCAAAAGATTAACAGCTCCAGTGTGATCGTCGACCCATCCAACAAGGATATCAGCTCCCATCATGTGGCTCTTATCATTGAATCCAATGCCAACGTATCCGTGGGTCTTGGCGATAACCCGAAACGTCACAATCTCATCGTCCGTGGGATCCCACTCGAGTACAACATCACCATCGTCATCGAGAATCTCGTTTCTCGTAAAATTTGCTTCTTTCGCGCTTCGCTTCGATCTTATCTCCGATTTCATCCCAACTTTACTCTCATCTGGCTCTTCGGACTTGGAGGATTTTTTCAAGCTGTCCAGATGCTTTTGACTGCGTGGAAAATATTTTTTTGGGACTCCATTCCAAATGGTGGAATTCCACTTTGGCATCGGCTCGACGAAACGTCCCAAACCTTCTTTTCCCATATTTTTAAAGTTCGTTTCCACTTTGGGATCATCGTTCCTGTCGATGGATTCTTTCAAGTTTTTCGTTGATTCAGATTTTAAAAAATGTCGACGTTTATCCGACTCTTTGTCGTCAAGATACAACACTTTTGTTTGGGGTCCGATTTTCGAAGGATTCCTCAAGTACTCGTCGATCAATTCGTACTGTTCAGTATCGTTATTCTCTTCCCTCTCATTCGGAAAATCAAGAGCATCGGTTTTCACAATCGGCCTCTTTCGATTGGTCTTCATCTTCGTGATCCAGTAATTTTCATCAACCTCCAATCGTTGCTTCTTCAGTATTCCAACCTTGAAGTGATTCAAGTCAGCGCCTCTTCTCGTTCGACTCTTGCGACTCAGGTCTCGCGGATGATGATGACCACTCTTGTGGGTAATTGTCCTCATTGTTTCGTCCATGTGCTGGACATAAAGGTCCAGGAGATCGCACCGTATCATCGAAAATGTGCAGAAGCACAGGAGTAACTTTGTTATCAACATTTTGCTGAAATGCTGAAGAAGAATCCCTTAAAAAATAATGATCAGGAACTGAGAAAACGATCGACGCTCGAAGACACTTTTTTCATCGCACTTTCACGAATCAATCGTGAATTGAAAACATGCTATCGACAGCAAGTCACTTTGATCGATCACCTTGGGTTTGGTTGGATTGCTCTCCAATGAATTTGCTTGGTCGAAGACTTTTATTATCTTGAAAAAAAACACTCTTTGATGCCAATGTCGCGCTCGTTGCAACGTCGCATGTTGCTCGCACGGCAGTTGCGCCGGGACTAATTTAAACACGCCGGGCCCGTTTGGCTGACTACTCGGTTTGCGTCCCGCCAGGAAGAGCAGCTGCTTACCTGAGGCCCCGGCGCGTCGTTCCCGGCTCTTTTTCTGTGCACGTATACACAGAAAATCCTTTGAGTGTTGGGTCTACACTTGTATTGGTGAAACTTGTGTGCCCGCGGTGCGTTGAGTGCCTGCGGTTCAGAGGACACCCGAGGGCCTTTAGAATCGGGGTCCCCATATGCTCACCAGGATCCTTCTTGGTAGGAGGAGCCCGGACCATGCGAGTTCCCTCAATACGTTTTTGAAATTTATCGGAATTCGAACAGGAATTTTTTTTTCAACTGAAAATGTTTCAAAAATATCCTTCCAGCCTTTGGAATGTCTTTGGATATTCCGCAGTTTCAAATTCTAAAATTTCGGATTCAGTAGTAGGGTAAGTAGTGTGACGGGTTTAAAAAATCGATTTTTTTTTACATTTTTCGCAAGAAAAACATCTTAAGAATATACTGTAAAAGTTTCAGATCGAAATTTCCAATATTGTTTAAGTTATAGTCAAAAGAAGAGAGCAATTAACTAATAAGTTAACGTTAAAAATGACTAATTGCACTGTGACCTCGATAATCGGAATTGTGCGGGACCGCCTCTTGCAAGAAGTGGGGTTGCGCACTTTGCACAGAACCGTCTCTGCGCCGCTGGTGGCTGACGGCGGCCTGACGCGATTGGCTTGGCGCTTCTCCCACTACGCTGCAGTTGCAAAGATCGAGGTGTCGAGAATCGAGGTCGCAGTGTACTATGGTTTGGCAATCACCGGAAAGTGTAAATCTCTTGAAGAAATGAAAAGAGCTTTGAGATAACTTTGAGAAAATGGAAGGATTGCTCTATGCACCAGGCATAGCTGATTAATGTAAGTATAATTTTTTTTTATACAAAGTCTGTTGTCAAAACTTTAAATGCGTTTTTCTCGAAACTACCCTTTGGAAACTTCGGGGAAGCACTGACTAAAAATTGTATAACCGATTTGACTAAAAATTTTACCCGTTATTTTAGACACACATAGCTAAATATCTAACCTCTAAAACATTCAATTTTTGAATAATAAATGCATTTTTTTTAACAATTTATCAAAACAAATTTCTATTTCGAAGACCTTTTTGTTCACAAATCCGCCATTTCGTTTTTTTTCTTCAAATATGCATATTATAGGTTATAGACCTAGAATTAAGCCTACGAAACAATATCTCTTTGAATTTTTTATTTTAGATAACTACGGAAGGCTGCGTGCTTTCCCGAAACAAGTCACTTTTTTTTCGAGGACTCCACTTTGACGTACAAAATTATAAACAAATTCATGTAAAATTGAGTAAGCAAAATTTTTTTTGTACTCCTCAAGATACAAATAACAACATGTAAAAGTTTCAGAACGATCAAATTTTATTTTGTTAATTAAAAAAATTAATGAAAAAACGTCGAAATTTCGGTCGTCACAGTGGACTCCTATCTTAAAGATGCTTTGCCCCTACCGTCCCAGCCAAAAATGTTATCTGATTGAAATTTCTATAATTCGTGATACAATAAAAATCTGAAAGAATTAAGCAGTTATCTCAGTAACAGATAACTGTTGTTTATGGCATGCGAAATGTTCATAATTCCCCATTTGGGATTTTAAGCCATTATCGCCAATCTCAATGTACTTAAAGTACATTGTAATTTTTTTTAGAATTTCAATTTTTTTCTCATTAGAAGAATTCGTGTAATTCCAAATTATAATTATAATTATAATTAATATCATTATAATTATTTGTAAGTACTTCAAATACGTAGCAAGTACTTGGAGTACTTTGCAAGTTCTTCAAATACGTAGCAAGTACTTGGAGTACTTTGGAAGTACTTCAAATAAATTGCAAGCACTTGGAGTACTTTATAAGTACTTCAAATACGTAGCAAGTACTTGGAGTAATTTGTAAGTACTTCAAGTACGTAGCAAGTACCGGGTACTTCAAGTACTGCCCAGCTCTGCAATGAATATTTCAGGATTTCCTTGAATTTAAGTACTTAAAAAGTACTTAAAGTATTATACTTAAATTTTCAAGTACTTGGCCTGTACTTCAAGTATTGTACTCAAAGTTTCAAATACTTTTCTGTACTTCAAGTACTTTTTCAAGTACAAGTATCAAGTCCTTTTTAGTATTTTAGTTTTTAATTTTTTTTTTATCTTGAAGGTCCATAATTCCCTATCGGGGATTTTAAGAATGGACATTATCGCCAATCTGAATGTACTTAAAGTACATTTTAATTTTTTTTAGCATTTCAATTTTTTTCTCATCAGAAGGATTCGTGTCACATTGAAATTATAATAAATTTATAAAATGATGAAAATCATTTTGGGAATATCAATGATGAAATATTATGGCGAAATGTCGATATCTCAATAAAGTTTTCTGCATAATTGTAATTAATTGAAAATGGTTTGCTTTTTAAACTGGTATTGCGATTTTAGTTCGAGCATCAGTGTTTTTGAGATTTTTTTTTCTGCTTCAATGGGCAGCACTTGGTATCGATTTTGGTGTAATATCGGATGGTATCAAAATCACGTTTTTCAGCTTGAAACTCGATGAGCACCACTGGGTAGAAGAAGGGCGCGTGCCAAGGGCTAACATCTGCCGCAGTTGCTGGTTTTGCAGCCCCTCGTTTCGTTTCTTTCCAGAGACGACACATTCAATAACTGCAAGCAAGGGAAACATACAAGTATATATACACTCCCGTCCAAAAGTTTGGTAACACTCGCCCTGATTCCACGCCGCACAAAATGTTTCACTGCTCTTTTCAATAAAAATGAAGATATTTCAAAAATATGTAAATATTTTGTATATATATACACTCAATATATATATATAAACTGTATATATATACACTCCCGCACAAAAGTTTGGAAACACTCGCTCCGACTTCGCGCCGCACAAAAAGTTTCACTGCTCTTCTAAAAGTGAAGATATTTCAATTCAACAAGCAGCGTTTCAAAGGGGACATATTCAGCTTCATTTCGCTTTTTCCAAAAAAAATTTTCGATTTTTTTTTGAACCCGGTACGCCCTTTGAAACATGGTCGTTGTTTGGCTTTATTTTGGCGTTGAAATTTTGGTGCACGACGCATAAAAAAAAATTTTCAACTTTTTTTTGTGCGAAAAAATTGTGGGGGGGAGTATGAGCTTCAATTTCGTCTGTTGAAAAGCTTCGTGCGATTTTTCTTCGCAAAAATATTCAATTTTTCGTAAAAAAACGACCATATTTATGGAATGTAGCGCAACTCTAAAACCAGTGGGTTTTCGTGAAATCACTAAGATGGTAAAAAGTTGCATGGAATCATTTTGGATCCAATAAAAAATTTTCAGAATTTTTTTTCAACATTTTTCGTTTCGAAAATGTTTCCCGCCAACGAGGAAAAATTTATCAAAAAAAATGTTGAACAAAAATTCTGAAAAAATTTAATTGAATCCGAAATAATCATATGCAACTTTTTCCTCTCTTAGTGATTTCACGAAAACTCAGTAGTTTTAGAGTTACGTTACTTTTTATAAGCAAGGTCGTTTTTTGCGAAAAATTGAATATTTTTGCGAAAAAAAATCACATGAAACTTATTAAAAAACGAAATTGAAGCTTATACTCCCGCCCACAAGTTTTGTATGTGAAAAATAGTTTTAAAAAATTTGCATGAGTCGTGTGCCAAAATTTCAACGCCAAAAAAAAAACCGAAAAATGACCAAGTTTCGAAGAACGTACCGGGTTAAAAAAAAATGGAAAAAATTTTTTAGAAAAATCGAAATATAGCTGAATATGTCCCCTTTGAAACGCCGCTTGTTGCATTGAAATATTTTCACTTTTAGAAGAGCAGTGAAACTGTTTGTGCGGCGTGAAGTCGGAGCGAGTGTTTCCAAACTTTTGTGCGGGAGTGTATATATATGTGTCATTCCATATCAATTCAACGACGTTTTGACGCTGACCCCTTCGATTTTTTTCATTTTTTAATATGTCATTAAACATGCAAAAAGAAGTATCCATGCCAATTTTTAGCTCGCTATCTTAAACCATACCGAAGTTATTGATTTTTCAGCAATAAACTTAAAATAATCATAACTTCTACATTAACCAAGATATTGTAATTTGTCAAGAGGTCTTTTCTTTTGTTTTTCAAGGTACTTTTTGAAAAAAATATTTAAAATTAAGAAAAACAAATTTTTTATGTCTTTTTAACAGTTTTAAGCTAAAAAATTGGATTTTCTTTCAATGGGACCCCTTCGATTTTTTTCAAAAAAAATTATAAAATTCTACGTAAAAAAACAAAATTTTTGAGATTTTACCGAAAAGGGGATTCAAATAACTTCTTATCGAAATTTTTTTTTTCGATTCTTTTTCCCGTAATTTTTAACTTTTTTCCTTCTATGACTACAATAGTTGAAGTAGGTATAATCAATGAATTTTTTTATTAGTCTCAAGAGTCTATAAACTAAATTTTAGAATGTAACAGTCGATATATTGGAAAATTTATGAAATTAATTGAATAAAGTGCAAAATGTACTTGAATTGTAATTCGTCATGTTAATTATCGTAATTTACAATGGAATTATGCGAGGCAAGTTAGATTATTTATTTTAACATAATTGAAATCAACTATTGTAGTCATTGAAGGAAAAAAGATCAAAATAACGAAAAAAAAAATCGAAATTTTTTTTTTTCGATAAGATGTTATTTAAATAACCCCTCTTCGGTAAATTCTCAAAAATTTCGTTGTAAAAATTTGGTACGTAGAATTTTATTTTACTTTTTTGAAAAAAATCGAAGAGGTCCCATTAGAAGAAAATCCATTTTTTTTAGCTTAAAACAGTTAAAAAGACGTTAAAAATATGTTTTCCTCAATTTTTAATCTTTTTTTCAAAAAGTGCATTGAAAAGCAAAAAAAATGACCACTTGATAATTGCAATATCTTGGTTAATGTAGAAGTTTGTAGAATGTAGAAGAAAGTAGAAAAAAAAATTTCGATAAGAAGTTATTTGAATCCCGTCTTCGGTAAAATCTCAAAAATTTTGTTTTTTTACGTAGAATTTTATAATTTTTTTTTTTTTAATTGAAGGGGTCCCATTGAAAGAAAATCCAATTTTTTAGCTTAAAACAGTTAGAAAGACATGAAAAAATTGTTTTTCTTAATTTTAAATATTTTTTTTCAAAAAGTACCTTAAAAAATAAAAAAAAATGACCTCTTGACAAATTAAAATATCTTAATGTAGAAGTTATGATTATTTTAAGTATATTCTTGAAAAATCAATAACTTCGGTTTGGTTTAAGATAGACAGCTAAAGATTGGCATGGATACTTCTTTTTGCATGTATAATAACATATTAAAAAATAAAAAAAATCGAAGGGGTCACCGTCAAAACGTCGTTGAATTAATATGGAATGACACATATACAGTTTTTTCTTCATATTCTTCCACCATGCTCATTTTCGTGTCCAACGAGCCCCGAAACTCACAATTTTTGTCTCCGGCTACAAAACACTTCCGCAGGAAACGGCAACCCCTGATCTGGCCTCCAAACAGTTTTTTCGGTTGTTTTTTGCACACGTTACAGAATAAGGGCGCATTTTTACAGACTGATTTTGCAAAATTTAACGGCAGTGTGTAATCATCGAGCAAAGGACTTGACACAAGTTTTTACACGTGAAAAAAGACCGGAAATCCACAGTTTCATTTCAGGAATCAACGATTTTTTTTTTAAGTTATTGTTTATTATAAAAATTAGTTAAAACGAAGAAATAATTTTTTGAATGTTTATACTCAATTGACTTTACTCATTTAACTCAAGGAGGTAATTGGACTTTATAATTAATGAAAAAAAATTAATGCATTCGAGAGAAGATTATTGAAGGCTCGTTAAGAATTTCACGATGATTATTTTAATAATCGGTGACTCCAAAATAATTTTTATCATTAATTTAAATTATTTAAAATAATATAAATAAATAATTATTTAAGTAAAATATTATTATTTATAGATAAATAATTATTTAAATTATAAATTATATGAATTTAAATTATTATTTTCATTATTATTATTATTATTATTATTATTATTATTATTATTATTATTATTATTATTATTATTATTATTTTCATATTATGGTAATTTAATAATTATTATAATCTAATGTGAAATGAATGTGAATGTGATTTGGTTGATTATAATTCTATGGGTCCCTATAATGATATTTAATTTTTTGTGGATTAAAAAAAAATAAAAATAAAATGCACCTAAATCGATGAAAAAAATTGAATGCATTCGAGAAGCTTCGATGCAACGTTCAGTGATCGTCAACGACGGTTAGCGACAGCTGCAATGGATATACCGGGTTATACCACACGAAAATGATGAGGGAGAAAAGACTTATATAGGTCGAGCGAGAAAGAAAGAGAAAGAAGAAAAAAATATATATATAAAAATATATTCATCATCCGGTGAACTCGAGCACGTGCTATTCCTCGCCCGTTGGAAAGGTGTATCGCGTTACAGGATTCGGATACCTCATCCGTGTAACACTATGTATATGGGGCATTCCATACCAAGTCGACCTGAATGTGAGCCTCGGCCTCGCTGATCTCGTTTACGATATTTTACATGATTCTTCCAACTCAAAATAGCATTCAGAATTTTGTTCAGATTTTTAAAACCAAATTTAAGTACGTTATGATTTTTTGAACATTTTTTTCGAAAACCTTGAGGGTCGTAATTTAAAAATCTGAAAAAATTCTCAAAAATCTGGTGTCAAAAATGAAAATTTTGGACTAAAAATTCATGACGTCCAGGATTTCCCTTCCACCTCGATTTTAGGTTTTTGTGAAGAAAACGTAAAAAAAAAATAGATGTAGAAATTGATCTACTGTGCATCTTTTTTTTGTACGTTTTCTTCATAAAAACCTAAAATCGAGGTGGAAGCGAAAGCCTGGACACAATGAATTTTGGGTCAAAAATTTTCATTTTTGACACCGGATTTTTGAGAATTTTTTCAGATTTTTAAATTGCGGCTCTCGAGGTTTTCGAAAAAAATGTTCAAAAAATCATAACGTACTCAAATTTGGTTTTAAAAATCTGAAAAAAATTCGAAATACTATTTTGAGCTAGAAGAATCATATAAAAAATCGCAAACGAAATCGTCGAGGGTCACACTCCGGTCGACTTGGTATGGAATGCCCCATATATAATATATACCGCCAAAGAAAGGATTTATCGACCCTCTCCACTCATTCTCTTTTCCCCGTGCCAAACTCGTCACTAATTTCATCGTCGACAGTGTTTCCTTCCACGTGTAACTGAAACGAAACGCAAATCTATCAATACATATATTTAGCATATCGAGAATTTTACTGAGAAAAAGAAAACCCTATTATATTTTGTCATCAGGCAAGAATGCCAAATTCCTTGTGGCTTGTTTTGGGAGTCTTTTTATCCGTCGATCGCTATCACGAAAAATCTCTTACGAGGAAATATTCGTGATGTAATAAATTTTGTCACAACAAAATATACACTGTCGTCCAAAAGTTTGGAAACACTCGCCCCGATTCCATCACGCCGCACAAAAAGTTTCACCGCTCCTTTAAAAATAAAGATATTTCAATTCAACAAGCGGCCTTTCAAAGGGGACATATTCAGCTTCATTTTGTTTTTTCAAAAAAAAAAAAATTTCGATTTTTTTTTTAACCCAGGACGCCCTTTGAAACAAGGTCCTTTTTTGGCTTTTTTTCTGCGTTGAAAATTTCAGTGCATGATCCATGAAACTTTGTTCAACTGTTTCTCACGTAAAAAGCTTGCAGGAGGGAGTGTAAGCTTTAACTTCGTTTTTTAAAAAGTTATGTACGATTTTTTTTTGCAGAAATTTTCAATTTTTTTGCAAAAACGACCATATTTATGAAATGTAGTGTAACTCTAAAACTACTGGGTTTTCGTAAAATCACTATAGGAAGATAAAAAGTTGCATATACAATTATTCTGGATTCAATGAAATTTTTTCAGAATTTTTTTTTTAATTTTTCCTTTTAAAATTTGTTTCTTTCAACGAGATATTTTTTTATCGTGAACAATCGGGTCTCTTACCTCATTTACATGGCTTTTTCATAGAAAAACCTCATTTACATGGCTTTTTCATAGAAAAACCTCATTTACATGACTTTTTCATCGGAGCAATACACATGATCCTTTAATTTTTTTCAAAAACTTGATTGCTTGAAACAGAAAAACCGTTTGATAGATCAAATTGAAACTTTACAGGATTTTTATAAGTATATTGAGCTGTAAAAGTCGCGCTCAACATTAGTCGCTTTGTCAATATTTTTAATTTAGCCGTTGTTTTTCTAAAAAAACCATAAATAGCCTTTTTATCTTGTTTTTTTCAAACTCATGGCAAGGTTGGAACTTTTTTTTTTTTCAAAAAACCATGATCAATTCTTATAAAGCATTAAATCAATTTTTTAAAACCCTCCTTTTATTTTCTGTGCGATCTTTGGTTACTGAGATATCAATGGTCAAACACAAAAGGATTCTTTTTAATTAAAAGTCCGATATCTCAGCGATTGCATTGAGGTCTCAAAAAAAGCAAATTGAAGCTAAATAAACAAGTTATCCAGTGCATGCAATCGTTTATTTGGAAAACGTTTTTCCAAGTAACTGCAGCCAAAAAAACGTAATAAAAATTTGTCACATTTTTTTTTCTCATTATTTCTCAAGATTGCGTGAAACTTCTAACTTTGATTTTTTTTGGCTAAAAGATCTCAAAACTAGAAACTTGGAGCTTCAAAACGCTTTTTTTCAGACCTCGATACGACCATTTTTCACTGAGACACAGCATTGTTAAAAACCACTAAAAATTTAGGAATTTTTTTTATTCCCTTAATTTTTTCCATTAGAGTATGTTGTAAAAAAAGAACGGTAAAAATATTAATTGTTTTTTTTTTATCGAGCTCGACAAAACGCTCAAAATATTTATCTCTAGACCAGAATACCACGTTCAACTTCATTAAATTTAAAAACTTTTTGATTAATTGGCATTCGTCAATATCCGGTTTATTATCCTCTACAAATATTGAGTGACACGTCCGTCGTGTGTTCACAAAGAGTCACTCCAAGAATCGTATATACCAACGAATTTTTGGACGTGATAATGCCCGTGGGCCTGAGGGGCCCCACGAAACCAACCAGAAACGCACACACACTCTCCATTTCTCTCGATCGAATTAATTGGCGGTGCAAAACCAGTTTGGTCGGATATAGCCTCCTGATGTGTGCACCATGGCCGAAGGAAAGTCCGCAAGGTTTCTTTGCCAGGAGGGGGGGGGGGGGGGAGGGGCCCAAAACGCCTTGGAGGCTCTAGGGCCCCCGAAAATTAATGCACGTTATCCGCTGGCACATTCGAGTCTCGTACGCACAGTGATTCTCGTAGCCGTTATCGAAGTGAGGGCATGCGACTGGACGCGAATAATAAAATAAGAAAAAGTGGCGATTTATGTAATTTAATTCAACTTACGTCAAAGCCTCTTCCGGATGTATTTCGCAGTATATGTTTTAATCGGTTCTTGTAAAGATGCATTCTTAAGGATCTTGAAATATGATTTTCTAAAAATTGGGGCCTTTTTTTCACACCGAAAAAAATGTTTAGTAATATCAACTACCCAGCTGCAATCACGGAAAATTCGTTTGAATCAATGGTCACATATTTGATTTAATTACCCCGTTGTTGAAATAATAAAACTGGTGTCGTTGTTTCGAATGTGTACTGCATTCACCGCAATTACAACATTGGATCCAAATGATTTCAAACGAGATTGATTCAACAACTTGTTTTCTCATTCAATCGAATATTCAGTCATTTACTGGAAGTAAATAAAATTGTTGTAACTGCATGTTTCATCTCATCAACAAAATCTAGTTTTGATTTGAGCTATTCATCCAGTTAAAAAGAATAGTAAATGCTTTCAAGTCGATCAAATTGTTCGATAAATTTGCCTAAATATTTCAATGCGGTCACAACACATTTACAGTCGAAGTCCCCATTTCTAGGCCGGACGAATGTAGGTTATCCCCACATCTTGACTTCTCCTACAGTCCCCACTTTCGATATGACGCCATATTGTACGCCACAAGCGCGCATGCTCGTGTGAGCACGCGCATGCTCGTGGGAGCGCGCACGCGCTGTTCTGATCTCGGCACACTTGCGAACGCGCCTACAAACTACGGGGCTATAGAGTGGTGCAACCATCAATAGGAGAAGTTAAGATGTGGGAATGGTTGCCACTTGCCATGGTAACCCGGTCAAGATGTGGGAACGGCCAAGAAATGGGGGGTTAAGAAATGGGGACTTCGACTGTAGTCGATAGTACGTACAGTAACTACCACGATCTCGGCACTTTGCCCGAGATCCGTTAGGTGGCGACGATCGGCGCGCGCTCTCGCGCCAGCGAGACAGTCACTGAGCACCGATAAGTACCTGTGTATTACCCAGCATCGGAGTCCTCGATTAACTTTAAATTGATGGAACATTACCCGCGCTCTGTAGTCGCGCAGTTCTATGGACTAAAGACTACCAACCTTCTTCTTAAGGACGCTGAAGGAAGAACGAGATTTTGACCCGCTGACATTTTAAGACATGCTAAGAATTTAAATAAGAAGTTATAATTAGAGGTCTTAATTTTCCAGGATCTCTGATTATAATCACATAATCACATCCTTGAGACCAAGAAATGTCTCAAAGAGATTTCTCACAGAACTGCTGGAGAAAAAACAGGATGAATTTTTTTTAGAATTTAAGAAAAACACTTATTTATGCATTATTTTGAAAACAAAGTTTCTTCCTCGTGACTCAGCAATAAACAAAGAGGCGGACATAGACATTTTGAAAAGTCAAGTAAAAAGTCACAATTAGAGATCCTGGAAAATTAGGACCTCTGAACAGAGGTCCTTATTTCCCAGGATCTCTAATTATGATTTTTCCACAAAATTGGGAATGCTCAGAAGATCCTTGTGACCAAGAAAAGTTTCAAAGAGGGAAGGAGTCCTCACAGAGACGCTGAGAAAAAGGTCGATGAAATTTTTTTTTGAGAATTTAAGAAAAAATAACTACCTTTGCATCGTACAGGACCTCTGAATATCAATTTTCGGCTAAATTGACAATGTTTTCAACATCCTCGTTGTAAACAGGAATATGCATTGTTTTGATTACGTAGTTTTTTCCTTCGTGACGCTGCGATGAAGAAAGCGGCGTCCACAGGCATTTTGAGAATTTGAGAGAAAAAAAAAACATCGAGGATAAAGAGCCTCCACGGAAAGTGGAAAATAGGACCATTTTCGTGGAACTTCGGCACCTTTTCAAAGATTCCTCTTCAATGGGATTCCCACCTCTCTTCATCGTTAGCATCGTGCTGCTGACGATGAGCCAAATAGAACGAAATTTTATATATATGGGACATTCCATACCGATTCGACCTGTGTCTGACCCTTCACCTCTCCAATTTTATCCGCGACTTTTTATGGTTTTCCAGTCCCTCTAAAAAGCACTCAGGATTTTTTGGGAGCGATTTGACTTAACCATAAATCTATAAACAAATTGTTTTTAGCCCAGATTCCAAAGTCGGAAAAAAATCACAAAAATTCCGTTTTTTATATGAAAAGTTTCAAGCCTTGAGCCAAAGTGGGTAGGGCTTTTTTCTGTTTATAATAAGCTGTTTCGCAAAAAAAAATTAAATAGAAGGAGAAACCTGAATTGGATCGGTCATTATCTAAACATTTTTGTTTGAATTGAAGGTGCTTCAAACAATCTTTGGATAAGGGCAAAATACAGGTTTCTCTTTCTACATATAAAAAAAATTGTTTCGAGAACACTTGTTGTAAATAGAGGGCTCACTTTGGCTCAACGCTTACAATTTATCATAAAAAAAGGAATTTTTGTGATTTTTTTCAGATTTTTTAGTTTGGGCTAAAAATAATTTGTTTATAAAACTAAGTCAAATCGTTCCAAAAAAATCTTTAAAAAATCCTGAGTACTTTTCAGAGGGACTGCAAAACCATAAAAAATCGTGGACGAAATCGGAGAGGTGAAGGTTCAGAACCAGGTCGAATCGACTTGGAATGCCCCATATACTCGTATATACGGTGGTGGCATACGAGAAGGACCTGCAGCGCTGCTTTTGGCGGTATACGCACCGCGCAAAAGTATAGAGAGAGGGGGAGAGAGAGAGAGAGAGAGAGAGAGAGAGAGAGAGAGAGAGAGAGAGAGAGAGCGCAAGAGATCCTTTTTGCGACGCAAGGACGCACCACGGGTCCCAAATCGTAACTCGGACGTCTGCGAGCTCTCTTCCACAAAATGACATCCGCGCCTTTGTCCGATCGACGCGACATTCCAAGCAACGAGACTAACGGAGAAGAGAGGCGGGCTAAAATTCCTGATTTCCGCTTGTGTAAAGTGGTCCTTCGTCGACAATCAAGGAACGCAATCTTCCTTTTTCACGATGCAAATAATTTTTAGCTCGAGTCTTTCGAATAAAAGCTTATTTGATTCTCACTATAATTCTATGTGCTTGATGGTGTCTAGTTGAGTTAGATAATTCAAAATCATTCAAAGTCGGTGAAACTCTGTCGGTATCTTACCGATGGTGGAGTTTTACTGACTTCGAACGATTTTGAATCAGTAAACTACGTCGGTAAGACACCGACTGAGTTTTAAGGGGAGTGTTTTAAGTGGAAAACAATTGACATGAAATGCAGTTATCGATTATTCATCGCACATGTGATGAATTTTAGTTCGATGTTTCAATGGTTTCACTTGTGCTTGAAAGGGTCCGATATTTCCGGGAGATATACAATTTTTACTGAAAGAAACTCCTTGAATTTGGGATGTTTCCTGTTTTACCGATCTCGTTAAAGACAACAACGATTGATCAATCGTTTTATTAATCGATTCACTGATCATACAAGAGACGCTCACTATTCAAGAGCTCAAGGAATCATGCTTAGGAGGGAAATTTGGCAAGAAGTAAGAAAAGAAAGGAAACCGTGAGCAAATTTCTAATTTTGAGCGATTTTGAAGTTACATTATAATTACTGCCACTCGTACTGTGAAATCTAATTCTCGATCACGTCTATATTTAATTGCTGCAGTCAATTTCTGAATTTATTAACCGAATGTAAGAAAAAAATCGTTTAAATTAGGAATTAGGCCTAGATTATTACAAGCAGAGCTGGGCAGTACTTGAAGTACCCGGTACTTGTGACGTACTTGAAGTATACTTAAAAAGTACTTCAAGTATAGCACTTCAATTTTCAAGTACTTAAAAAGTACTTCAAGTATTGTACTTAAAATTTCAAATACTTTTCTGTTCTTCAAGTACTTTTTCGAGTACAAGTACTTTTTCGAGTACAAGTACTATTGCAAGTACTGGTTAAAAACAGTGCTGGGCAGTACTTGAAAGTACTCGGTACTTGCGGGTACTTGAAGTACAGTACTTGCAAGTACAAAGTACTTCAAAAGTACTAGTATTGTACTTAAATTTTCAAATACTTCATGTACTTGAAGTACTGCACTTGAAAATTTCAAGTACTTTTCTGTACTTGAAGTACTTTTTTCAAGTAGAAGTATTAAGTACGTTTGAATGTGTCTTGCTGATGGTTGCATGTGCAAAGCCTTTGAAGATGGGTCATTCCATGTCAAGTCGACCAATATTTGGAATTGACCCCTTTCAATTTCGATGAAATTTGGTCAGAAGTTTTCTTTTATCCTACAATAAAGTTCTAACAGAGGAAAAAAATTAAATTTTTTTTTTCGAAAATTCCAAATTTCACCATTTTTTCAAGTTTATTTTTTAAATATTTCGAAAACTATTATAGTTACAAAAAAATCGTTCTGGGTTCGTCTTAAAGAGTATACTTGGGGCTACAAAAAAAATATTCCGAAACAAATTTTTGAAAAATGAAGAATTTGGAGAATTTTTCAAAATCGTGACAATCCACGGTCAACATTAAATTTTTGGTTTTATTTTTTTTATGTAACACCTTGTACTGATATTAAACGATCCTGAAATTTTCAGAAATGTGTTTTTTTTTGTTTCAAAAATATGAATTTTTGAATTTTGGTAAAACTTTTTGTTTACCTCTAAGTAAGTTAAGTGAAGTTGATCAATCATGTAATTTTGACTGTTGAAAATTACAAAATTACATGATTGCTCAACTTAAAAAAATTCATATTTTTGAAAAAAAAACACCTTTCTGAAAATCTTTCAGGATCTTTTCAAATCAGTATTTCACAAGGTATTAAATTTAAAAAATTGAACAAAAAATTCGATGTTAATTGTGGATTTTCACGATTTGAAAAAATTCAAAATTCTCCAAATTCATCACTTTTCAAAAAAATTTGTCGGAATTTCGTAGCCCCAAGTATACTCTTCAAGACGAAACAAACGATTTTTCATAACTATCATAGTTTTCAAGATATTTAGAAAAAAAATTTGAAAAATGGTTAAATTTTGAATTTTGCATAATTTTTGAAAAAAAAATTAATTTTTTTTCCTTGGTAGAACTTGGTTTTATGATAAAACAAAACTTCTGACGAAATTTCATCGAAATTGAAAGTGGTCGATTCCAACTCTTGGTCGATTTGACATGGAATGACCCGAGTACCAGAATTTACGAGACGTACTCGAAAACTAGAAAAGTACTTGATACTGGTACTTGATTTTTTCAAGTACTTGTACTTCAAGTACTCGTTTTGACGAGTACTCGCAAGTAACAAGTACTTTGTACTTCAAGTACCTACGGTACTTTGTACTTGATACTTGAAGTACTTGCGAGTACTTTGCCCAACTCTGGTTAAAAAGTACTCCAGGTGTCGCACTTAAATTTTAAAGTACTTAAAAAGTAATTCAAGTATTGTATTTAGAATTTCAAATAATTTTCTGTTCTTCAAGTACTTTTTCAAGTACGAGTATCAAGTAGTCTTGCTGATGGTTTTATTTAGTGACATATGGACATACTGTCCCTCAACTGTCGTCTACCACAGCAATTCGTAAATGCAATTTTTGAATTATTTTTAATTCTTTGTTTAAATACTTCTGTTCCAATCTGCCTAATCAGTCTAATCTCAGTGTATTGCACAAGGTGAAAATATGTTTTTATACAAAAAGTACTCGAATAAAAAAAACGAGAATACGAAATCAAATGTAAGTACGAGAACTTACGAGATATACCTGAAAACTTGAAAGGTACTTGATACCTGGTACTTCATTTTACAAGTACTTGTATTTGAAGTACTTTGAATCTTAAGTACTTGAAGTACTTTGAATCTTAAGTACTTGAAGTACTTTAAATCTTAAGTACTTGAAGTACTTTGAATCTTAAGTACTTGAAGTACTTTAAATCTTAAGTACTTGAAGTACTTTGAATCTTAAGTACTTGAAGTACTTTAAATCTTAAGTACTTGAAGTACTTTAAATCTTAAGTACTTGAAGTACTTTAAATCTTAAGTACTTCAAGTAATGAGTACGCGGTACTTTAAGTACTGCCGATACTTGCTATTTCAAGTACTTACGGTACTTTGTACTTGAAGTACTTTCCAGTACTTTCTCCAGCAAGTATTTTCAACAATTTTGGCTCTCTCAAAGAACATGACGAAGCTATTAGATTTAAGTCCCGTCCAACGAGAAGCATGTTATTGCTTATTGCTTCGTCCCTTTGTTCCATCACTCTTACCCAACCATTCGTTTTCCATCTGCACTCGTTAATGGGTGTGTGCTGCCGCAGTAAAACGTTCCTATACCTCGGCAAACATCAGCAGTTCAAGAAAGTATCGGAGGAATTAAACCTGCCAGAATTCACCTGCCTCAGGGAAACAGGCTCGTGCGTTTTGCACGCTTTACACCTGCTACAAACGAGGAAGCCAGCGGGAAAACTATTGGTAGCTGGTGGGCGCGTTCTGTACACTTTGCCTCAGGACATCTGCCATGACGCCAATTCGAATGTTGAATATTATTATAACGTTCTCGAAAGCAAAAGCATATACCTAAAATTTGTATATCATTAAGGTGATATTCCGATCTAGTGACATTAATTGGGAGCGTTTTGTCAAGCTCATTAAAGAATATATATGGGGCATTCCATCCCAAATTTGACAGTTTGAAAAACTTTTTTTTTTGATTTCCTTAATTTTTTAATATTTTTGAGTACCCATCAAAAGACCCTTTCTGTTAAATTTTGAGATTTTTTTGATTACCCGTTCAAAAGATATTAAATTAACAAAAAAAAAACCGCTCTTATTTGGTATTTTGGTCATAACTTCTTTAATAATGGTCCAAATTAAAAGTTTTTTTTTTCAAAATTCTTGTTTTTTATGGCCTTCACAGAAAAAAAATACAACAAAAATATTCGACGTGTTTTTGAATGAGTTTTTTGAGTTTTAAACGTAAAATCGCGTTTTTAAAGGTGAATGTCATTTTTGATTTTTTTTTTAAATTTTTTGTTCCAAACGTCTATCTATTCAACAATTTTTAAAACTAGTTCGATCGTGGGATGTCAATGACTACTATTTTTTTTCGATTTTTGAAAATTAAAAAAAATATATTTTTTAAATAAATCATTATGAATACCAATTTTTGTTACTCTATAGTATGTTTTTTAATCATCTTGAATTAATTTGGACACTTTTTCATTATTAACAGATTTTTTAAATTAATAATTAATCGATGAGCAAATAACAACAGTTCAAGAATTGTATGAGTGGGCATTGAACCTAAATAGTCTACCGAATATTGCTGTCAAATTTTCACATGAGAAACATTATTCAGATGCAAAATAAAGAAAAAAAATTTCATTCAATTATTCCAATGAGCAACGGAAATGTATTGGCAAAGGAATATTCTAATTCAGGAAATAATCGTATACGTAAGGTTTTCAAAAAAATACGTGAATAAATAAAAGCTGTTGTTATTATTGTTCATAAACAGACTTAACGATTAGTTATTAATTTTAAGAACCTGTTAACCATAAAAAAGTGTCAAAATAAATTCTAAATATTGAAAAAAATACTATACAGTAACAAAAATTGGTATTCATAAAAATTTATGAAATTTTTTTTTTTTTAATTTTCAAAAATCCTAAAAAAATAGTAGTCATTGAGATCCCACGATCGGAATAGTCTTAAAACTTGTTGAATGGATGGATGTTTGAAACAAAAAATTAATAAAAATAAATCAAAAATGACATTCACTTTCAAAAACCGCGATATTACGTTTGAAACTCAAAAAACTCATTCAAAAAACACGTGTAATATTTTTGTTGTATTTTTTTCTGAAAAGGCCATAAAAAAACAAAAATGTTAAAAAAAATACTTTTAATTTGGACAATTATTAAAGAAGTTATGACCAAAATACCAAAAAAGAGCGGTTTTTTTGTGAATTGAATATCTTTTGAACGAGTAATCAAAAAAATTTCAAAATATAACAGGAAGGGTCTTTTGATGGGTACTCAAAAATATAAAAAAATTGGGGAAATAAAAAAAAAAGTTTTTCAAACTATCCGATTTGGGATGGAATGCCCCATATATATTTTAACAATTCTTTGTTAACAACATATATATTAATATTTCGTCAATACACAAAAAAAAAAATTCGAGAAAAATAAAAGAAATCTAAATAAGTTATAAACTGATAAAGTCAAGGCGGAAAAAGGGGTGTGCTGGTTGACACGATTGCAACATTTCTAATCATCCTATACAAAATTTAAAAAAATTTCTTAATCAGTAAGAATATGGCTTTATAGCCCCTGCTTCAGAGAAAACGAAAGAAAAAAAATTTGCAAAATGGCGGCTATCTGAACAAAAATGGCGTTTTTCGACTCCTTTTTCATAGTTTTTAAGGATGTTGAGTTCCTATGAAATATTTTAATGTTGATTGTTCAACAAATAGCTTCTTAATCGTCGTGAAAATTTTACACGAGCTCCTGAATACTTCATGTAAGAACATATTAATTTTGCTTCCTCATAAAGGAAGCTTTGTTTTCGTGAAAAATTTTGTTTTCGCGATTTTTATGCCAATATGTTCAAAATGTCCTAAAACATCGAGAAATCATATTTAGAAAAAATGTCCGGATGGATGTGTGTGTGTGTATGTATGTATCCTGAGTTTCAGATGTAAATGATTACCAACTCGAAAACGCTTCGAGATATCAAGCTAAAATTTGGCACACTTGTCGAGCACGAATTGCTCTTCGTTATGAATTTTTTTTTTTTTTAATTATAACGGGTGTTCAGATTTTATCGACTTTTTTCGTTTTTGCAAGAATGGCGTAAACGCTCTAGCCTCTGCAATTTTCAAGATATTGCACTCAAACTTTGTACAGAATCAGTATAGCTATTAAGGTTGTTTGATATTGAATTTGGCGAAAATCCATCGAGGGATTAAAATTTTATGAAATTTTGAATTTTTTGAAAAATCGCCTCAACGCTCTAACTTGCGCAATTTTTAAGATATTGTACTGAAACTTTGCACAGAGGTAATATAGCTGTGAAGGTTATTCGCTATTAAATTTGGCAAAAATCTATCGAGGGATTAAAATTTTATGAAATTTTGATTTTTTTGAAACATAGCGCAAGCGCTCTAACTTGCACAATTTTCAATATATTTCACTGAAACTTTGTACAGAACTTGTATAGCTATCAAGGTTGTTCGCTATTAAAATTTGGAAAAAATCCATCGAGGGATTAAAATTTTATGAAATTTTGAATTTTTTGAAAAATAGCGCAAGCACTCTAACTTACACAATTTTCAATATATTTCACAGAAACTTTGTACAATACTTGTATAGCTATCAAGGTTTGTTCGCGATCAAATTTGGCGAAAATTGATCGAATTTGCACATTGATTACTAATATTTTTCAATAGTTAACAAAGCTTCCTTTATGAGGAAGCCAAATTTGATCGCCATACCGTGTGTTAAAGGAAGCTATGTGAACTATGGATAAAGATGAGGAAGCAACGTGCAAATTTCAATTTGCAGGGTGTTTCAGAATTCTATCATCATTACTTCAATCTCCTTAAGGGTTAAAATGAAAAATGATGAGAAAATTCTGAAAATTTGGTATGTTTTTGTATGAAATATTTAAGAGGTCGTGTAAAAATTTCACGACGATTAGGAAGCTCGTTATTAAAATATTAACATTTTGTTAAGAACAATTTTTTTAACAAAAAAAAAAATTTTATCAATAAACTTCATTTTGTTTCCGTTGCTTTCAATATAGTATAGATATTAAAAAATTGAGGGACTATATTTAATTTAATTTAATTTGTTAATGTTAATTGTTCGATAACGAGCTTCCCAATCGTCGTGAAATTTTTACACGACCTCAAATAATTCATCCAAAAACATACCAAAGTTTCAGAATTTTCTCATCATTTGCGATTTGGGACTCAACATCCTTGATTTTTTTACAATAGTAAAAATAATAATTTTGTCATAAAAGTGGTAGGGGCACCCATGTACTATTTATTCCAAAACAGTCCAATAAAATTTTGGTCATGAACAGGTATAGTTTATTTGGGAATCAACAGTAATTTCAAGTTTTATCACAGTGCAATTGGTGAATTGATAATGATGTTAGACGTCATTGGTATAAATAATTTGTATTAATTTGCCATGGTTTTTCCAAATTCGCGGCCATGAAATGCGATCCAGGAGACTACCAAGGAAAAATAAACCGATGAACAAAGAGCACTTGAGTGCAAGGAACTCAGCTGAATTTACGAAGCCTTTTATTCCAGTCTTGTAAGCGTCTGTGCGAGAATATACGAGACGCATTGCGTTCGTTCAGCACGCCAAATATACGCGACTTCCACATCGTTTGCTATTTCGTTGGAATACAAAGTGGCGCGCCCACGTCAGTAATATCCAGGGATATGTACAAAACGTTCGCGATACACGAATAACATGTACAGTAGACTGTTTCAAAAAAATGCATATATATATATTCTTTTTAAAGAACATTGATAAATCGTCAGAGTATCCCTAAACAAAGGCCCTGTCCAAATATGAACGCTATTACCCCTACAGCACATAACATTGCTGCAATGTTGCAGCAATGCAGCTATAGAACCAAAATATATTTTGTTTCTGGATGATTCTTATTCGTAAAATATGACTATATACTGTAACGGGACGACCTGGGGCCTGCCACGATCTCGGCACTTCGCCTGAAATCCGTTAGGTGGCGGCGGTCGGTGGGCGCTCTCGCGCTGGCGAGAGCGCCCCCGAGCACCGATAAAGGTCCGGTGTATTACCAGCATCGGGGTCCTCAATTAACAATCAATTGTTGGAACATTTACCCGCGCTCTGTGGTCGCGTAATCATATGGACTTGAAACTACATATTTTTATATTATGCAATTATTCAAATGATAAAGTTTCCATTGTAGGTAATATTCCTAAAATATTGAATATGTAATACGAGTTATATTGCTGGAATATTGATTGGATGCAATATTTCTGGAATATTGCGGAACATTGCAGCAATATTTCAATCGTCGGACATAGCAACATTGCAGCAAGATTGCAGCAATGTTTTTTGAAATATTACAATGTTGTCATGCAACATTCCAGCAACATTGCGGGAATATTGTGTGCTGTAGGGGTAATATTAATATTTAGCGGTAGCGATTTTCAATTTTCCTTTTCCATTCAAATAACATGGGCAAATTTTTTCTGAACTTTGGAATTTTATTACCCAAAAACGAATTACAAATATGTAATTCTAAATAATAAATGAGAATTACAAAATTCAAAATTACAAATTTGGAAATCTAGGATCACTCAGAAGGATCACACAAGAGTTTTGTTGAGCCCTCAGAGAACATTTATTTTACAACGCACCATCGATTGATAAATTCGCGAGGATTTCTAATTATTATTGTTCATGTCCAAACAAATCTCATTGAAATAAAAAGTTCGAAATTCATAACGGCTCTGATACAAAAAATAATTATATATTTATAAATCCAAAATAAAATATCATGATCCAAACTGGAGCTGACATTATTGATCTTGTATAGAGAATTTTAAAATTATGTGAATTAATTTTCGTACTTTCAAAAGATAATAAAGGAACTCAATTTATCGATTGTCGATAAGCTTGAATGCTTAGTTGAAAATCTCAAATTTCTGGCTTATGGTAATTGGAAGGAAGTTTTTGAGAATAAAAGTTTGCAGTTGGTAAGAGCAGATTGTCCTCGGTCGTTGAGTCAAGTTTCTTCCTTACCACAATAGATAAGTAGGAGACAAACAGTTCGAAAGAGTTGAGAGTTGTGCCAACAGTGGCAGCACTTTAAAATGATGACTTATAGTATGTATATTTATGCAATACATTTTTAAAAACATAAATCAACTTAAGTTTCAAAACATTTTCGTACATGCTTCTTGAGATTTCGGGATCTTTTCAACTGTACCGATTAAAACTCTCCTATGAACAACGTTACCAAAATTTAGTCCGGGTGGTACAATTTATTTGATTTAAATCGGTTAAGTTGAGTTAGTTTTAGGCATCGGGTGTAAGAATGTCGGTTGGGGCAAAACGATCCCCCACAGTCGGTAGAAAATGATCCCTGGATCATTTAACCCCAATAAATTTTATTTTGTTGTCGATATGTGACTTTTGTAGTATTTAAGTTTAAGATTATATCTTTTATAATAAAAAAATAATAATCATGTCTTAAATCGTTTAAATTCGTTTTTTTCTACATGTGTGTACAAAATAATCCCTCTGTAGAGGATTGAAGGAACGTTTGAAACTTAAAAATTGAAAGTACTTATAAGAATTATAAAAGTATTACTTAAGTAACTACAATTTCACTACTTATAGATGGGAAAAGCATTTTTTCTTCAGGGGGGTCATTTTGAACACATTTCCCCTTTAATGTGTTCATATAAGTTTACTTATACTCAAGTGAAAATCCTGATTTCACCATGTGGGATTTTAAAGGTTTTTGCCCAAATTTTACACCCACGTTCACGTGAAGGTCGTAAATTATACTCAATTGCTTAACTCTTTTCTAGAACCGTTAAAAATTAAGATGAGCCAAAGTTGATTTGAAAAAATACACTCCTGTGATGGGCAAAAAACGAATTCTTGTTTTCAACGTCCAAATAACGAACGATTTGATAATATACGACTTCATAATGGGAAAACAATTTTTTGTTCTTTCTCGATCTTTTTGAAATTTTGAGTACTATGTCTGTCAGGCTGATTTTTTTTCGTCTTTTTTTTTCACTCGTCACTTAGAATTTTGTTGGATATGTCTGAAAAAAAATCCCTGAAAGATACAGCCCTTAATATTAATATTAAATACTTTTCCATAGCATGAAAAGATTTTTCATCTAAAATACACGTAAATCAATTTTTTTTGTTCTTGGTCGCAATTTACGCAAAATTAAACGATCTTTTAAAGTGTCCTCAACAGCGTAAGTGTAACTTACACTGGTGTGATAATACGGGTCACTAAAGTTGACTTGTACCCGAAATTCTCGTTTTTTTGCTGTTATCTCCAAAATGATTAACTTTACCGAAAAAATGTGGCGACAAATTTTGTTGAAAATTTAATTTTCTACAAAAAAAGTCGTTTAGACCTAATTGCCAAAATTAATATTTCTTGAGATATTGAACCTTAACTTATTTGTGGTGTAAAATTTTTATGGTTTATCGAACCAAACGTTTTAAAATGTTGATATTCCATATCGTATCACCACATTTTCGAGTAAATATTACTTTTCTAAATTTAATATAGTGAAAAAAGATGAATAACCTATAATATTGAAGCTGAAGAACAATGTGATAGCATAAAATATAGAATTTTGAAAAAAAAATGTTGATTTACCTGTATTTTAAATGGAAAATGCTTTCACGTCATGGGAAAGTACTTAATATTAATATTAGGGGCTGTAACTCTCAGGGATTTTTTTATCAGACATATCCAACAAAATTTTAGGTGGGGAGTGAACAAAAAAAGTCGAAAAAATCACCCTAATGTCTGTGGCAAATCGCCCTCTAATTACAAAAATGGCATCAGAATAATGAAATTTTCGCAATAACATGATGGCGAAATGCTAGAGAAAATCCACTTTCATAGGGTTTTTAAACCAGATCAAGGTTACCAGAGGTTAAAACAATCAAAACTTTACAGTGTCATCTTGAATTCCAATCCAAGCTAGTCCAGGACAGGGTTGGGCACTACTAATTACTTGAAGTAATTAATTACCCTCAAAATACTAAATACAGACGTAATTAGTATCAAAATTTCCACTAAATACAAAATACAAATGTAATTAGTATCGAAATTTTTACTAAATACAAAATACAATTGTATTTAGTGTCGAAATTTTCACTAAATACAAAATACAAATGTAATTAGTATCGAAATTTTCACTAAATACAAAATACAAATGTATTTAGTATCGAAATTTTCACTAAATACAAAATACAAATGTATTTAGTATCGAAATTTTCACTAAATACAAAATACAAATGTATCTAGTATCGAAATTTTCACTAAATACAAAATACAAATGTAATTAGTATCGAAATTTTCACTAAATACAAAATACAATTGTATTTAGTATCGAAATTTTCACTAAATACAAAATACAAATGTATCTAGTATCGAAAATTTCACTAAATACAAAATACAAATGTAATTAGTATCGGTTTAGGTTATCGGTTTGGGTTATCGGTTTGGGTTATCTGAGCTATAACCTGAGGTTGCAGTTTATTTGGGTTTCATTTTTACTGTGCCAGTACAAATTAGTGGAAATTTCGATACTAATTACATTTATAATTTGTATTTAGTGAAAATTCCGATACTAATTACATTTATAATTTGTATTTAGTGTAAATTTTGATGCTAATTACATTTATATTTTGTATTTCGTGAAAATGTCGATACTAATTACATTTGTATTTTATATTTAGTGAAAAATTCGATACTAAATACATTTGTATATTGTATTTAGTGAAAATTTTGATACTACTTACATTTGTATTTTGTATTTAGTGAAAATTTCGATACTAAATACATTTGTATTTTGTATTTAGTGAAAATGTCGATACTAATTACATTTGTATTTTGTATTTAGTGAATTTTTCGATACTAAATACAATTGTATTTTGTATTTAGTGAAAATTTCGATACTAATTACATTTGTGATTTGTATTTAGTGAAAATTTCGATACTAAATACATTTGTATTTTGTATTTAGTAATTAGCTAATTACAAATTTGCCCAACTTTGGTCCAGGATGAACAAAAAAAAAACATTTCTCAAAAAACTCTCCCAATTTTGTTAATTTTGGGGAATTAGTACGTTACCCATGTTTCCAGAGCAATTTCCCGTCGAATAGAGAATGGAAATCGGTTTGCAACGTTAGACAAAATTTCAGGCAAAGTCGATTTGAAAATATACAACGCCCCATGATGGCGAAAATGTCTCGTTCGTCTGAAGTTGAACGACTGTGGGCGAAGCGTCTGCTACAAAAGACGACGAATGAAAGAAATCCAGACTTGCACCAGCAGTTCACTCGTTTGTCGGCTTCGCTGTTGCTGTTAGGCCCGATTCGCGTTGAAGCGCATATGAATATTTGATCGGTCCTTCACGAATCTACCCCTGCCCCATCCACATTCGACCTCCTTCATTCGGTCTTCCGTACGAAGTGGCTCTCCGTGCAAAAGTCCTCCCTCCTCGAGGCCACCCCACAACGCGACCACCCACCACCAGCCCACTCGACAGGTCCCAGCTGCGGTGAATTATTTAACACCCCTGGGGACACAGGGTTGCGTGTATACTATGTATGCACCGATGTTATACTCCACCTCTGTATTTCTCTCACCCTTCAACCCCCAAATTCCTCCCATCCAGAGCGCGACTCACCCTGACTACTTTATTTCCAAAGTCGTATCTCAGATTTCTTATTCCTCTTTATTACCATATCTTATCGTTATTTTTCACATTCGTACAATGTGACCTTACGAACTACTGGCATTTTCGAATTCATGCTGCTCAACAGGGTTGCAAAATTTTCAATTTAACCATTAAACTTTAATGGCTAACCATTAAATACCATGGCTATGGCTAGTGGAAATGATTTCCATTAACCATTAAATGTTAATGGTTAATGAAAATAATTTCCATTGATCAATAAATGTTAATGTTGAATGGAAGTTATTTTCAATTATCATCAAGAGTTACTGGTTAATGTAAATTATCTCCATTAACCGTTACGCGTTGATGGTTAATGTAAATATTTCCCTTAATGATTTAATGTTAGTGGCTAATGGAAATGATTTCCATTAACAATTAAATGTTAATGGTTAATGAAAATAATTTCCAACAACCAATAACATTAAATGATTAATGGAAATAATTTCCATTAATCAATAAATGTTAATGGTTAATGGAAGTTATTTTCAATTATCAATAAGCGTTAATGGTTAATGTAAATTATCTCCATTAACCATTACGTGTTGATGGTTAATGGAAGTGATTTCCATTAACAATTAAATGTTAATGGTTAATGAAAATAATTTCCAATAACCAAGAACATTAAATGATTAATGAAAATAATTTCCAACAACCAATAACATTAAATGATTAATGGAAATAATTTCCATTAACAATTAAATGTTAATGGTAAATGAAAATAATTTCCGATAACCAATAACATTAAATGATTAATGAAAATAATTTCCAATAACCAATAACATTCAATGATTAATGGAAATAATTTCCACTAATCAATAAATTTTAATGGTGAATGGAAGTTATTTTTAATTATCAATAAGAGTTAATGGTTAATGTAAATTATCTCCATTAACCATTACTTGTTGATGGTTAATGTAAATATTTCCATTTATGATTTAATATTAGTGGCTAATGGAAATGATTAATGGAAGTTATTTTCAATTATCAATAAGAGATGATGGTTAATGTAAATTATCTCCATTAATCATTACGTGTTGATGGTTAATGTAAAAATTTCCATTAATGATTTAATTGTTGATGGTTAATGGAAGTTATTTTCAATTATCGATAAGAGTTAATGGTTAATGAAAATTATCTCGATTAACCATTACGTGTTTATGGTTAATGAAAATAATTTCCATTAATCATTTAATGTTAGTGGCTAATGGAAATTATTTACATTGACCTCTGACATTTAATGTAATTAAAATGGTTGTAATCGATTATTCAGCTATTCTTAGCTGTTTTGGTCCCAACGCGCTTGAAGTAGGATAACGAAGAAACGTTTTCCGGCTCCTACATCGTTCTCTCTCTGTCTCTAAATTTTATTTTTGGGTTATTTGATCCTAAATAAATCAGTCCACCGGTTCGCTGCTGATCGGCCCTACGAATCTTTAGAGTCCCTCATTGATATTTCGTTTACTTAACTACTGATATTATTGGTACATATGTAACGGCTAGTTACAGTTGGTACCTTTGGGTCATTTTGACCCATAACGAAACCGCTGCGGCTACAAGTAACCAAGAAAACCTCGGTTAGTAACATGGGGTCATTTTGAGCCAGATTAAAACTGAGCCCGCTAAAAGTAACCGAGAAAACCTCGGTTAGTACCTTTGGGTCATTTTGACCCAGAATAAAACCAATCGATTGCCAGCATTTTAATTAAATTCAATGTCAATGGTTAATGGCAATAATTTCCGTTAACCATTAGCATTATGGTTAATTACAATCATTTTCATTAATCAATAACATTAAATGGTTAATGGAAATTATTTTCATTAACTATCAACATTAAATGGTTAATGGAGATAATTTTCATTGAACGATAACTCTTATAATATTAATGGAAATCATTTTCATTAACGATTAACATTTAATGGTTAATGGAATTCATTTCCATTAACCATTAACATTTAATGGTTAATGGAAATCATTTCCATTGGCCATTAACATTTAATAGTTAATGGGAATCATTTGCATTAACCATTAACATTTAATATTTAATAGAAATAATTTCCATTCACCATTAACATTCAATGGTTAATGTAATGGTTAATGGAAATCATTTCAATTAATCAATAAGAGTTAATGGTTATTGAAAATGTAAAGGCATTAAAAAAAGTACTGCATTATTTACAACCTTGCTGCTCATTAAGGCGGAGCAAAGAAAGAATGGCTACTAGTTAGGGAATACGTCGTCTTCGTTGACTTTGCCAGTAAGCCAAAGTTGATCAGAATTCATCAAAATTGATCAGGATAAGTCAATCGAATGATAAATTCGCCATTTTGTTTTTTTCCATCGTTGCATCTTCAACCAAAGGCATGCACAGCTGTATTTGGCCATAGCCGATGACAAAAGGTTGGAAAAAAAGCTGTTTGAAAACAAGAACAAGAAGACTCAACGACTGCGCGTTTCCCTGTGGGATTTTGCTAAGCTTTTGTTTGCGAAGACCGATCGGATCACGGCATTCTGGCGCTCGGTATTCATAAATATCGTCGGTACAGTGAATTAATACAACGATTGATTGCCCGAGAGAGGTGCTTCCGATGCTTGATTGATTAAGGGCATTGGAATCGGAGTTTCAGGTCTAAACAAAAGAAATAACGAAATTGCAGTTCTACTTTAATCGCGAAATATCACGATGCATTTTGATTTAAATCCCAAAGCCGCCGATACGTGAATTCCAGTTCCAGTTCCACCGAGAGCTATTTCCGAGGTTTTTTTTTATTATACGTCAACGACCGTGATGATTATAAATCCAGAAGGATATTGAGATTTGTTTATCTCGACTTATTGAAAAGAAAATTGGAATCACGGCATTTTTATATTTTTCATATCCAAAGGAATGGCTTTGAAAAAATACAAATCCAGCACAATTTATCTCTACTGGTCGCAACTCCATCCTTGAAAAATTCCACTAAGAAATTCTTGATTGGCTGCATCCTTGATACAGCCTTGATATGGTAGATCCCATACTTACCGACTTCATTCACGTATGCACCAACAGATGGCGGTCATCTGTATCAACCTGTTCACGAAATGATCCCTATTACAAACGAAAATATAAACGTATCCATGTCAAAAAATCCTATCGATAAATCTCTATCATTTTATAACTTCAGCTAATAACATCGCAACTAAATATGAAAAACATCTATTCCACAAAACAAAATTCTGGGAACAACTCTACCTAATGACAGGCCTGAGGCATGAAAGTTCTACCAAGCGAAAGGTTAGGCGATCATCTCTGTCAAGGAAGATCTATAACGTGACATAAAGCAAGAACACAATATTCCAAGAACAAACCACCCGAGAAACAACTCTCCGCTATGGAATCACTACCAAAAAACATCTCTCTAAAATATTTTGGAGAGGCCATTCTCTGATAGAAATCTATTTTCCCTTGGGGATGATGGAAATATCATTGGAAAGAGTTATCCAGGAGATTTGTTGTTCCGCAGATTCTTGGATATCTATGGGCTGGTAGAGATGTTTCCGGTAGAGTTATTTTCAGAGACTCGAAAGTAGAGTTGTACAGTGATAGAAATGATGGCAACCGAGCCGCTATATTACTAGCCTGAAATATATTGCATTCATCGTTCGCTAGATGAAGTCAGTACCCAGCAAACACAGTTTCAGAATAGTTACGAAAATGTTCTGTAACGGACGTTATATTGGATGTAACATTTATGTCACAAGCACCGTAAATGAAGCAGTGCTTGTTCAGAAATTTGTCGTCCCATTGCAACGTTATCGTTACGGAAAATTTACGAATAAATATTTATGGAAAATACTCAACACGCAGATGTAACTGTTATGTAACAAACTCAGTACAAAGATGTAACGCACTCAGCTCATATAGATGTAACACACTCAGCACATTGACGTAACAAACTCATCTCATAGCCATAAAGGTCAACACAACCTCAATAGTATATTACGATACTAGTGCGATGAAACTTTTTCTCCGTGCGCAAAGTGCCACTTTGCGCACGGAGTGCAATAATAGTATATTACGATACTAGTGCGATGAAACTTTTTCTGACGAGTGTGAGTTTGCAACATTCGCCTTCGGCTCATGCGGCAAACTCACACTCGTCAGAAAAAGTTTCTCGCACTAGTATCGTACGAAATTTTATTGCACGAGTGCGCAAAGTGGCACTTTGCGCACGGAGTGCAATAAAGTTTTTTTAACACATTTTTCTCGAAGATAGCTTGATAGAATTAAAGCAGAAGAGTGGGGCGACCTGCGTAATTAATTTGTACAGGTGGCCTCACTATTCTTCTTTCATTCCATTAAGGGGGCGGAGGGTTGTGCCAAAATAGCATCGAAAATCATAGTAGAAATTTATTCCAGTAGGTTTATAGTCGAGTTCATGAAACTCGTCGCCCAAAGACAGTTTTTACTGGGGTGTTTTTCTGTCACGACAAATACCCATGTAATTGCGCTCACATAATTACACTCACATATCGTTTACGTTTCTTAATCGACATAACCTCAAAATGATTCAATACATTTCTGGTAGTATACGTATATATCGATAAAATGAGTCGGAATCATTTAACTCATAGGTACCATTTTGGACCACCTTCCTTTATTCACGTTGCGCTGCAACAACAACAACAAAAATCTATGAGAGCAGTAATTAGAGTGTCATACATTTTGTTTTCCAAATAAACAATCGCGAACTGATCAAGTGCATCATTCTCGGGCTCTTTTTTAAATAATGAATTCGGTGTCACATTTGATATCCAGTACTAACGGTTCCATAGTCACAAACTTCAAACGGATAGTAAAAATATTCGGATGATAAGTTTGGACGAGGTTTGCCGAGGAATAGTGTTATTGGACCCAGGCGGCATATCCTTACGTCACGAGTATAAGTTCACGATTGGTCTGCGGATCGTGAAAGCCCCCTCGTTTCTATCCTCAGGCGAGAGAGCTCCCTGCGGGGACACTTGACCGGAAACACTCCGAGGCGGTCATAAAAGTGACTTATGCCATATATCCCGCGGATTATTCAGCGGGTTTAGCTGGACCAGATATAGCCAGAGATGGGTTTTCATCTTTACGATCTTCATACTGGCCCTAATAATACAACCGGTTACACAATGTCCTCCGATGCTGTACAATTCCCTCTTCAACCCTTAATCGTGGAGGGAATATCGTCTCTCATCGTTGGTGCTAGTGCGGCGAAGAAAAAAAACTATTTTTATTGTAATAGCGAAGGATATTAGTGGCGATAAGAAAAATTCGCACCGAAATTGCATAAGGTGGGACACGAGGGGTAGGAAACACAAATTTAAGAAATGTAATGGATGTAATTCAATTTTCCGAGTTTTATTGCATTCATTTAGGGGATTATTTATGCTGATATAAGGGACAAAAATTGAGATAAATTTTACAGAGCTGGGCAGTATTTGAAGTACTTAAAGAGTACTTCAAAAGTACTTTAAGTGCAACACTTGAAGTCCTTTTTAACCACTTCAAGCATTTTTAAGTACCTAAAAAATACTTCAAGTATTGTACTTAAATTTTCAAGTACCCTTAAATTTTCAAGTACTTAAATCTTCAAGTACCCTCAACTGTCGCCTAAGACAGTTTTTTGAAGATGGACACGAAGTTGAAGTAGTTTTAACAATCCATCTATTATATTCTTTATTTCTTCTTTTTCAAAACTTTATCAAAATAAATCAATGCTATTTTTGAATGATTTTTAATTCCTTGTTTAAATACTTCTGTTTCCAATTTGCCTAATCAGCCTAATCTCAGGGCATTGCACAAGGTGAAAATATGTTTTGATACACAAAGTACTCGAATAAAAATCAAATGAGAATAAGAAATCAAATGTAAGTACTAGAACTTGCGAGATATACCTGAAAACTTGAAAAATACTTGATACTTGGTACTTGATTTTTCAAGTACTTGTACTTTGAGTACTTTAAATCTTAAGTACTTCAAGTATCAGTACGTAGTATTTCAAGTACTGCCGTAACTTGATACTTCAAGTACGGTACTTTGTATTTGAAGTACTTACGGTATTTTTTTCTTGAAGTACTTACGGTACTTTGTACTTGAAGTACTTACGGTACTTTGTACTTGAAGTACTTACGGTACTTTGTACTTGAAATACTTACGGTACTTTGTACTTGAAGTACTTATGCTACTTTGTACTTGAAGTACTTACGGTACTTTGTACTTGAAGTACTTACGGTACCTCGTACTTGAAGTGCTTACGGTACTTTGTACTTTGGACTTAAAGTACTTACGGTACTTTGTACTTTGTACTTGAAGTACTTACGGTACTTTGCACTTTGTACTTGAAGTACTTACGGTGTTTTGTACTTTGTACTTGAAGTACTTTCCGATACTTTGCCCAGCTCTGAAATTTTATCATTACCACTTCTTCATGAATGAAGAAGTGGCTTTGTTTTCGCAAAAACCTTCTTTTTGTGAAGATTTTTAGGGTAGTTTGGTCAAAATGTACTAAAAGGTACAGAAATAATATACAGAAAAAATTGAAGTTTAGTAAACAGGTAGACATCGATCTTCTCTCACTGAGTGTAAATTGTTTTGAAATTGCAAAACAATTGTCAATGTGGCGAATTTTTTTTTTTTTCAAAATATCTGTGGCTACGTCGAATTTTGTAATTGTGCAATTATCGAGCTCAATTTTTTTGTGCAGATACACTCGATAATAAGCATAATCATGATTGAATTTAGAAAAAACCACATCAAAGGCACTTTTGAATTTTTTTGTGAAATTTTTGAGAAACGCTTCGGAACGCTTCCATTCGTAATTTAGCAGATATCTTAATTTTTTTTTTGTAGAAATGCATCGAGTGATAAGAATAAATAGCATTGAATTTTGAAAAATCCGTTTTCGAGTTTCAATGTCTAAAAATTTTCAAAATTCTCAAAAAATTCGTGTAAGCTTCCTCATTCTCGTAACTTTATAATCGATCTCAAATTCGCGACACGAATATTCTGTGAGACAAGGGTTGTATGTATTGAAAATGAACAAAATAACTCAAAATAAAATAAAATAACTATTAAGAATTGTAAAAATTTTGGAATTTTTGAAAAGCGATGAAAATATATAAGCAATAAAATTAAGCTTCCCACAAGAGGAAATCGCAATTAAACTACACCAATTTCCGATTTGCACTTTTTTTTCCAGATTACAAAAAAAATTATTATTAAAAAAAATTTAATATCCGTTCAATTTATTTCTAAAAATGTATGCAAATATCAGTCGTAGAGAATCATCATGAGAGGTTCAGGGGATTTTTCCACCCTCGCTTTACTTCCTTGACCTAGTAGAAATCCATCCAAATACATCCGAGACTGTGACGGAAAATTGTGTCGTTAAACACAGAATACAGTAACATAAATTTCAGTTATCCAACACGAAGGAATAAGATCAACAAGACGCGTTTCTGCGCGCTGCGAACAGAAGCGAGTGAGAAAATGGTCTTCTCGCTCATTTTACCACCGCGCGGCTTTGGAGTCTGCGGATGCTCCGCATCTGCTGTGGGCTTCCCATGACGACCGCCCATCTAAGTTTAACAATTAACGCTGTCTAGGGAAAAATAAATTAATTGCCGGGGAGGAAAGACAGGGGAAAGTTTAGTGAGGGAGGGTTAAGAGAAAAGGCACCCCATTGCTCGCTGGCTGGGTTCCTTATTCCTACAGCTATCCTCCTCTGCAGAGAACATTCAGGCCTCGATCATTATACACCCTCAAAGACCCTCTTTTGCCCTCTTCGCCCTCTATGACGTCTCCGGTCCATTTTGCAATTTTTTTTCCATCTTCATTACCTCTTCAGCTTCTGTCTTTTAGAAATTTAATTTCAAAGTTACAAACTTCACCAAGTCTAAATTTGAAGTAAAACAAAGGAAACCAAAGACTTGAAGATTTGAAATTCGAATCGAATTATTCGATTTATTCGAACCATTAGAATGATGAAAATGGAAAAACCACACCGAGAAAACGGTTTGGTAAAGTGAAAGAAATTGTTGGCGAACGAAAAATTCAGTTAACTCAAAACGTGTATCAAAATGGAAACAAAAATTACATTCCCATAAATACATATATCCTTGACCCAACAGAGTAGAGAATCCGTTCAATTGAAAATTACATTGTTTTGATTCTATATTTGGTAATATGCATTCAATATGCGATTGCATAACCAAATAGTTTAGTTGAATGAACGGTTTATATTTTCCATGCAATTCAGATGTTGTTCACCGGGAAAAAAATGCATTGAATATAAAGCTAGAAAATTTCAATTGAATCAACAAAACATTTGATGATATGCAATATTTGTTTAAGCTACGAGGGCTTTTACTTAACTAATTAATCGTGAGATTAAACAGTTGAGTGAAAATTTAACTTATTTATCCTTGCGCCCATAAAGAGCACAAGCGCCACCAAAGTGCAATGGTGATCTCATTCAAATATTTAGTCTTTAGTCCATAAAACTGCGCGACCACAGAGTGCGGGTAATGTTCCATCAATTTAAAGTTAATCAAGGACTCCGATGCTGGGTAATACACTGGTACTTATTGGTGCTCAGTGGCTGTCTCGCTGGCGCGAGAGCGCGCGCCGATCGTCGCCACCTAACGGATCTCGGGCGAAGTGCCGTGATCGTGGTAGTTACTATACGTACTATCGACTACAGTCGAAGTCCCCATTTCTTAACCCCCCATTTCTTGGCCGTTCCCACATCTTGACCGGGTTACCATGGCAATTGGCAACCATTCCCACATCTTGACTTCTCCTATTGATGGTTGCACCACTCTATAACCCAGTAGTTTGTAGGCGCGTTCGCAAGTGTGCCGAGATCAGAACAGCGCGTGCGCGCTCCCACGAGCATGCGCGTGCTCACACGAGCATGCGCGCTTGTGGCGTACAATATGGCGTCGTATCGAAAGTGGGGACTGTAGGAGAAGTCAAGATGTGGGAATGACCTACATTCGTCCGGTCAAGAAATGGGGACTTCGACTGTAAATGTGTTGTGGCCGCATTGAAATATTTAGGCAAATTTATCGAACAATTTGATCGACTTGAAAGCATTTACTATTCTTTTTAACTGGATAAATAGCTCAATTTAAAACTGGATTTTTTTGATAAGATGAAACATGCAGTTACAACAATTTTATTTACTTCCAGTAAATGACTAAATATTCGATTGAATGAGGAAACAAGTTGTTGAATCAATCTCGTTTGAAATCATTTGGATCCAATGTTGTAATTGCGTTGAATACAGTACACATTCGAAACAACGACATCAGTTTTATTATTTCAACAACGGGGTAATCAAATCAAATATGAGACGATTGATTCGAACGAATTTTCCGTGATCGCAGCTCGTTAGTTGACATGACTAAACCTTTTTTTCGGTGTAAAAAAAAATGCCACCTTTAACGACAATTTGATTAATAGTTTTATTGCACTCCGTGCGTAAAGTGCCCATTTTACGCACACTCCGTGTGCATAAAATGGCACTCTCCGCACTCGTGCAATAAAATTTTGTTCGAAACTCGTGCGAGAAACATTTTTCCGACTGTATCGTAATGTACTATTATTTTAGGGGTGTGCGAATATTTGAATTTACAAATTATTCGCACGGTTGCCAGGGAGTCACTATTATCACTATTTTTCACTATTTTAAAATCGTGTCACTTTTCTCTCTATTCTCGAAATTTGGTCATTATTGTCACTATTTCAGAGCTCAGAATTGGTTAGAATAAAGGTACTGGCTTGAATAGGGGACAAATTTGTACCTTGACTCGTTTACTACGATAAAATCGCGTAGGGGACAAATTCGTCCCGCGCGGAATTACTTTCAATACACGGTGTTCTTTTTTCTATGCCTTTTTTTAAAGAGTTGGTTCTATCTGAAATTTTGGAATCGGACAATCTGAAGTAAAGTTATGAGCACTTGAAATTTCGCGATATTGAGGTTTTTGGAAATGGGGCAAAAGTTGAACGAAAAAGGTTTTTGATGAAATTTCTTAGAAATTTGGATTTTTTGGGAAAACGATTTTGAAAAAACTATTGGTAGATACGTGTTTAGAGGGGAAAAATACATCGATATAAGGCCTGAAAAAAAAATGTCCTGCATTTTGGTAAAAATTCAATCGATTCACTAAAATGGCTGTAAGTTATTTTCTAGATAGAATTGCGGCTTGGACACGAGCTCATTCTCTTTGTAATCGTTCATGCTTCAAAACCTCGCGTGGTTCATCGGATTCGGATCATCTTTCGATTTTTGGCAGATTTTTAAACTTCGACCATCGATTTTTGCAAGTTTTTAAGGAATGCCCCTTTCCATTTTTTTTTCAGCGATTTTCAAAGTGCTCTCATTTCTACAAAAGTGAAGTTATCGGAATGAATCAAACGCCATTTTTCAACTTTAGTGACAAATAAAATCGATAGTCATTGTTTCAAAAAATTATAAAACAATTTATTTACAATTTTTCGAGATTCATCTCTATCAAATGATGATAATATTTACTAATAATTGCTTTTTCTGCAACTTTGGGTCTAAAGTCGCGACTTTTAAAATTGTAAACAATTATACAACAATTTAAACAATCGCAACTTTAGACCTGATAAGTAATAAGTTACAGAAAAAGTAATTATTCCTAAATATTATCATCATTTAATGGAGATGGATCTCAAAGAATTGTAAATAAATTGTTTTATAATTTTTTGAAACAATGACTATCGATGATATTGACGAAATTATCAGAAAACCTAAAGTCAAAACCTGAAAGTCCCAAAATAGCTGAAACTGATTTCTGAAAGATGAAATTGATCAATAATTCAAAATCTATTGGTCAGAACTAGTTAAAACTCCACAGAAATATAGATTTTTTGTCGTAAAAATTTAACGTGATTTTTTCAGATTTTTAAAAAATGAGGTTTTTCAGTTATTTTTGATATTCGAAAAAACGTAGTTTTACGATTGTGGCGTCATGAATGCACCAAATGAGGTTAGTTTGGGCTCATTTTGAAGGGTTTTGAATACAGTTTCGATTTCTCGAAGTGAAATTCTTGAATTCCAAAATCCGGCGAAGTTATACATAAAAGCGAAAAAGTTGTTTGCGAAGTCGTTAAAAGTACGTAATTTTCAAAAAATCATAACTCGTACAAATAATTTTATTTTGGGCTAGCGATTTAACGGCAATGTTTTCTCATGATAGAGAATACAGGAAAGTATCGAGAGTATGATCGGAGACATCGATTTTTTTCACCTGCTGGTTTGACGTGGAATCACTCATATGGTATCACTAAAATGACAAAAGAGTCACTTTTAAGCAGGGTTGCGAAATTTTCAATGAAAAAGTAATGCATTAACCATTACTTTTTTAATGGTTAATGAAATTAATTTCCATTAACCATTAAAATTGAATATTTACTAATAATTGCTTTTTCTGCAACTTTAGGTTCAAAGTTGCGATTTTTTAAATTGTAAACAATTATACAACACCTTAAAGAATCGCAACTTTTGCCCTTAAAATTTACCAACATTAACCATTAACCATTAAATTTCCATTAACCATTGAAATTTAATGAGAAGGAATTTAATTGAGAAGGACTGATAAAATTATGTGTATATGTTAAAAATAAACGGTTTTAAAAATCATTTGTCCCAAACGTACGCGTACTTGATGAGCAGTTTATAATATATTTTTTTTAAATTACTTTCGAATAATTTCCGAGCTTATGCTAATATTAATTGATCATCGATATAATCATCAGCATTTATTACAATTGAAGAAAATATTTCGTTCATATATGAGAATCAGCGACATCTACTCTTACATAATTTTATTAATTCACCGCCGTTTGAGAAATTCGCATTCGGAAAAATTCTCATCGATCGATGGGTTCAATTGTTCAGCATTGAACCTCGAATATGAATTGCAGCATCGTTAACGAATGCTGCTCATCATTCGATCGGTCATCAATGAAGTGACATTATTGATAAATGTTGATCATTGTATAATTCGTAGTTACTTATTATTCAATAGGTATCCTTGGTAAATGCTGATCATTTCATCGTTAGTCGCATTTGCGTTCCAATGAACATCTGTGGGAAATGCTGATCTTTAAGTTCATCCGCATTGACTTTCCAATGGACATCATTGGGTAAAGCGGATCATTTCGTTCATCAGCATTTACCTTCCCATGGACACCATTGGGCAATGCTGATCGCTCGATACATCCGCATTGGCTTTCCAATGAGCATCATTGAGTAATGATGATCATTCGATTCATCCGCATTGGCTTTCCAATGAGCATCATTGAGTAATGATGATCGTTCGATTCATCCGCATTTGATGTTCAATGGATACCCATTCACTGATAAATGGTCAGCCCTGTACGCCATTGACAAATGCGGAAATCTCAATGGGTCCCCATTCATTGTCCAATGGAGTCGTATGAGGACCATTGGTTGCCATTGGCGATTCAATGGAGTTTTTTACTACGGGAAACATGCGAATTGAGCGAAATCCCTTTATCGTTCAGCCAAACAAGCAGTGGGAAAGCTTTTTGCGTTGATAGTGGGACAGAGGGGTTAGTTTGAATCTTATTTTTGCCCTTCATCCCTCCACTCTCATGTGTCCTCTGTCAAGGAAGACGACGACAAATTCCTCAAATATTTATCTCCCTCGGCTTCGTGTGCCCCGACACACAAATCTCAACGTTCTCTTCGTTTCTGCACAATAGTCATTCTCGTAGCCACGCTTTCCAGTGGCTGCGGATGTTGTTTCATTCCGTTTCAACAGACGTGTTCTCCTTCGTAAGAAGTCACGAGTGCACGTCAAATCCCACGAGCGAAGTCTATCGGCGTATGACAAATAACTCCCTTGTCGGGGTTGTCAATGTAGCAAATCGTTCGGCATGAAGGGACTGAAAAAACAGACGCATCAAAGACGTCGAGGACGTCACCGCGCTCCGTTGTGATGACGTTGTGCCTGTCATGGTGACGTCAGTGAACCGTCATCGAGACGAACTTTTATTGTAGCCACATTTGAATTTTCTGCGTGCCAACGATATTTATTTGGGGCTGAGCCAGAGTAGGTTATCCTGACACTGGAAAATTGGTGACAAAACTGCAACTTTCAAGAGGTTAAATAAGGCTTGAAAATTTGAAAAATTTATTTTTTGCTTCCTCATGAAAAAGAAGCTTTGTTTTCGTGAATTTTTTTTTTTCGAGATTTTTATGCCAATGTGTTCAAAATGTCCTAAAACATCTAGAAATCATATTTAGAAAAATGTCCGGATTGATGTGTGTGTGTGTGTGTGTGTATCCTGAGCAGAGTTGGGCAAAGTACTTGAAAGTACTTCAAGTATCAAGTACAAAGAACCGGTGGTGCTTGAAGTACTTGAAAAAATCAAGTACCAGTATCAAGTGCTTTTCAAGTTTTCGGGTACGTCTCGTAAATTCCGGTACTTGGGTCATTCCATGTCAAATCGACCAAGAGTTGGAAACGACCACTTTCAATTTTGATGAAATTTAGTCGGAAGTTTTGTTTTATCATAAAACCGAGAAGCATTTGCCAGGTTTGAAATATTAATTATGTTAAGAAAGTTAATTAGATAAATTGAAGGTCATTATAAGTATAAAATGCTCTTTAATAAATATTTTCTTCTTCAAAGTTTACATTTCACAAAAAACAAAAATATTTTTCAGATAATCGCGAATTTACAAAAATTGATTTTTCATCATTTTTTGCTTATCACAAAATTGAGATAAGCGCCCATAAAAGCCTGCAAATTCTAATTTGGAGGCTTTTGCTTCCTCATAAAGGAAGCTTTGTTTTCGCGAAAAATTTTTTTTTCGCACTTTTCATGTCAGTATGTTCAAAATGTCCCAAAACGTCGAGAAATCACATTTAGAAAAAATGTCCGGACGTATGTATGTGTGTATGTGTGTGTGTGTGTGTGTGTGTGTGTAGGTGTGAGTGTGTGTGTGTGCGCTTTGTGCTTTCCTTAAAATGAATATGTCTGAAGAAGGCTTTGGCCGATCGACTCGAAATTTGGTATATAAGTAAACTACTTATGTCCCTGTTCTGAGTGCAGTTTTTTGGAATTGCAAAATAATTGTCTATTTGGCTGGATTTCGTATTTTCTGTAAATGCCTTGTTAGTCGTCTAACTTTCGTAATTTTGCAATTACCACCCTGAAATTTTATGTGCAGATACACTTTATAATAAGGACGGTTGGGATTGAATTTGGGAAAAATCGCTCAAGAGGTTCGGTTTGAAAATAAATTTTAATTTTTCGCAAAAAATTTGTAAGTTCTCTAACTTTTGTAATTTTGCATTTATCGAGCTGATTTTTTTTTTGTGACGATACACTCAATGACAATGAAAAATAATACCGAATTTCATAAAAATTGGCCGAGGGGTTCGGTTAAAAATTTTTTTTGAAATTTCCATCAAAATTTTGTTAATGCTCCAACATCCGCATTTTTAGAAGTATCGAGCTAAAACTTTTTGCACGAATACACTGGATGATAAAAATGGTTAGGGTTGAATTTGGTGAAAAACGCTCAAGATGATCGTTCGCAAAAAAATTTTGAAATTTTCAAAAAAATACTTGTTAACACTAAGGGCCAAGTGGCCCTTAGTAGCCAAGTGGCTAGAGCGCGGGTCTCGTAATCCGCGGGACCCGGGTTCGAACCCCGGCGACACCACTGAAAAATATTCCAATTTTTCAAGTGTTTATCAGCTGCAATCCCGGTGGGTTGGGACCCCACCTTAAAATAATGGAATCGCAAAGACCTCATTGCGATGAGTGGGCGGTTAATTGTACGGTTTCGGTGAGGCCTGCCGACGCGGTTCTTATCGCTCGGATGGTGGTTCACCTAACTGTGCAAGCGACTGGCTCACTGGATCGCAATGGAGGAGGTAACTACCTAACCGACCGACGATAGTCGTGCTAGAGCGGGCTCGCATTGCTACCGACGGGCGCTTAGGTAGAGTTTACCGTCTGTATCAGTGAAGGTTTTTCTGCAGTTTTCCCTTCACTCTCGGCAGAATTGCGATACAGAATGGAAAAGGTGTAGGGTGCGGGCTGCAGCCCCGGCCTTACTAGGAAAGGGGGGGGGGATTAGTATAAACAATACTGTACACTGGTAATAAACAAATTTACTTGTTAACACTAAGTTTTCTAATTTAGCAGCTATCAAGTTCACTTCTCTAGCACCAATAAACTGGACGACAAAAAAAATTAATAATGTAATTGAAAGGAATTGCTAAAAAATCATGCAAATTAGAAATTTGCACATAGCTTCTTCATTTGTTTCCGTCGTTCGTGAAGCTTCCTTTATGAGGAAGCCATGATAATAAACGTACATGTCATAAAGGTGGTCAAGGAGATCCTCATAAAGGAGGGTTGACGAACGACGGAAAAAAATGAGGAAGCTATGTGCAAATTTCTAATTTGCATGATTTTTTAAATCCATTATCAATTGCAGTCGGGGTCAACATTTTGGTGATAAATATTTCTTTGATTTTTTGAATATTCCATTGACGCGGAAAAAAAATTTATTGCTAGAGAGTCGAAAAATGTCATAGATTAAACTTTGATCTCCCCGATCGAAGATGAAAAATCTGCTTTGGAACGACCGGAAGAGGATCCGTGAGAAAACCACGGGGTGGATAGAATAGCTATCAACGTCCCGAGTTCCCGTGGGAAGTGTACCTCTACGTCCGAGAACAGGATCGAGAACAGCCTGATTTTCCGAGACACCACCATCACCACCACGACTGACATCAACGGTGACTCTCGCTATATGACTATCCCCATACTGGAGCAGTCGGCGTCGACGCATGGAATGGCAGGCTCTCCCAAGAGGGTAGTTTTAAAATTCAACCCCCATATAGGGATAGAAAAAAAAGGCAACAGTAGCCTGACACGTCGCTCATATCAATCCGCTATCAAAAGGGAGTGAGCTTGTATCAAGGAGGGTTTGTTGGTCCGCTTTCGGGACGTCGGGGAATACTTGAAATTTCGGCACCACTTTTTTTTTTTTTTTTTACAGCAAATTGTCGGTACGAAACCAGTGGTGGTAATTCTCAAAGCCCACAACTTTTTATAGAGCTTCTTATACGGGTGCTCTTTTATCAAAGTTTTATTCCCAAATTCTCAATGAAGTTCGATTACCAAAATTCTTCTTAAGGCGTCATCCTGATCTAGAAATTTGAGAAAATCATTTTTTTTTGCATATTGTTGAAGTTTAGAACTTTAAGAATATATCCTCGAAAGGAAATTTTTTAATTCCAATCATTTACGGAGTTGTAACTATTTTAGTGACGCAGCGACTATGCCTGTCACGTCGGAGCGTCACTTTAAGAGGGTATTCTGATCTAGAATAATGAAAAAATATTTTTACATACTCTTAAAGCTTAGACCCTTAAGAATATATCTTCGAAAGCAAATTTTTTAATTCTAATAATTTACGGAGTTAGGAAGTAGTTTTGAGAAAAACTACAGTCCGATTTGCTTCGACGTAACAAGCATAGTTGCTACGTCACGAAAGTAGCTATAACTCGGTAAATTATTGGAATTTAATTATTTCCTTTCGAGGATATATTCTTAAAGGTCTAAACTTCACGAATATGCAAAAAAAATTGATTGTTTTTAAATTCTAGACTAGAATATCCCCTTAAACTTACGCTCCGACGTGACGGGCATAGTAGCTGCATCACTAAAATAGCTATTTGTCCGTAAATTATTGGATATAATAATTTCCTTTTGAGGATGCATTCTTAAAGGTCTAAACTTCAAGAATATACAAAAAAAAATATTTTTTTCAAATTCTAGACCAGAATAGCCCCTTAAAGTTACGTTGCTACGAGACGAGCATAGTTGCTGTGTCACTACAATAGCTATAACTCCGTAAATTATTGGAATTAAAAAACGCAGCAACTATACTCGTCTCGTAGGAACGTAACTGTAAGGGGGTGTTCTGGTTTAGAATTTGAAAAAAAAATTTTTTTTTTGTATTTTCTTGAAGTTTAGACCTTTAAGAATACATCCTCAAAAGGAAATGATTAAATTCCAATAATTTACGGGCAAATAGCTATTTTAGTGATGCAGCAACTATGCCCGTCACGTCGGAGCGTAAGTTTAAGGGGGTATTCTAGTCCAGAATTTAAAAACAATTAATTTTTTTTTGCACATTCTTGAAGTTTAGACCTTTAAGAATATATCCTCGAAAGAAGATGATTAAATTTTAATAATTTACCGAGTTATAGCTATTTTAGTGACGTAGCAACTATGCCTGTTACGTCGGAGCAAATCGGACTGTAGAAGTTTTTCTCAAAACTACTTTTCTCAACACAACTGACGTGATATCTCAAGTTCTACTCAACCGATTTACTTTAAATTTTTTACCAATCTTCAATGTATACCTCTCTATCGCCTCCGCCACTTTTGTATGAAAATGATTGTTTTTACTATTGCAAAAAATTAAAAACTATGAAAAAAGAGTCGAAAAACGCCTTTTTGTGTTCAGACAGCCACCATTTTGCGAAATTTTGTTTTTCCGTTTTCTCTGAGGTAGGGGCTATAACGAAATTTGTACTAATTAAGAATCTTTTCTCACATTTAGTATCGGATGACTAGAAAGGTTGCAATCAAGTCAGCCAGTATACCCCCTTTTTTAAATACCAATTTAACCAGCTTATAACTTTTTTTTCTCGAAATTTTTTTGTTTCTTGTCAAAACATCAATAAATATGTTGTCAAAAAAATGGTCAAAATATATATTTTTTTATCGACCTTGGCAAAACACTCAAAATGTATGTCTTTAGACCAGAATACCACCTTAATAATCTCCAGATGTGACCTACTATTTTTCGAGACTCACGAAATACACCAATCATTTTTTAATCCAATTCTATCGATGTAAAAATAAATAAAAAACCAATAACTTTGATATTATCAAAGAAGCTGAGCCTCCGGAGAGCTTTTGGGGTTTTAACGCAAAGGAAACAGGTTGAGATGTTGGTTGTTAGATGGAATTTCATTCGCTCGACGGTTGAAAGCTCGTCGCGTCTCTAATAAGCTATCAGAGAACCGTGAAAAGCGCCAAGAAGCGAAAGTAGAGTAAGTGTAGTAGCGCGTCTCGTTCCACCTTATACGACCCTCACCGTCCCTTTTATATACGGGCCTCGAGGGTGCTGCCAATTTGATGAACCGTCAGGCGTCTTTCGCCCCGCTGCATCACGCTTCTCTGACACCATTTTGCCGCTCCCTCGTGTAATTCGACCGAGAAAACGCAATTTAATCCAAAATATTACATTGGCGAAAAAATCATTTTTCGTTAGAATGTTTGAAAAGAAAAACTGGCTCTATTTTCCCTACGATATAAGACTAATAATGGAGCTTTAATTGAAAAAGGAAATGCTTTGGGTTGCAGTCTGCAGTTTTTTCATTTGGACTTACAGAGAGGAGCTCTCCACTTCCATCATGGGCTATACTTAAGTATAGCCCTTAATACTGTACTTAACTAGCTATTCTTAACCAGCTTAATACTATACTTAACTAATTTTGAGGACTATAGCTATACTTATACTTAACTATACTTATACTTAACTTACTTAAGTATAGCTATAGCTATAACTATAACTATAGCTATACTTAGTACAGCTATAGTTATATACTTAAGTATAGCTATAGCTATAACTATAACTATAGTTATACTTAAGTAAGTAGTAGTTTCATAAATTACAAAACCATAGCCACAATCTTGGCTTGGCGAATTTGTCCCTGTTGGTCCATGCTGTTAAATTATAATTTTGCGGACTATAACTATACTTAAGTATAACAGCATGGACCAACAGGGACAAATTGGTCAAGCCAAGATTGTGGCTACGGTTTGGTAATTTGTCAAAAAAATATACAGCAAACGAATTCTGAAACGACCAGATAGTGAACCATCACACGCACCATCAACTTACTCCAGCGTCTCCCACAGCAACCTCCAATTTCCTTAGTTACGGAGGAATTTAGGGACGGGAGCTTTGGCGTGTTTCTGACACCAAACAAGAAGACGAAGAGCAATATAGAGCTTGACACCCAAGAAATACGTGGCTGCTATTTTTTTCTTGTTTAAAATTTGTGATTGTCAGTCTAGTTGATGAAGTACCTTGAACCTGATTTCATGACACTTGTGATGAGTGTAAACAAAAAAGGTTTTGAGAATAATCAAGACTATTTAAATTCTTTAGCTCAAATTAAGAAGTTAAGGCTGTTTTGTCCCAGCCAAAAGTTTTATCTGATTAAAATTTTCGTACTTCGTGATACAATAAAAATATGAAAAAGTTTCGCAACATTTGGCATGCCATAAACAACTATCATCAATAATAATATTGCCCAAAAGTTATTAATAATTTGTTTAAACAAATAACTATTCACTAGTTATTTAAAAAATATTTGGGTTAGATAAAAAAATTTGAAAATTTCCTGAAAAATGTTTCTAATAGGTTAGAAAAAGAAAACAAAATATCAGCCAAATCGAAAGCGGTCGGGTTTAAAAGTGTTCGATTTGACATGGAATGCCCCCTATAGATTCCGATTTGCTCCGACGTGACGTACGTAGTTGCTGTGTCACTGAAAGAGCTATAAACCCGTAAATTATTGGAATTCAAAAATTTGCTTTCAAATATATATTCTTAAAAGTCTAAAGTTTAAGAATATGCAAGAGAGATTGATTTTTTCTAAAATTGTAGACCAGAATACTCCTTCAATGCCATTGATTGGTTTATCAAAAGGCAAAATTTCGTTTGAAAACTGCACGTTGTAAAAATTTCATTATGAATATATAACGCTTACTGGAAATCCCGCAAGATCTCGCATACGTGTAAAACAAGGTAGGAATTGTAATCAGTTCCTAAAATCCAGACGGTTTGAGGTTCGGAAGTTTTGCGGGACGCTATCAGTTTATTTGGTTGCGTCGAATCGGGCTGACGAATACTTCGTTTGTCAATTTCTGCAGGTCCATTTTGGTCGCTTAAACCTACACGGAATTAATTCGAAAAGTAGAGATCTCGAAAATAAAAAACAGAAAATCAAATCTATGTGGTTTATCATTGGCTTACTTACCTATGGGAGAGGTTCTCATTGACATCTCATTTTTTTCATGGCACGAAAAATTAATCGCGAGACACCGAAGCATGGGCCATCTTTCGCTCGATGGGTCACTTATCACACCATACCAAATACCCGATAGCTGAAAGATTAAACAATATTCAACTCTGTGAAGTAGGAAGTATAAGTACACTGCGACCTCGATAATCAGAATTGTGCGGGATCGGCTCTTGCAAGAAGTGGGGTTGCGCACATTGCTCAGAACGGTCTCTGCGCCGCTCGTGGCTGACGGCGGCCTGACGCGATTGGCTTGGCGCTTCTCCCACTACGCTGCAGTTGCAAAAATCGAGGTGCCGAGAATCGAGGTCGCAGTGTATTCAATTTATCAAACCTCACGTTGTTTCTAACACAAATGCAAGAAGTTGAAATAGTAATGACACTTTTTTCTACAATGATTCCGACTCTATTTATTTATGTTTTTTTTTTAATTAAATTGTTTAATTTGCAATCAAGTTTACCCTGGATATGGTGAGGTCTTTGTGAGTAGCGAAATTTTCCCGAAATTTTGCCAAAACAGCATAAAATTACAAATGCGTAGAACATTGCCATGTCGAATTTTTTATAATCTTCTTTATTGTGTAAAGAACGTATGCAATGAAACTGATGAAGAATGTCACTGAGTCGACAGTTTTTATAGGCTTCGCGGCATTATCGCTTACATGATGGTGAATGTTGATATAGGGACACGTGACAGCTGTCTACTTTTTTAAATTTATTCGAATGAAACAATCAGAGGGAGTTTTAGCCAAAAAATGTGCAAATCAGACAAGTCGGACGTAACGCATGTTCTTTTTTCCTTCTAACTATTACACGGAGAGAAAAAATTACTGAATTTGAGAACATGAATTTATTTATTAAATGAAAGTATTAATTCGATTATTTATTTGTTGAACCAAGGAAATCACTCTTCATTTAAAAATTTTTTTCACGAATCTATTACTCCATTATATTAAACTCTTATTTAATAGTAACAATTAAATCCGTGATAGATTTGATTAAATTTCTATTCATTGGATTAATTACATTGATCGCATCATAAACATGAGATTATTTGAATCTAAAAAACGAATTCAATACAAAATTATTTTTTTCGAAAAAATTATTTTCTTGCAATAAAGTCATCATTATTTTACTTCAAAAAATATGTTTATTTAAATAGATTTGATTGAATTTGTATTCGTTAGATTAATTACATTTATCGCATCATAAACATTAGATTATTTGAATCTAAAAAATGACTTCAATACGAAATTATTTTTTTCGAACAAAATTATTTCTTTGCAATAAATTCATCATCATTTTACTTCTAAAAATATCTTTATTTAAATAGATTTTAATAAATTTGCATTCATTGGATTAATTAGATTTATTGCATCATAAACATGAGATTCTTTGAATCTGAAAAACGACATCAATATTGAATTATTTTTTTCGAACAAAATTATTTCTTTGCAATAAATTTATCATTATTTTACTTCTAAAAATATTTCTGTAGTATTTTCAATATTTATTAGATATAAAATTGATTGTGATTATTTGAAAAGAATCTGTAGTAAAATAAATAACACATTATTTTATTCCAATAAAATATTTGTTTGGAATGATTAAATTTTTATTTTCTTCAAGGAAAAAACTATCATTTCTATAGTATACTTTAATAGTATACATAAGTTGTTAAAAATTAAAAAACTGGTTTTTTAAATGTTTTCTTGTATTCGAATCTTCATAACTCCTAACTTTTTTCAAGTGCATAGTAGTAGTTGATAGTGTAATAGGTAGCGTGTTAGGTAGTTAGGTAGGATAAGTATGATGGTAGGTAGGGTCGAGAGTTCGAATCTCGGTCGGACCGAGAAATTAGATCGGAGAATTGGCGCAGATTTGTCTTTTTTTTTTATTTATCTCTTTTTGGGGTCGCTGAACTATGCATATTAAATTATTTGGCAAGGGTTATAAATTTTTTATAAAATGTTTAGCAACAATTAATAAACACGCATTCGATTGAATCGATCATTTTTCCTGTTGATTGGACTAATTAATTTGTTGATTCAACAAATTTTTTTTCTCAGTGCTTCCTTCATCAAAAGGAGTGCATGTTTTGAATGATAAAATGTGTTCTTGATTCAAACAACATATTATACATAATTAATAACATATTGTTAGATTCAAGTAAATTCGTTTATCGAAACAGAAATTTATGGAATTGACTGAAAAAAATGAACCAAGTAAATATATAATGGAACCAATCTAATATGTTTTGGCAAATGATGAAAAAAATGATTTTTTGCCTTCAAAACTTTATTTCATTGGTTCTAGTAATTTTTTCTCTCAGTGTAGGTGCAATATTTTTTTTATTATAATGATTTTGTCAATTTCAACCCCTATTACTTTTTTCCTATGCAACCCCGCGATATAAAACCAGTTGCATTTTTTATCATTTATCATGAAGGTGATTATCCATTTGGATGCATTTGATTATCTCAAGTGGAAATAGATGAAACCTGAAAAGTACCCCTCGGAGGTCCCAACTTTGGGGGGTAATTTCGGCCCCTAGAAACGTTTTTCCGCTAATAAAAAAAATAGGTGTCTCTTAGATTTTTATGTGGAATAAAATATTTAAATTTCACCAAAATCGGAGGACGTCACCGGGAAGACTTCCCTTGTGAGTGGGTTTTAGATATTACTTTTTGTAGTACCAAACTTCTGCAAAAATTCATGATACCGATTAAAAACACTTCGCTTACATATTCAACCTGACTAGGCTGCACTTTTTTCGGCTTTTCACAAATCTTGGAACTTACTTATATCCCGCATTTGTTCAATCGACTCCAGCTGAAAAATCATGGTCTTTCAGACAAGAGAACTTTTACGAACATTCCGAATGTAACCCAGATTCATCAACAACGTCTAAAAGGGAGGCAATGTGCCCTAAGATAAGTTGGAGTTGAATGGCAGCATGAATACTTAAATTGGGAAGAATGAACATTTCCGTGCATCCGAATGAGTTTTACGGAGCTTGTAATTTCCACAGAGCGTCATCGATACTGACCAAAGCTCTCTTGCATGGAAAATAAGTCGTAGGGGCGAAATCATGGGATGGGGACAGAACAGATCGAGCGAGGACCAAGCTAGGAGCGATTTCAGGGTCATTTCCATTCGACCCCTGCAAAGTGGGATCATTTCCCGTGGGATCAGGGGTCATGTATCGGCTTTCTCAGCTGCGGTACTTCAGAAATAGGCAAACGGTGTTTCCCCCGTGGCCCCACGTGCTCTATCCAACGTACCACGACCAATAGGCACAGAAATGGTGTATACCTATCTCGAACTTCGGGTCCGAACGTTGAGGGGCCTCGTACAGAGGGATTCCCTGGCTGTACTCAACGTTATGGTACACATATATACCGAAGGCTTTGGGACACAGACTGGAATTACGATGATCAAGGATGATACGTCCACGGGGACATATTCTTGACGGAACAAGCCGAATTCGACCTTCGATCCTTGTTCCTTCGACATTGTACAATCTCGTAAAAACCAAGATAGAGATAGAGCGAGAAACCCCTCGCATCTCCATACCTAATGTAATCCTAACCTAATCGCTGATACGCCAGCTCCATCAGACGTGGTCTTCGGCCCGGAACTAACTACCATCTCCTTCCTCAGATCGCTGCTTTTTCATCCCTTCAGCCTCTCTGCATGTCCTTCTTTTTATTCTTGATACGCCCTCAACCCAGATTTTGCGTTTCCTCTCTTTTGGGCAAAGTTATGACTCCTGGGCCACTTTTCCTCATTTGCATCGAAATGGGACGCGATTGGTGTACAACCCGAACGACCAATCTCGGTGGAGTTTTATTGGGTAGGGTCCTTCATAACCACCATATGAGCAGGAAATATCAATCTTCGTGGAATTTGAAGAACCGATGGAAAAATCAAGACGGATCGAACTTGTCTGATACTTTACTTGAGGACACTTTTAATCGGGAGGTCGACAAAAAGCGATTTTTCAAGAATTTTTTCTGGAAAGACATTTTGATTTATTAACGTAAAAATTTATATGCATATTTGTGTAACTTTTAACTCAATTTTGCAATTTTTTTTAATAATGATTCTCGAAGCCGCTGTAGCTGATCTCCGGGAGGTCCTCTAAAAAAAGTGTTTGCAATGACCCCGATATCTCTGGATTGGATGATCCAAAATTAAAAAATAAAAAAGATTTCGTTAATATAAGGTATAATCAGGCATTTAATCATAGGAATAAGCAAAACATTTATTTTTGACAAAATAGCGGCTTAAAAAAAAAAACGACTTTTGATGAAAATTTTTGCCCTCAATTGTGTATAAAATGGAAAATATTTATCGGTAAAAAAAAGCTTTTACTAATTATTAAAAAATATATTTATAAAGCTTGTGTAAAAATTTGAGACTGATTGGCCGTTTTTGAGAAATCTTGCTCACCGACTCAAAAAACACAGTTTTGAGAAAAACGCGTTCAAAGTTTCAAGAGCACTTTACACACAGTAATTACGAGTTTACAAATATGTCTATAACTTTGAAAATATTTGACGGATTTACATGAAATTTTCTGTGCATATACGTAAATATACACTGTCTCACTGCTCTTTTAAAAATAAAGATATTTTAATTCAAGGAGCGGTGTTTTAAAGGCAATATGTTTAGCTTCACTTTGCTTTTTTCAAAAAAAAAAAAATTCGATTTTTTCTTAAATCTGGTACGTCCTTCGAAACATGGTCGTTTTTCGGCTTTTTTTTGGCGTTGAAATTTTGACGCACGAACCGAGAAATTTTTTTTGAACTGTTTCCCGCGTGAAAAACTTATGAGGGGGAGTATAAGCTTCAGTTTCCTTTTTTAAAAAGTTTCGTACGATTTTTTTTCGCAAAAATATTCTATTTTTCGTAAAAAACGACAATTTTTATCAAATGTAGCCTAACTCTAAAACTACTGGATTTTCGGGAAGTTACTAAGAGGGTCAAAAGTTGCATACAATCATTCTGGGTTTAATGAAATTTTTTCAGATTTTTTTCCAACATTTTTTTTTTTCATTTTTCCTGTCAATGATATTTGGGTTTCTTCGCAGAGTCAGGCTTCCGGAGAGGCCTGACTCTGCGGTATCGAATACAACCCGTGCTCCCACTTCGGCTATATAAGCATACTATTTACATATTCCGTATGCGAGAGAGCGCACGCCGTATGCGACATCTCATGGCGAGTCTCGGAACTAACTCCCCGTGAAGCCCGATTAGGCCCTTAAAGGGTTGCCTCGTCAGTGCCATGTTTGAAATAATTAGGGCTCCGATACTTCTGCCCTATTGGGGCCCGATATGGTTCTGTTGTAATTATACCGACTTCTTTAAATATGGATTGCTCGATCGAACCCTGACAAGGTCCTCAACGGGTTGCCTTAGGTCAGCCATATTGTAAGTAAGCCTGGCAACCTTGGCATTGCCCTGTCACGGCCCAACCTGGTGGTGTTATGGCAATTCACGACAGGGCATCCAGATTTAAGCCCGACAAGGTCCTCAACGGGTTGCCTTAAGTCAGCCATATTGTAAGTAAGCCTGGAAACCTTGGCACTGCCATGTTGGGGCCCAACCTGGCGGTGTTATGGCAATTTATGACAGGGCATCCACATTTAAGCCCGACAAGGTCCTCAACGGATTGCCTTAGGTCAGCCATATTTTAAATGGGCCTGGCAACCTTGGCATCGCCCTGTCGGGGCCCAACCTGGCGGTGTAAGGGCAATTACTGACAGGGCATCCACGTCCAAGCCCGACGAGGTCCCGACTCAAGACAGGGCTTCCCTAGAATTTTCACGCACGGGTTTTTTCAATAATAATAATTTCACTGTTTATCAATGTTTTTCAATAAAAAAGTCCTGTCAAGACTTCGCATTGTGTATGAAATCCCATCCCTATCATTCCGATAGTATCCTTACAAGAAATCAATCAATCAATCAAAAAATCAATCCTTATAAGAATTACAATTCCAGATCTTTCGAATGTCCTCAAATCTTTGGTCCTACTTGATGCGAAAAAATATTCTTCGAGCAGCCAAACAATAATCCCTCCAACAGTGATAATTCTTTTCACTGATGATGAGACCACCCTTTCAAACGGATTAATACGACGAATCGAGGCGAAAGACCATTCATACCGTGACTAAACTCGTAAATCTTGATACCAAGTGGTAAGTTGGTTGAAGATCGGCTAACGAAGATCCACGAAGGGAAAACCCCTTTTACACGATGCTTTCCCCAGCGAGGGAAAGGATCCTTGGCATGGCTACAGCCGAAGACTGGTGTGGTTCATGAGGCTGAGAAACGGGAGGACGAGGATCCTTTAATTATGCTAAGTAACGTCTTTGGGATAGAAACTCGTTGGGAGGCGCTGCAACGGTCATAATATTTAATCACTACTCGTTTATTCTATCTTGAAAGTGGGTGTGCGTGGAGTCCTTTCCAAGGCGTTAAGAGAAGGAAAAGCTCGTGGCGGAAATTCAATCGTCCTTCCTTTCCCATTCTTTCGGTCATCACATTTCATTCCGGATGCTCATAATCACGGCCCAAACAGTGATAAATAATGGTCAAGGACATTTGGAATGTCAAACCATTAAAAAAAATAAGGACACTGCAAATGATGTGGGCATGAAAATTCATCAGGCTTTGTCTCGAGGATCCTTTAGCCAGGACAATACTTTCTCGGCCTTCGGCCCAGCCACCCTCATCTTGGCTCTGAGCTTTCCAACCCTTCCGATCTTAAAGATTAGGCAACAAACGAGCGAACGAGCGACGAGGACAAAAATAATAGAAGCGCGAAACCAGTGAATGGGGTGCAGACGCGTGAGCCCTCTGTTTTCTATGTGACCCCTCTAAAGTCTCACCTCATCCCTCGGCGCTATATTCCTCTTCGCCCAACCTCAACCCAACGGATCCCCCTCGTGTTTAGCGGGCACGTGACGAAGGAGACCGAAGATTTTCGGGAAATACTCGGCGCGTCTCTTCGTGATCAAATGCTGAGTATCTAAAATGATTTTTAAGTATTTTTTAAAATCTTTTTCGGAAGACTTGATTTATTGGGTCACTTAATTAGAAGTTATGGTGAATTTAACGACTGATAGTAATTATCTTTAGTGTATCAAAATATTTAAGAAATTTTAAGACTCGAATTTTAAGATCAAGATCTATCTTAAGATTGATCTTAAGATCAAACTTAAGGTCAAACTTTGCATTGAACTCAAGTTGGAACCTAAGATCGAACTTAAGTTCCAATTTAAGATGAATCTTCAGTTTGAACTTAAGTGTCATTATAAGTTTATACTTATGTTCAAACTTTAGTGCGGACTTCAGATCGATAAGTCCAAACTTGAATTTGGTTCGAAGTTTGATCTTAAGATCTATCTTGAGCTTGAATTTAAGTTCAATCGACCTTAATTATTTTGACAATTAATGTCAATAAACACGGTCGAGGGAGGTGATGAAAGAAGTTTGTTTGATCGAACACAAGATGGATCTTAAGACTAAATTCCAAACCAAATTTAAGTTTGAAATTAAGATCGATCTAAAGTTTGAACTTAAGTATAAACTTATAATGACACTTAAGTTCATACTTAAGTTCAATTTAAGATTCATCTTCAATTGGAACTTAGGTTCGATCTTAAGTTCCAACTTGAGCTCAATAGAACGTTTGATATTATGATCTTAAAATTCGGGCCAAAGTGGGATGATGAGTGCACCGTTCTTTATTTTGAGGATTTTAGTCGATCGGCTAAAAAAGTGGATTTTTAAGAACTTTTTTCTTTAATCTTAGTTGTCCATGTCAAAAGATCCATCTTAAGAGATCCTGTGAATTGTAGAATGGTGTTTTTTTCTTCAAAAATATGAATTTTTGAATTTTTAAAAATCGTGCAAACCCACGATCAACACTAAATTTTTGGTTCAAATTTTTTTATATGATACCTTGATACCTTGCTACCTTTATATGATATCTTTTTATACAATAATGATCTTAAAAGATTCTGAAATTTGCAGAATGGTATTTTTGTTTAAATATGAATTATTGAATTTTGATAAAAAAATTTGTTTTCACCTGTCATTTAAATTAAGTTGAGCAATCTATATATCTATAATCTATATATAAGATAAACTTAATATCCATGTATAAGTGATAAACGTGTACATCAAGTTTACCCTTAAAACGGTTTATCAAATAAATAAAATTTCACATTCAATTATATTTCTGTGTTCACAACTATTATGTCAATAATTGAAATTTTTATTGCCTAAAATTACAAAATTACACGATTGATTAACTTTGCTTAACTTAGAAATAGATTTAAAAAAATTTGTTTACCAAAATTCAGAAATTCATATTTTTGAAAAAAAAACACCATTTTGAAAATTTCGGGATCATTTAAGATCAATACAAGTATTATATTTAAAAAAATAGAACAAAAAATTTAATGTTGATCATAGATTTGCACGATTTTATATAATTATATTTGAAAAAATGGAACAAAAATTTAATGTTGATCGTAGATTTGGGCGATTTTTAAAAATTCAAAATTCTCCAAATCCATCATTTTTCAATTTTTTTTTCGGAATATTTTTTTTTGTAGCCCCCAGTATACTCTTTAAGATGAACCCAGAACAATTTTTTCGTAACTACTTATATTGATTTTCGAGATATTTAAGCAGTAAACTTGAAAAATTGAAAAAATTGTGAAATTTTGAACTTTGCTTAATTTTCTATAAAAAAAATTGAAATTTTTTTCTTTGGTAGAACTTCGTTTCATTAAAAACGAAAACTCATGACCAAATTTCATCGCAATTGGAAAGGGTCGCTTCCAACTATTGGTCGTTTTGACATGGAATGACCCATGCGATTGATTTTCAAAGTACATCATTTTAAAATTTGTTTTAAAGGGTTTTGAGGAATGGATTTGTTATCAATCGCACTCGGAAATTCAAATTAAACATCACCGAAGAATCTCGATCCAAATGTAACTGAAACTTTGCAAAAAGGCATCATAATTATATCATAAAACGTTTTGAAAAAATAGAGATATAAAAAGTTTACATTCAAAATGAAGATTTTTAATATCTAACTGCAAACAATATTTGTCAATGTCTCAAATTTTTAATACTCGTGTAATAAATGATTGAACAAAAACAGTGTAGTTTCGAGTAACCGGAGATGCTCATTTTTCTTCCTTTCCTGTCTCTGACTTCCCCTTTATTCGCTTCACATTGACAATACTGCTGCGCGCACCCTTGAACCACGCGTAGCATCGTAAACCAACGATTGTGACTTCATCCCCCGATACTTTTTTTCTTCTCCCCTTTATATCATAACTTTACATGCGTTCGTCCTCTTCTCCTTTACCATTTTATTTTTTATATTTTTTCTTCTTCATATTTTCGCACGTGGGTTATACGCCTCGAAATCGAGTGGTTAGGGGTGACCCGGACTGGTTTTTATTTTTCGACACCCGGTGTATTTGATTCCGCCTCGTGTTGTAAATCCCCGAGGGTTGTAGGGACTTCCCGCTGGCAAGCTCACGCCTTACAACATGTCATATCGACACCTCTCACCCTTCGAGCGACTCCCAAGACCTCCGGAGTCTCATCGTGACGAGTCACCAACCGTAAGGGTCGCGGGGGTAAATGCTAGGTAATTTGCCCTCGTATTTTCTTACACGGGCACCTTCTCCAAGTACGAAGCGGGGGGGGGGGGGGGGGTGACTTCGTTGTTATGTGCCGAGACCGAGAACAACTCAAGACGGAAAAAAAGATATCGTAACTTTTCGAAAAATTGAGATACCTTAATGTACTTTACGGCAAATTGAAGCTGAATCATACACTTTTGAGGAAAATAGTACATTACATCACGAGGATGTAAAAACATTTCCTGACGAGTGTGAGTTTGCAGGACGAGCCGAAGGCGAGTCCTGCAATCACCCGAGTCAGAAAATGTTTTTACACCGAGTGATGTACGATATTTTATATCACGAGGTGCAATATGGACGTTTTCACGTCCGCTTGCGGACGTAAAAGCGTCCATTATTGTACTGAGTGATATAAAAATATTAGATTTTAGTAATGTAATATTAAATGCTTAAGTTCGGTGGGTAAAATGGGCAATAAATCATGTATCGATATTAACGTATTTTATTATTGAAAAACCTGTTTTTCTTACAAACTGTATTATTTTCAACTTATAATATATATAATATAGTTCTTAAATGAAATTATTATTCCCCACACAACAATAATATGTCCCAAGTACGTCTTTTGGACATCACACCAATTGTCCCGTGACGGTAATGGGATGGTCCCATGGGATACCCATGGGCTCTAAAGTGTCCGCTGTGTTTACCGGAATGGGATGGTCTCATTGGCATCCCGGGATATCCTCGGGACGTCTCTGAGACTGCAAACACAGCAGACTGGAGATATCGGTAAGATATTGTCGAGACTCCTATAAGACGTCACCGAGATATTCCAGAATTATTAGTCACAAAATAATACGTCCCAAGTACGTCTTTTGGATAATCCCATGGGATACCCATGGGCTCTAAAGTGTCCGCTATGTTTACCGGAATGGGACGGTCCCACGGCCATCCCGGGATGTCCTCAGGATATCTTCGGGACGTCTCCTGGACTGCCAATGCAGTAGTCGATAATAATTCTTGTTTCGATTTAATTTTAATTAATTTCAATTAATTAATTAAATGTTAACAAAATGTGTACGGTACAGAGGGAGTCAGCAAGGACTCCTTGTATTTGTAATATAGCCTCTTTTGAGGTCTGACTTCTGTCGGTGTCGAATTGATATCCGTGTTCGCGCTCGCCTATATAAGCATGCTCTTCACATTATCCGCATGTGAATAGCGTTCGCCATCTCGCGGCAAGGTTGGAACTAATGCTGCGCGATGGCTGACCTCCTACAGACATCCCTAAGAGAGTTGGCTGGGATCGTCCAAACATGGTTACCACGGGATATCCTCAAGACATCCTATATTAATCTCGAGCAGACCAATGTCTTACTAGTACCTCCCACAGACGTCTATAAGAGAGTGCGTTAGGATCGTCTTATCACGGTCACGACAGGATATCCTCAAGACATCCTATATTAATCTCGGGAAGACCAATGTATTACTAATATCTCCCCTAGACGTCTATAAGAGAGTGCGTTGGGATCGTCCAATCACGGTCGCGATAGGATATCCTCAAGACGTCCTATATTAATATCGAGCAGACCAATATCTTACTAGGATCTCCCAGAGACGTCCATAAGAGAGTACTTTGGGATCGTCTCATCACGGTCGCGACAGGATATCCTCAAGACGTCCTATATTAATATCGCGCAGACCAATGTCTTACTAGGATCTCCCAGAGACGTCTATAAAAGAGTGCTTTGGGATCGTCTCATCACGGTCGCGACAGGATATCCTCAATGCGTCCTATATTATATCGAGCAGACCAATGTCTTCCTAGTACCTCCCGCAGACGTCTATAAGAAAGTGCGTTGGGATCATCTAATCACGGTCGCGACAGGATATCCCCAAGACGTTCCATATTAATATCGAGCAGACCAATGTCTTACTAGTACCTCCTACAGACGTCTATAAGAGAGTGCTTTGGGATCGTCTAATCACGGTTGCAACAGGATATCCTCGAGATATCTTATATTAATCTCGAGTAGACCAATGTCTTACTAGTACCTCCCATAGACGTCTACAAGAGGGACCGTTGGGATCGTCTAATCACGGTTGCGACAGGATATCCTCAAGACATCCTATATTAATCCCGGGTAGAACAATATCTTACTGGTACCTCCCATAGACATTCTTAAGACGTACTATCTTGGCAGGACACGAATGGGACTGTCTCAGGATGGTCCCGGGATCAATTTTGCTGTGTGGGTCCCGTACACGTACTACCCGCTCAGCTGACGATGTTCCATTTTGTACTGACACTAACAAAAATATACGTAATTTAGGGAAAAAAAAATTCTAATTCTGTAGCTTCATCACGCAAAAAAAAACGTTTAAATAAAAATAACATTTTTGTTTACCTGCGATTTTTGGGTAGGACAAAAATGACCCAGGGTTAGACGAAGGGGTTAAGATTTTTAATCGCGTTGGTGTGAACTTTTTTTTACAAACTTTTGCAAATATTTCAAGTTTTATAAATCTTTTCGATTTTCGTTATTACCGTATGGATCAATTTTTTTTTATTTTTACATTAGCGATCACTTAATTTTTTTTGGATAATTCAAGAATTTTCCAGATGGGAACAATTGAAGGGATATTAGCAAAAATCGATCCCAAACGTCTTTATTCTATAAATTATCCTTGTTCAATTTTTTTAGCTGGATATTCTAAGATTTCTTGAAGCTAGAGCGAAAACGTCCTTCTATGGACAATTTTTTATTTTCTGAAATCTCCAATCTCGAGTGAATTGTGCAAAATACAGTACTAAACAACTTTATTTATTTCTCGAATTTGGCACGTACATTTTTTTAATCCTGATATCGAAAAGTATTCGGAAGCTGGAATCATAAAAATGCTCTTGTTGAAAATTTCTTGAAATCATTAAATTTACACCCCTTAAGGGATGTAAGCGAAATTGCTATAAATGGAGAGGGGATGATCGCCAACGTACATTTTGAGCATTTTGTGGAGCTCAATTAAAAAAAAAAAAAATTTTTTACCATTCTTTTTTTAACAACAAATTTATTAATATTTTGACAATGAACAAAACAAATTCAAGAAAAAAAATGAAAATTAAATTAAGCTGTCAAAGTTGAGGGTAAAAAAAGGGGTGTGTTGGCTGACACGATTACAACCCTTCTAGTCATCTGATACAAAATTTAAAAAAATATTCTTAATTCGTAAGAATATGTCGTTATCGCCCCTACCTACCTCAGAGAAAATGGAAAAAAAAATCGCAAAATGGCGGCTGTCTGAACAAAAAAGGCGTTTTTTGACTCTTTTTGTCGCAATTTTTAATTTTTTTACAATAATAATTAAAAATAATTTCGACAAAAATTGGTAGGGGTGATAGAGATTTATACATTGAAGATTGATAAAAAATTTGAAGTAAATCGGTTGAGTGGAACTTGAGATATCATGTCAACCATGTTGAGAAAAGTAGTTTTGAGTCGAACGTCTATAGTCCGATTTCCTCCGACGTAACGGGCGTAGTTGCTGCGTTACTAAAATAGCTATATAACTCCATAAATTATTGGAATTAAAAATTTTCCTTTCGAGGATATATTCTCAAAGGTCTAAACTTCAAGAATATGCAAAAAAAGAAATTGATTTTTTCAAAATTCTAGACCAGAATATCGCCTTAAGGGATGTAAGCAAAATTAGTATAAATGGAGTGGGGATGATATGGTAAATATCTTCATTCAATATTGAAGACAGTGTCATCAAATTTGGATCTTTCTAACCCTGACCCAGGGCAAATTAACATTTTGTTTTTTATTCTTCCGTTTATCGAAGTTTCGTTTTGTCAGAGGCGGGGAATAGATTGCTATAAATACACTTTTATTAGCGTATTGATTCGAATTTCACCCCTTAAGTTCTGTATGAATTAAAAATCTACAGACTTTCGTTGAACATAGCGATACATAATTGCGCAGAAGCCCTCAGACGACGCGACGGCGAAGACGACCAGAAGGTTCGGATTGCTCAGGCTATCACCTAATCTCATTAGGTCTACCTACGAATCTCCTTAGTTCATACTTTTTCTACGTTGCTGCTACTCCTTTGGTTTCTTCTCGGCAATCTCGTTAAGACATTTGGTATCGTAAGCCAGATTAATTCCAGTTCATACAACTTGACGTCGTTTTTTGTGGAAACATCGAGCATTTACACAAAAATTATCGAACCGGGAATTTCCGACCCTTTTACTCACAAGACACATTCGAATAGTTATGAATAATTTCCTGTTAACTCTTTATCGTCATGTTGGTCGAATCGACCTGACTAAATTTTGAATGGTTGGCATGGAAATCTATTTGACAAAAACGGACAAATTTTGCACTGAAATAAATAATTTACTATATTTCAAGTAGATTAACGACGGAGTAACCGTAACCACGAATATTGTAACCACAAGTATACAAATTATAACTGCAACAAAATGATTTTCTGCTAACCAATTTTTAAGGTGCAGGCCAGGAGTGGAAACATAGAGTTGACTATACGAAAATAAATGGTTAACTATATTAGAAGTGGCTTAAGAAATCCTCACATTATAAACGCTAAATAAAGTATAATAACTGCAACTATAAATATAACATCTTTAACTAACTAATAATTCAGTGTATCAAGTTTTTAGCTAAAGTTATAATCTCTATCGCTGTAGTTAGCATATTTTCTGGCTCCGGTTACCAATAAAGATCGGGTATTCAGGGTACCGCAATTAATGCCAGAATTTTAAATTAACAAGACATTAACAAGAAGGTCGAAACAACCCAAACTAAAATGAAACGGATGCATGTGATCGTAATAATGATGAAAATGATAACTTAGGGTTAACTGTACGGAAGTAAATGGTTAACTATATTCATAGTGGCTTAAGAAAACCCCACATTATAAAGTAAACCTAAACAAATTTAGTAACGGCAACTATAAATATAACATCTTTAACTAACTAATAATTCAGTGTATCAAATTTTTAGCTGAAGTTATAATTTCTATGGCTGTGGTTACCATATTTTATGGTTCCTATTACCAATAAAGATGGGGTTTCCAAGGTCCCGCAATTTATGCTAGAATTCTAAACGTCATCTTGGTTAACCATAATGGTTAACCATAACTTCTGTCGCTATATAGCAATAACAGCCAAGACATTAACAAGAAGGTCGAAACAACCCAAACTAAGATGAAACGGATGCAAATGATCGTAACAATGATGAAAATGATAACATAGGGTTATCTGTTACTGTACGGAAGTCAATGGTTAACCATATTCATAGTGGTTTAAGAAATTCCCACATTATAAAGTAACCCTAAACAAAGGATAGTAACTGTAACTATAAATATAACTTCTTTAACTAACTAATAATTCAGTGTATCAAATTTTTAGCTGAAGTTACAATTTCTATGGCTGTGGTTACCATATTTTATGGTTCCTGTTACCAGTAAAGATAGGGTTTCCAGGGTACCGCAATTTATGCTAGAATTCTAAACGTCATGGTGGTTAACCATAATGGTTAACCATAACTTCTTTCGCTATTCAACAATAACAGCCAAGACATTAACAAGAAGGTCGAAAAAAACCAAACTAAAATGAAACGGATGCAAATGATCGTAACAATGATGAAAATGATAACATAGGGTTAACTGTACGGAAGTCAATGGTTAACCATATTCATAGTGGTTTAAGAAATTCCCTCATTATAAAGTAACCCTAAACAAAGTATAGCAACTGCAACTATAAATATAACATCTTTAACTAACTAATAATTCAGTGTATCAAGTTTTTAGCTGAAGTTATAATTTCTATGGCTGTGGTTACCATATTTTATGGTTCCTGTTACCAGTAAAGATAGGGTTTCCAGGGTACCGCAATTTATGCTAGAATTCTAAACGTCATGGTGGTTAACCATAATGGTTAACCATAACTTCTTTCGCTATTCAACAATAACAGCCAAGACATTAACAAGAAGGTCGAAAAAAACCAAACTAAAATGAAACGGATGCAAATGATCGTAACAATGATGAAAATGATAACATAGGGTTAACTGTACGGAAGTCAATGGTTAACCATATTCATAGTGGTTTAAGAAATTCCCTCATTATAAAGTAACCCTAAACAAAGTATAGCAACTGCAACTATAAATATAACATCTTTAACTAACAAATAATTCAGTGTATCAAGTTTTTAGCTGAAGTTATAATTTCTATGGCTGTGGTTACCATATTTTCTGGTTCCGGTTACCAATAAAGATGGTGTTTCCAGGATACCGCAATTTATACTAGAATTTCAAACGTCATCGTGGTTAACCATTATCGTTAACCATAATTTCTTTCAGTGTACAGCAATAATAGGATATTAACAAGAAGGTCGAAACAACTCAAACTAAAATGAAACGGATCGGAATGATCGTAATAAGACGCTGCATGGAATAATGAAAATGATAACATAGGGTTAACTGTACGGAAATAAATGGTTAACTATATTCGAAGTGGTTTAACGAATCCCCACATTATATAGTAACCCTAAACAAAATACAGTTACTGCAACTATAAAAATGAAATCTTTAACTAACTAATAATTCAGTTAATCACGTTTTTGCTTCAAGTTATCATTTCTATGGCTATGGTTACCATATTTTCTGATACTGGTTACCAATAAATATCGGGTTTCCAAGGTCCAGGGTCCAGGGTACTGCAATTTATACTAGAATTTTAAACGTCATCGTGGTTAACCATAATGGTTAACCATAATTTCTTCCGGTATACAGCAATAACAGCCAGGACATTAACAGGAAGGTCAAAATAACCAAAATTAAAATGAAACGGATGGGAATGATCGTAATAAAATGCTGCATCGAATGATGAAAATCCCGGGATTCCACGAATTTTCCAAAGCCCAGCTAACACGGGGGCAAAGTAATTTGGAAAATTGCGATCCCCTTAGCCGTGCGTGTGAATACTCGGTCAACCCTGCTGGGAGGTAATCACCACCACCATCACCACCACCACCACCACCACCACCACCACCACTACCACCAACCTTGATACCACAACCACTACACCACCGCCGTCGGTGTTCCATTTCGCGTGTTCCCGAACCAACCATACCCCGCTAACTTTTCAACCCCTAGTTCCATCCCTTTCGTTCTTCGGGCCTCAATTTGGCACGCGGGAAAAGCTGTCGAGGGGGTCGCGGCGCGCTCCTTTCGCGCTCACGTACAAACCAACCCCCCCTTCCTGGAAGACGCACGACAAAACTTACCCTAAGAAGCCTTTAAGAAAGTCTCTGGTGACGGTGGAAGGAAGAAAGGGGTCGCAGTCCTATCTGGTGGGGTTGCTTTTGCTACTTCCATAAAAGAGTTCCGCATGCGCATGAGGATCGCAAAAATTGTGACCCGCCCCCGGTAAACGCCCCCCACTTTGCCTCTCTCTCTCTGGTCACCCCGTTTTCATCCCTTTTTCTCTGTGCACCCCTTCATCCACGAAAACTCACCCTTTTTCCACCCCGCGTTTTATGCGTCTCTCTATCCGTCGTTTTTGGCAACTGACTCCGTGGGCACGCGGTTCTCCCGGCACAAGCCGAAAAATCCTATCCACGTGTTCGCCGTCTCGTGTTACCCCACTGCAACCCCCTAAGACGCTTATAGTCGGCTTGGTATCACACAACGAATGTTACGTTGGTTTTTGTACCTAAATTTCGGATGTATAAGTTCCAGTACGGAATTTCTTTGTGCTAGTTAATGCAGGATGGACGTTTGAAGCCATTTTCTTGGTGTTGACCTTTTTTTTTATCGTCAATTTTTATTTACCGAAACCCATCGATGGGGGTTGATCCGATTTCTCGTTGGATTTTTTTTTTACACTTAGTTTATTCGTGTGACCAAAGTGAGTTTAACGATACCAAAAGGACAGTGATTTTTTACAAGGACTTCGTTTGTTGGTAAAAACTGGTAAGGTTTAATAAATTATATCACCGTATAATGTTTGGGGAGTTTTTGCAATTTTTGAGGTTTGTCGAGCTGGACGTTTGTTCGGACTCTCCATTAACTTCCTCAATTAGAAAAAAATTATAATTGCAGTAAAATTTTAGATAATAGCATTGATTTAGGATGAAATGATTTTTTTGAGGGGTTTCACTAATTGAATATGAAATTTTGTATTTATTTATTTATTTTAATTGTATATATAATCGTATTTTTGTTATAATATTTTAATTCAAATAGCTTATGTTTGAAGTTTAATATTGAAAATATTGAGGTGATTTAAAACAAATCTTTAAATATTAAAAAATTAAATATAAATTACAAATAAAAATGGATTTTAACCATAATTTTGGAAGTTAGAAATTTCTATACATCCATACTTATATTATTAATTCGAAATGTATATTTCAATTTAATTATTTACAATAATTTACCTCTTTCTTAATTGAAATAAATTATATCGCCGCATAATGTTTGGATACTTTTGGCAATTTTTGAGGTTTGTCGACCTCGACTTTTGTTAGGACCCTTCATTAACTTTCTAAATTAGAAAAAAATTCTACTGTCCCCAAAGATAATTGAGGGTCCATCGATAATATATAGTTTCTGAAAATATTATAAATTTTTTTATTCGCTTCCTGTATGGTCTGATTAACAATAACAATAAGAAAGTTTTTTTGTGAAGATTCATATTTCAAACAAATTTGAAATCTTTTGAGAAGAATTCTCCAACTTTCATATTTTGCAATCATTGATTTTACAAAAAAAAAAAAAATATTAAAAATATGATTCTTGGATGAAAATGAAGAGAAAAAATAGTGAAAATTAGAAAATGCACACTCCTTGCTTATTTTCAACTATTAAAAAAATTTTTTGTTACGATGAGCCCAAAATGAAAACGTTCATAAAGAAAAACTTGGAAATGGCAGAAAAAAACAGAATTATTCAATAATCATTTTTATAATTTTTTTAACGATACGCACAGCATTGTTTTGATAAAATTGTCAATATCAGCATTTTGCACTAAATATTTTGAAAGTATATTTTAATTTCTGAAATGCTTCATAATCACGTGACCATTAGAATGTTGCAATATTGAGGCCCAAATTTTTTTCAAGTATATCTATTATTCGACTATAGGAATCTAAATTTTGTTGCAAAATTTTGATTTATAACTAACAAAAACTTGGAAAAGTCCAATATATGAAAACCAATATTTATCCAAAATATGAAAACTTTGACAATTTGAAAAAAACCAATTTGTGAAAAATAAAATATTTTCATGGGACCTAGCATTTCAAATTCTTATATCAAATTTAATTTTCAAAAAAAGAATATCAACACAATAAAATATAAACGGACTGCATGTCACCCACCAACATTTTGGTGAGAAACAAAAGAGTTTTCAATTTATTTTTTCGTTTCCTTTTTGTCAACAAAAAATCCATAATATTCTCCAATGAATTTTGATTCGAGTGTGAAAATTGAATTCAGCAGACTCAGTACAAAAAAAAAGTTCTTTATAATAGAACCAGATGAACGACATAACGATTTTTTGTGAAACCTCGAATTTTATTTTTTTATTTTTTTTATTTGTTGCCAATGAAAAAGGGACGATAGTGAAGCGTGAATCGCGAACATTGCTGGACAATAATCGTCGAATGATGAAAAATCCTCCACGGATCTGATTGGTCACTGAACAGGTACCTACAAGCTTGGCCCCGTTAATTAGTCCAATTAATTTGAACGTAAAAGTGCGTCGATTATTCTCGTGCATTCATCGACGATGATGCCGTGACAATTTGTGACGCAACAGTTCTCCCCTACCAAACACTTCGTGAATGGGCTTCTGAGGGGGTAGATGGACGATGCAGGGGGTGGGGGTGAAACCCCTATTGCACTATGCACGCTCTCTCCCTCTCTCTTTCTCTCTCTCTCTCTCTCTCTCTCTCTCTCTCTCTCTCTGTCTCTCTCTCTCTCTCTCTCTCACTCTCTCTCTCTCTCTCTCTCTCGCTCTCTCCAGGCTCACGCTTGCGGGTCATGCAGTATATCGTTATTGCCGAAAAGGGATTTAACGGTGATGGGAGGGTGAACAATCTGATAGGGAGAGTGCAGTAAAAAAAAATACTCAATCGCCACTATTTCGAGGGCTGAAAATAGGCTGTTTTTGTTGATGGATAAAAAGAGTCCGGTAAAATCAAAGAGGTGTCGAAATAATCGACGAGAAAAAAAACTGTCTCCTATTATATACTATATTATGTATAAAATGAAATTGTTGATTTAAAGGGGCCTGAATTAGAATTAAGGAAATGGCAATTTTTGTAATTTTTTCTCGGTTTTAATAAATAATTTTTTTTTGTTTTTTTTTTTAAACATGTATTGTCATAAATTTTAACATATTGAAATAATTTTGCAGAAGAAAAATGTATCCTTTTTGGTGATTTAATTATTTGAGTTGTATATAATTGCCTCATATGGGAACCTAGGAGATCTATTTCAAAAGATTAGATTCAACAATTTTTTTAGAGAATTAAATAGAAAATTTTTGTCTATGTCGTAACTTTTATGTGAAAAATTTGAATTGCATCTGATTAATGAGCTGACAACAATTTGACTGATTATCGAAAATATTTATACAATTTATTACAACGTAAGAAAAAACGACTTTTGGCTTATAATTGTTGACCCTTCATGAGGAAAAGCTTTTCCAAAATGCACTTTAATTAAATATTTATTCCAATAATTATCCCATTAAAATTTGTACAATTAATTATTTATTATATCTGTTCAATTCGATAAGTAATGCTTTATTTTTTAAAGGCTTGTCGAACGTTATGAGACTTACAGAATCGTGGGAGAAGATTATTTAAGTGTCTTGAAGTTTGACTCACATTACCCGCTCCACGTGAGCAGCATTACCCGAATAACGTTTATCTTTTTTCAAATTGAATTAAAATATACTCGCCCATATTTTAAGATGCAGAAATATATTAAATAAAAGCTCAATAAACATCGGAGACAAAAATTATGGTTATTTATACTTTCAATCGAGATAATTATCGCCAACTCTTTATTGAAATATTGGCAAATTTTTAAATACGTAATTACCTATAAAAATTATTGGCATTACAATAATAACAGTATGATGGTATAAAGTAATTGTCACCTATTTACGCAAAAGAATTTCAAAAGAATAAATAAATAAACAGTCATGGGATTTCTTGTAAATGTGGTGACCCTCATTACCCAATGCTCGTTTCTCCTCGATTCCCGCCCACGCTTAATTAAGCGGCGTCAACGAAACAGTATGTAACTTTGTGAATTCCGATCCAATCGCTTTGAAATTTGCACGTAACATTTATGAGTCATTGCCAAAAGATATGGTTGAAGCAAAAAGTGATTTTTTCCATTTTTGGACTATATATCCTTTGAAGAAAAATACAATGGGTAAATGTGGTGACCCTCATTACCCAACGCTCGTGCCTCCTCGCTTTTCGCCCACGCGTAATTAACCGGCATCGACAAAACAGTCTGTAACTTTGTGAATTTTGATCCAATCACTTTGAAATTTTCAGGGATCATTTCGACGGCAGTATGGAAGAACGTGCTATCTCAAATTGTGCTAGAAGAACGTGCTATCTGAAATTGTGCTAGAAGAACGTGCTATATCAAATTGTGTTATAAGAAGGTGCTATCTCAAATTGTGCTAGAAGAACGTGCTATCTCAAATTATGAGAGAAGAAGGTGGTATCTCCAATTGATCACAATTGATCACAATTAAGTGCTATATCAAATTGTGCTAGAAGAAGGTGCTATCTCAAATTGTGCTAGAAGAACGTGCTATCTCAAATTATGAGAGAAGAAGGTGGTATCTCCAGTTGATCACAATTGATCACAATTGGAGATACCACCTTCTTCTCTCATAATTTGAGATAGCACGTTTTTCTAGCACAAATTGAGGTAGCACGTTCTTTTAGCACAATTTGATATAGCACGTTTTTCTGGCACAGTTTGAAATAGCACGTTCTTCTAGCACAATTTGAGATAGCACGTTCTTCCATACTGCCGTCGATTTATGAGTCACTGTCACAAAATGTAGTTCAGGAAAAAGTTATTTTTTTCGTTTTTACGAATATATACAAGCCCTTGAAGAAAAATACACTGGAAGAACATCCTAGAGATGTTTATAAATTGAAAATAGGCCCCGATAGACGTTGGTGCATTGAGCTTGATGCAGGACAAAGTGGCGAATCGAAAGGCGAGCGCGCGGGCGCGTCGATGAGCAGAAAGGGGGATGTCGAAGCGCGGGATGAAGGCTCAGAGTTCCCATTGTTGCCCATGAGGGCTTAGGCTTATAGGGGGGGTCCGCTACTTACTCTGTCTCGCTCTGTCATTTGGGGGTGCTCGATCCTTTAACTGTTTGCTACAGATACGTCATGATCGATAGTCCACCGTCCGGAAATTCGAAAAAGTGATGCATATACGTTTCCCTTAAATACAAAAATGCACCCCCCCCCCTTTTTCATTTGCCCATCGTATTTTCATTCAGTAACTATTTTCCTTGTTCGGTCAATGATTTTTGTTTTATCTAATTTTTTCAAACCTAGAAACAAATCCAAGTCAACGTCAATGCAATTAAATAAATCCAGATGAAAAAAAATATTTTCCTTAATTATTATATTACGTTATTTATTAATTTAATTAATTATTAACGTAATAAGGAGTAGAAAAGTCCTTTGCCATTTTTTGATATTTTCAATCCCTGAATTGTTATTGATTTCATTAATTATTAACGTAATATTGAGAAGAAAAGTCCTTTGCCTTTGATATTACGTTAATAATTAATTAAATTAATAACAATTGAGGGGTTCGAAATATTAAAAAATGGCAAAGGACTTTTCTACTCAATATTACGTTAATAATTAATTGAATTAATGACAATTCAGGAGTTTAACATATCAAAAAATGGCAAAAGACTTTTCTACTCCATATTTCGTTAATAATTAATTAAATTAATAACAATTTAAAGGGTTCAAATTATCAAAAAATGGCAAAGGACTTTTCTGCTTGATATTATGTCACGAATCTACCCTCTAACTTTAAGAAAAAAAGGAACTAATGTGATTACTTTCTTTAAACTTTTAGTTGAAATAAATTTTGCTCAATTTAAGCCGCATTGGAGAATTTCAATTAATTTTTTTAGATTTTTTTTTGATTCCAGAAGATTTTAGGCCTTAACATTCCCAAAATTAGACTTAAATTTTAGAAACCGGTTTTATAAACATTTATCATTATCTGATCGTGTTCTACAAGCCAGCATGAAATTTGTAGAAGGAAAATATTCATTGTGATAGATTTTATTCAATTATTGACTGTTTTATGACTAATTTCGATGAGGTATTTCCCTTCAGTTCTTTTTCAAAAATAAATCGCCATTTCTGATTTTCCTGATTCAGAGGTTATGTTATTCTTCTGCAGATTTTCCATCACCGCACGGATTTTTTTTATCCAAAGAAAAAAGGTGGATGGTGGTAATTTTTCAATAATATCTGTGAGTAATAATCTAAATGATGATACAAATTCATTCGAAGAAGAAAATGCGCAAGGAATTGGTTAAATTCGACAAAAATTCAAATTATTTTTGGAAAAAACTGGACGTAATAACCGCTTAATATATATTGACGTAAAACAGCTGATACTGTCAAAAATGAATTGCTGAGATAGTTTGTCTTGATAAAGAACACATATTATGTTTCATTATGGAAAAAATTTTCAACCCTTGAAATAAATGCAAGTCAACGTCAATGCAATTCAATAAATTTAGATGAAAAACATATTTTCAGTATACTTTAGATTTAAGTATATTTTTTTCACAGACTTGTATTTATTTTTATTTTTATTATCTTATTATTATTTTTTTTGTTTCCTCATAAGGGAAGCTTTGTTTTCGTGAAAAAATTTTTATTCGTAATTCTCATGACATTATGTTCAAAATGTCCCAAAACGTCAAGAAATCAAATTTTGAAAAAATGTCCGGACGTCAAAATGGATATACCTGAAAAACGGTTTAAGCGATCGAGTTGAAATTTGGTATGTAAGTAGATCATCCCTCTCCCTTTATTCAGTGCAAATTTTTTTTGAAATTGCAAAATAATTGTCAATTTGGCGGAAATTTGAATTTTTTCTAAAATGTTTGTGGGTCGTCTAACTTTCGTAATTTTGCAGTTATCACACTGAAATCTTATGTGCAGATACACTTCATAATAAGGACGGTTGGGATTAAAGTTGGAAAAAATTCCTCAAGAGGTTTGGTTAAAAAAAGAAAAAAAATGCGCAAAAAATTTGTAGGTTCTCTAACTTTTGTAATTTTGCATCTATCGAGCTTAATTTTTTTGTAACGTATATTCAATAACAATGAAAAATGATACCGAACTTCATAAAAATCGCTTGAGAGGTTCAGTTAAAAAAAAATTTTGAAATTTTCAAAAAAAATTTGTCAACGCTCCAACATTGGTATTTTTAGAAGTATCGAGCTAAAATTTTTTGCACAAGTACAATAGATGATAAGAATGGTTAGGGTTGAATTTGGTGGAAAACACTCGAGAAGTTCGTACTCAAAAAAATTTTGAAATTTTCGAAAAATACTTGTTAACACTAAGTTTCCTAATTTAGCAGCAATCAAGTTTACTTCTTTAGTACCAATATATTGGACGACGAAAATAATTAATAATGTAATTGAACGGAATTGCTAAAAGATCATGCAAATTTGAAATTTGCACATAGCTTCTTCATTTGTTTCCATCGTTCATGAAGCTTCCTCTATGAGGAAGCCATGATAATAAACTACATGTCATAAAGATGGTCAAGGAAGTCCTCATAAAGGAAACTTGACGAACGACGAAAAAAATTAGGAAGCTTATGTACAAATTTCCAATGTGCATGATTTTTTTAATTAATTTTTTTTATTAACCGCTGAGATAGTTTTTCAGTACAAAGAACACATGTTATGTTTCATCATGGGCAATTTATCAACAGCTGTTTGTAGAAATGATGTCTAACCCTTCAGCACTGATTCGACTTGTTTACAGCGTTTCAACCCCCTCAACCCATGTAAATTGGCCCGAAAAAAATACAAGAAAATTAAGTCCATCTTTCACAACGTTCACTATCGATTTCAGAGTTGACGATATTTTCAAAAAAGTTTGTTTCATTTCTCAGCGATGGACACTATTTTTCTTCCTCGGTTCCACGAGATTGGATTCGTCAATTGCGCTTTTTATATATTGATAAAACTCAGAACTACCCTCTTCCCTCTGAACGGGGACGGAAGTGACGCCACCCTTCTCTTCGTTTATTTTTTTTTTCGCATCGAGATAACTAGTTCAACAACTCACGACGAGGATACAGACTATATATTATATATGTACATGAGGTATTCCATATCAAGCCGACCAATCCGAGGACCCGACCATTTATGATTTTGTTGAAAATTTTCCCTTTTTTTGTATGTACTAAAAGCAGTCTCTCAGAATTTTATTAGATTTTTGTCTCAACCCAATCAACCACAATAAATTGTTCAAAATTTGACACAATTTTTTTTCAAATGCTCATAACTTTCTTAAAACCGGAGATATCAAAATAATACAAAAGATCATTATTTTTCCGCCTTGAGCTCCAGTTTTATAAAAAAAATACAAAAAAAATATCGATATTCATTTTCATATGTTTTTTGAAGTTTTAAACACAAAATTTTTTTTTTCTCAACTTGGACCCTTTTCATTTTTTTGAAAAAATGCAGCACTTTTTAAAAGACATTTTTACAGATACTAAAAAATTGGCAGCTTGTGCTTCTCATAACTTGTATTTTTTTTCTATCTTTTATCGCGTGTGAACTAAGGAATCGTGTTTCCTCCTTGAAATTAAAAAATAGGAAAAAAAATACAAGTTACGAATATCACAAAGTGCCAATTTTTTAGTATCTGTAAAAATGTTTTTTAAAAAGTGGTGAATTTTTTCAAAAAAATAAAAAGGGTCCAAGTTGAAAAAAAAAATTTTGTGAAGTTTGAAACGCAAAATATTTTTTTTTCAACTTGGACCCTTTTTATTTTTTTGAAAAAATTCACCACGTTTTAAAAGACATTTTTACAGATACTAAAAAATTGACAGTTCGTGATATTCATAACTTGTATTTTTTTTTAAATTCGCAGTTTGTGATATTCATAACTTGTATTTTTTTCTATTTTTGAAATACAAGTTATGAATATCACAAACAGCCAATTTTTTAGTATCTGTGAAAATGTGTTTTAAGAAGTGGTGAATTTTGTCAAAAAAATAAAAAGGGTCCAAGTTGAAAAAAGAAAAATATTTTGTGAAGTTTGAAACGCAAAATTTTTTTTTTTCAACTTGGACCCTTTTTATTTTTTTGAAAAAATTCACCACGTTTTAAAAGACATTTTTAACAGATATAAAAAAATTACAAGTTTGTGATATTCATAACTTGTATTTTTTTCTATTTTTTAATTCAAGGAGGAAACACGATTCCTTAGTTCACACGCGGTAAAAAATAGAAAAAAAAATACAAGTTATGAGAAGCACAAACTACCAATTTTTTAATATCTGTAAAAATGTCTCTTAAATCGTGGTGAATTTTTTCAAAAAAATAGAAAGGGTCCAAGTTGAAAAAAAAAATTTAGTGTTTAAAACTTCAAAAAACGTATGAAAATAAATATCAATATTTTTTTGTATTTTTTTTATAAAACTGCAACTGAAGACGGGAAAAAATGATCTTTTGTTTTATTTTGATATCTCCGGTTTTTAAAAAGTTATGAGCATTTGAAAAAAAAATGTGTCAAATTTCGAACAATTTATTGTGGTTAGTTGGGTTGAGACAAAAATCTAAAAAAATTCTGAGAGACTGTTTTTAATAAGTACAAAAAAATAGAAAATTTTCAACAAAATCATAAATGGTCGGGTCCACGAATTGGTAGGCTTGGTATGGAATATCTCATATAGTATGGGGAAGGAAAAAAGTTAGGGGTGGTTTTTCGTCGTGTGGCGCGAGAGAACAACCCTCTCTCAGTATCGCGACGCTTCTTCTTCTTGAACCCCAACTCGGGGACGGTGGACGCCGCGTTTCTCTGCAACAACCCCTATATTCCTTCACGCGCTAAACGCAAGTACACGAGAAAAAAGGGGGCTGCACTCCCTTGCTTCCTTTGGTCGTTCCTCATACTACGAGTATCTCTTTGTTTTCACTTCTTCGGGGTTTCAGTTTCGTTCGGCAGTCCACCGAGAAAACGTATACCGTCGTTTCTCGTCCAAGTTTTCTCTCTCACCGAGGGACTCTCTTATTTTTTTAGATCCTTATTTTTTTACGGTAAACGACGATGAAATTTTCTTAATGTCATCGACAATTCATATAGATCCAAGTGGACTCGTTATCGAAAAAATTTCACGGCTTCGCCGGACACTCTTTCATTGTTCTTCGTACTTTCCCGTGCTGTACCTTTTTCTCTTGTTAGTCCTTCGAATAATGGGGCATTCGTTGGAAAAATAAAGTGAAAGGAAATTGCAGTAAAAAGGGTCTCAAGATGGTCGACTCCAGCTGTAGAAATATATTTGGTATCTATTATAATTTTTCATATCGATCCGGTGAAATCAATGAGATTCATCGGGGTTGATTGGGGGTAGATTTGACGCTGGTTAAAGTTGGAGGATCGATATCAGTTTTTTTTTTGGATAAATATAAAATAAATAAAAAATTGTTTATATTTGGGGTGATCACGACAGTTGTATTTATATGGTTTTTATTCCTCATAAAGGACGCTTTGTTTTCGTGAAACGCTTTATTTTCGAGATTTTTATGCGAATGTGTTCAAAATGTCCCAAAACATTGAGAAATCATATTTAAAACAATGTCCGGATGTGTGTGTGTGTGTGTGTGTGTGCGCGCGTGTGTGTGTGTGTGTGTGCGCGCGCGCGTGCGTGCGTCTGCGTATGCGCGTGCGTGTGCGTGTGCGCGCGCGTGTGCGTGTGCGTGTACGTGCGTGTCCGTATGTGTGTGTGTGCGTGTGTATGTATCCTGAGTTTCAGATATAAATATTTAATAACTCGAGAACGCTTCGAGATATCGAGCTGAAATTTAGCGCATTTGTGAAGCACAAATTGCTGTTCATTATGAAAAAATTTTGTTTTAATTCTAACGGGTGTTTAGATTATTTTATCGACTTTTTTGTTTTTGCAAAAATGGCGTAAACGCTCTAGCTTTTGCAATTTTTAACATATTGCCCTCAACCTTTGTACAGAATTAATGTAGCTATTAAGGTTGTTTGGTATTGAATTAGGCAAAAATCGATTGAGAGATTAAATTTTTTTGAAAAATAGCGTGAACCTTCCAACTTGGACAATTTCGAAGATATTGCACTGAAACTTTTTACAGAAGTAGTATAGCTAACAAGGCTGCTTGCTATTGAATTTGGCGAAAATCACTCGAGCGATTAAAATTTTATGGAATTTTGAATTTTTTGAAAAATAGCGTAAACGCTCTAACTTGTATAATTTTCAGGATATTGCACTGAAACTTTGCACAGAGCTAAATATAGCTATCGAGGTTGTTCGTGATCAAATTTGGCAAAAATCGATCAAATGATCAAAATTTTATCAAATTTTTTTTTTTTTGAAAAATAGCGTAAATACTCTAACTTCGAATATTTGCGAGATATTGTACTGAAATTTTGTACACATTCAAAATAGTGATCAAGGTTGTACGCTATTGAATTTGGCAAAATTCAAATTTGCCAAGAAGTAAATTTGTAAGAATTTGGCAAATTTGCACATTGATCACTCATGTTTTTCGATAGTTAACAAAGCTTCCTTTACGAGGAAGCGAAATTCAATCACCATACTTTGTGATAAAGGAAGATGTGTGAACTATGAATTTATAATTGTGGTTATCCAATTTTATGTGTCGTTAAGATTACTATAAAGTGTGAGGACACCTGGACTAACATAATTTATCATAAAATTTATCGTTCACTATAATTCTTCCAATATATGTTTAACGATTTATACAGAATTAATAGATAGTATTTTCATATTAAATTTTTTTTTACTTAAAAATTTTGATATGCAATGAAATGATTGTTCTTCTTTTATAAAGTGCCGCCGTCGCTGCATGTCCAATTGGGGCAAGTTTTGGCAACTTGGATAATCTAAAGTAAAAATTGAAACTTAGTATAATAATGAAACTTTCCCATGATCGGAAGCTTTTTGGAAATTTTGAAAATTACAAAAATGCCAAACATCAGAAAAAATCGATTTCCGACCAAGAAACCCCAGTTTATTAATTTGTTGTTAACAAATAAATGGACATATTGCAAAATAATCCGATCATACGATACAAACGTTATAAACTATGCTGTGTCCAAATTTGAAGTAAATCCGAAAAGTAAATCTTGAGGTACTCCTTTCAGAATACATTTCCACGAGAAAAACACAAACTAAAAAAGAGGGTCGGCTAAAATCTATATTTTCCGTGTACTCAATGCACCCCTTATCGCAGTAGGGGGGTTTTTCACAAAAGTCATCATAATTCGATTATTTTTTTAAATTTTTACCAACTCTTTGTTGCAAATTAAAATAAAGATCCTAAACCATAAAGCAATCCAATAAAAAAACAATTAAAAACATTTTTAGTTCCTGCAGACTCCTTCAGAAGACATTTGATACTTTCAAATTCGAATCAATTTTATTGAATATTTATTTTTGCATTGTGCTTGGAAAAAACAAATTTTTATTTTCCGAATCGATGCAAAAATGGTCATAACCATAACCTATATCGATTATTCACCTTTCCAACCCCAAACCAAAACCCACAATTTATTAATTTTAATAATTTATTAGTTTATTACAACATTTATTAATTTTTGCCAAGCACCCTTTTCCCATTGCTAACATACGCTCGCGCTATGTATTACACAGTGCGCACTGTACAATTACACAGATTATGCTTAACGATTGTCTCTTGGCTTTTTTTCTTTCATTTTCATAATCTTCCGGATGAAAAGGGAGAAGGAAGTATAACGAGGCTCGTTATCGTCGCGGACAGCGAATCCGGTGGGCCTTTCTATCGTCGACGGTCTCTCTGCTTCCGCGACCCCGTGACGGGATTGGAAACCGGAGAAGACTTCTGAAGAGATCCACGACCTGAGAGCCGTTAATCGACAGTCACGCCGGAGGACCAAGTCGACGCTTAAGCAGGGTGGTAAAGGCGGATGGAAGAAAGAGGGAGCGAAAGGAAAGAGAAAAAGGTAGAGAGAGAGAGAGGGAGATAAAGGTACGGGGGTGTGGATACAACCTCCAGGGTGGTGATGTTTTTTCTGTCCTCGTCATCGCCCACTATACTGTCAACTGCCTCGGATATCGAGAACCGAAACAGCGAGGAGCGAGAGGAGTGCACCGTTTGTTGGCTACAGTAGGAGGAAGAAGGAAATAAATACGGGGGGATGAAGGTGGAGGAGGGTGGATTATAGAAGAGGACGAGAATATTGTGAAAATCGTGGAGTGAAAAGCCACGAGAGCGAAGTGCGACGGAGATAAAAGAAAAGAGTGGAAAAGAGGGAGCGATACAGAAGGGCGAGGAGAAGGAGGAGGAGGAGGAGGAGGGGTGAGAGGGTGGATATAGTAGCAAAATATTAACGAGTGGGTAAGAGTACTGAAGAGGGTGGAGTTAGAGGGAGACGGGATATATTTTTCCCCACCAAGCTCCGGAAAAAGCATCCCCCACCATCGACAGGGCGCGGGCTTTGGAAGAGTCGTCGAGACGAATAGCGGGAATCGGGCAGAGGGGGATGGTGGCTACGGGGGTGCGAGGGGCAGGGGTTCACGGTGGCTGGGGGCATCGCGGCCTCAAAAATACACCGCAACCACACCGCGCGGCTCCACCACAGAAGCCGCCACACCACCTTCCACCGCTTCCGCCACCACGACCTGCCTAACTGCCTCTTCTGCTCGCGCTGTGCTTTCCGCCGTCCGCCAACTTAACCGAAACGAGACCGCGCGTTACCGAGTTTCAAACACCCTATTTAACCTTATGCATTCCATGCTTTCAACCGAGTTGTAATGCGAGACCGATGGGCCTAAATTGCCACAAGAAACGTCGAACAGTGATAGTTTCATCGTGAGAAAGTGTCGAAAGGACGTTCATCAAGTGATGGGCATAACTTGTGTATTCCATACTTCTAATCAAGTTGTAATGCCAGACCGATGAGCCTACAGTTGCAAGAAAATAACCACAAGCATCGACGAACAGTGAAAGTTTAATCGTGACAAAGTCGTCAAGAGGACGTTCATCAAGTGATCGGAATAACTTCTGCATTCCATACTTTATAATCAAGTTATAATGCCAGACCGCTGAGCCTACAGTTGCCAGAAAATAGGCACAAGAAATGACGAACAGTGGTAGTTTCATCGTGAGAAAGTTGTCGAGGTGAATCTCGTCAAGTGATCGGAATAACTTTGTCTCATCAGTGGTAAAGTCGTTTTTATCACTGATCACGTATGTGTATGTTTGTTTGTGCATATTTTCTCTGGTTAACTTGTGGTAATGTGACGAAGGTCAGTTGATTTTTGTACGGAAACTAGAAATCGGTGATGGGACCGGATAATCGTTCGCCAACTTGGTTGAATTTCATCAAAGCGAAGTGAAGTGATTGTAGTTTATCTAACTGTGATTGGGCAAAAAGCTACCATCCCGTTGGTTTGTTGAACAGAAGTGAATGAAGTGAGTTTGTTGAATTGGGAAACCATTCGAGTGAGTTGATGTCGTTGAGTGGAGAACCGGAACATCAGATACACAAGAAGAGGACCCGCGTTTCGCATGATTGATTATCGCATATCGTAGAGTTAACCTCTGCTTCGCAACCAAAATTGGTTACCGAAAGTTCGCCAGAAGTTTGGTGATGATGAGAGTCAATCATCAGAGAGAAATCTCAACCCGCAGATCATATCGAAAGTTCAATAATGGATTTTAATAATCGACGGAAAGTTCTCGATGCACTTTATCGTTGTTGTAATTGTGGGGAATAAGCTTCTGACTTCAGTGTCATCGGAATCCCGAGATCGCGTTGGTTTTTGACCCTGTCCACGAGTGACTTGACGTGCAAAGACCATGAGCTGAAAATCTGTTGGATCGGTTCACGGTGACAAGTTGGGCCAAACGTGCCTTGATGACTGTGATAAAGCTTAAATGCACTTACCGATCAAGATAATCACAATCGTATGATTATTGAAGGCGCGGGCCAGTGCAATTTCTTACCGAAGACTTCAGGTGCGAGAAAAAGTCCAGATGCTCGACATTCAGGGCTGAATGATTCGAGGCAAACGAATCGTCAAACACGATTGGGTGAACAAACCTTAAGGGGTCCCTTGCAGGCGGTTAAAGGCATATAAAGATCGAGAGATAGAGAGAGAGAGAGAGAGAGAGAGAGAGGGAGAGAGAGACAGAGGAGACACGGAATAAACGATACGGAGGCCAACAAACGAATCAGTCTTTAGATTCCAATAAAACGAATTTTCTCCGCGACTTGGCATTCGAGAGTGACGCTAAGGATAAGAAGGCGAAGAGAACAAGAAGAAGAATTTGCAAACGGATGCTACTGCTCACGGTGCCGAAGCACCGTCATGGGATAATGAAATAAGGATCAAAGGATCGGCGAGGGCTGGCTTTCACTGAGGGAAACCTAGAACTCAGCCCTCGGTCCCCTTATCCTTCTTCTTCGTCTTCTTCACTCCAACGGAGCCGGAATCGTTTTTTTTCTTCTTTTTTCTTTCTCACTGACAACTACAAACCTAATTCCACCGTTGCAGGGGGATTGATGGCGGACTAACGGGGTGTCGTGTCGTTTGCGGATCGTCGCGATTGGGGAACAAACCTCTCGGAGGGTGTTAAATAGGTGTTTGTTTCATCACTTTATTTCCGTCGTGTTGTCGAACGTTATTTCGAAAAGTGTTCCGAGATTTATCCGTTTAAAACAGTTCGTGGATCAGACTCGCGGCTTTGACGGATCGACAGAACAATTTGACGAAGTTAAGAGGCCTCTTCAAGTTCGTCAAACTTATGGTTTTCGTTCGTCGGAAGTCACAGCCTTGAAGGGTTGAATTTCCTTACAAAGTGACTTTGCCAGTCAGGGATTCATTTCCCATGACAAATCCTCTGCGCGACGTTCGACCGGAGGACGGTCCTCTGGGTCTGGAATATCATTCTGATCCAAGAGTCGCCCGTACGAATCATCGGCAGACTCTGCAACCATCGACCCAAATCGCTGGTGCGAGACTCCGGAAGACAAGAGGATCATCCTCGAGAAGAAGAATGCACCTGACCAATGAGACAACTGTACAAGAGTCGAATCAAAGTTCCGCCAATGCGAACAATCATATCTCTGAATATGCCATCACCGCCGAATTGCTCGCCGAGAGGACACTCGATGGATTGCTGGCCGAACATCCTGGTGAACTCATCCGGACAGGTGAGCGAATTTGGGGATAAGGTTTCTGTGATGTAGATTTCTGCCATTTGGAATTTAGATCCTTCAAACATGTTTATTTGAAAATAGGAGCCTTCAGATTGGAATCTATCGTTTGAAATGAAAGTTTAAAATGAAAGAAAGTTTAAAATGACAAGATGTTGGTCCAGATCCGGGACAAGCGGAGGGTCTAAATTCTGACTCCGTCATTGGCACTTTTGCCATTGTTATCATGAAATGGACGTTTCGAATTTGGGATTGTTTGAAAGAATAGCAAATTCGCGACGTTCGAAAATTAGATTAAATGCCTCATAGTGCTTTGTACTCGTCGTGCAAAAGGTTGTCCACATGTGGTCTGCACTGTTCTGCCGCCTCATTGGCGATCCAACAAGACCCTGCCGATAGCGTTTAAAGTCCTGGCGCTGGGTGACATCGACGACGGCACCCTGGTCACCGTTTGCGCTGGTAACGATGAGAATTGCTGCGCCGAGCTGAGAAACTCAACGGCATTTATGAAGAATCAGGTTGCCAAATTCAACGATCTGAGGTTCGTGGGAAGGAGCGGCCGCGGTGAGTTTCCATTGTGAAATACTTTTGTCACGACCGAAAGATTCAAGAAATTCTACTTGAAATAGAAAATATAGTGCATGCCAAATGAATTGATTAATTGATTGATGAAATGAACTTAAAATGAACGCAAGTACTTTGGTCTTCTCGCATATTTTGGGATTGCTGAAGAAACATATCTGTTTGACGTTCATCGAAGTTGCAAGATCTATCTGATAGGCAATTGATGTTTTATTAACGTTGGTAATAGACTTAGGAATCATCAATCGCATTGTTCTATCTTGTTCTCGTTGTCTGAAAACCCCAAGAACACGTAAGAAGGTTCTCAGTCGTCTTTATGGCTTACACAATCTGCTGAATGATTTATGGACGTTAGGCTTAGGATACATTAAGGTACTTCAGTTGGGTGGACAAGCTAATGGTGGGTCGTAGCGACGTCGCGAAGTAAAACGTAGGCCAAGGGCTACGGCTAAGGTTTTTCTTTGGTCTCAAACCAAAGTCACCCTCCGTCCCGTGGGTCACACTGCCAAGTACCTTATTCCATTCTCATTTTTAATTCAATCACGGAGCAAATACGTCACGATGGGAAAGAAGAATTTCCATTTGGTCCGCTCATTGGTACGTCATCATTACCAAATGGCAAGGCCAAAGGAAAATCCCACGAGGGAAGCTCTCCTCGACGTATATGGAGATTTTTAATTCCCAAGGCTCCTCTCGTCCCACTGTGGATCGACTCAATAATTCACGATGTCGTTGCCCTTGGTATCCTCCTTTCCTCTTAAAGAACGAGTCCTCGTCTCACCTTTTACCGGAGGAAAGGTCCTTTGGCGAATAAAAGTGGTGGCAAATGTAAGGTTTGGGTTGTTAAAAGTCCTGTTCGGAAAACCATCTTGAATAATTTGGTCTGGTAATCGAAAAAAGACGCTCAAGTTTGGCGTACGCAATTTCAGGATGAACGGTACAATCGACTGGAACTATATCTGACAATTTTTTATTCAACAATATTCTTACATATAATCGTCAATAATACTTCCATTCAAAATAACTATTTATTTTAGACTCTTGGAATTTGTTGGTGTACAATTATTTTGTTTAAGCTCTTTAATGTTTACGGTGATTTTCCTTAAGGCGAAATTCTGGTCTAGAGACATATATTTTGAGCGTTTGGTCGAGTTCGGTAAAAAAAAAACAAAAAACATTTTTAACTTTTTTTTTACAACATATTTATTAATGTTTCGACATTAAGAAAAAAAAATGTTGAGAAAAAAAAATTAACTAAGTTATAAGCTGGGAAAATTAAGGCTAAAAAAGGGTGTGCTGACATAGTTGCAACCCTTCTAGTCATCGGATTTCAAAATTTCCTTTTGAGGATATATTCTTAAAGGTTTAAATTTTAAGAATATGCAAAAAAAAATGATTTTTTCAAAATTTTAGATCAGAATACCGCCTTAAAGTTATGCTCCGACGTGACGGGCGTAGTTGCAGCGTCACTAAAATAGCTATAACGACGTAAATTATTAGAATTTCAAAATTCCCTTTCGAGGATATATTCTCAAAGGCCTAAACTTTAAGAATATGCAAAAAAAGTTTTTATTGCACTCCGTGCGATACTATTTCAAAATTCTGGATGCTATGTGTGTCTAAAATAACGGGTAAACTTTTTAGCCAAATTGGCTGAATCGTTTTTAGTCAGACCTTCTCCGAAGTTTCGAAAACGTAGTTTCGAGAAAAACGCCCTCAAAGTTTTGAGAACAGATTTTGTATACAAAAATTATACTTACATTAATCAGCTATGCCTCTTGCATAGCGTAATCCTTCCGATTCCTGAAAGTTATCTCAAAGCTCCCTTCTTTTCTTCGAGAGATTTACACTTTCTGGTGATTGCCAAACCTTAGTAATTAGTCATTTTTAATATTAACTTATTAGTTATTAGCTCGCTTCTTTTGGCTATAACTTTAAAAACATTTTAAATTGCGGTCTAAAACTTTTACAGTACATTTTTAAGATGTTTATCTTGCGGAAAATGTAAAAAAAAATTGTTTTTTTGAACCCGTCACAGTGGGCTCATCTAATGACCTTAAAAGCTCATCTAATGACCTTAAAAGGTCATTGGATGAGCAACCAATAATGATGATGGTCACCATGTACCACTAGTTTACGCCGCCCTTAGATAGTTTTTTTCATTGGGGGTGGATTTTTAATGACATCTTACTGGACTAACCAATTTTTCACTCATGGATCTCAACGCAGTCCATACTTTACGTTGCTAACTTGCTAAATTCATCAATCAGGGGCGCCTCCTTGTTGTCGACGTTTTGAGACTTTTCATCCCTCCAGTACCATCGCGAATTTCAAGGGAATATAGCTATCACCATCTATTTTGCGGTCTTATCACAGAGGAAGAGCGGTAGGAAGTTGGCCTGAGAGATTCCAGAGTTGGACCATACTGATTCTTGATGCTACGCGGTGATTCCGCGGATGATGCACGGTACGCACGAGAAACAAGTGGATGGGTATAAGCCGCTTTGGTTTCCATGGTAGTAAGCCCTCATTACTGCATTACGATCACAATCCCCCTCTCCCCGGAATCCCCAATACCCACTCGTACAACCAACGGAGTGTTCGTTTCGGAAAATGGTCCGAATGCAGAGCCCGTACGTTGCGTTGAAGGCAAAACGGCGTTTTGATGCGGCAAACGGGAATAGTCGTGATAAGTGGACAAATCAGAGAACCAGAAGAGATGGATTGAATGGATTGTCATTGTTTCCAATAATTTTGCTTCCTCATAAAGGTAGCTTTGTTTTCGTGAAAACATTGTTTTTCGCGATTTTTATGCCAATATGTTCAAAATGTCCTAAAACATCGAGAAATCATATTTAGAAAAAATGTCTGGATGGATGTGTGTGTGTGTGTGTATGTATGTATCCTGAGTTTCAGATGTAAATGATTAATAACTCGAAAACGCTTCGAGATACCAAGCTAAAATTTGGCACACTTGTCGAGCACGAATTGCTCTTCGTTATGATTTTTTTTTTCAAATTATAACGGGTGTTCAGATTTTATCGACTTTTTTCGTTTTTGCCAGAATGGCGTAAACGCTCTAGCCTCTGTAATTTTCGAGATATTGCACTCAAATTTGGTACAGAATTAGTATAGCTATAAAGTTTGTTTGGTATTGAATTTGGCGAAAATCCATCGAGGGATTAAAATTTTATGAAATTTTGAATTTTTTGAAAAATCGCCGAAACGCTCTAACTTGCGTAATTTTTAAGATATTGTACTGAAAATTTGTACAGAGGTAATATAGCTATGAAGGTTGTTCGCTATTAAATTTGGCAAAAATCTATCGAGGGATTAAAATTTTATGAAATTTTGATTTTTTTGAAAAATAGCGCAAGCGCTCTAACTTGCACAATTTTCAATATATTTCACTGAAACTTTGTACAGAACTTGTATAGCTATCAACGTTGTTCGCTATTAAATTTGGAAAAAAATCCATCGAGGGATTAAAATTTTATGAAATTTTGAATTTTTTGAAAAATAGCGCAAGCACTCTATCTTACACAATTTTCAATATATTTCACAGAAACTTTGTACGATACTTGTATAGCTATCAAGGTTTGTTCACGATCAAATTTGGCGAAAATTGATCGAATTTACACATTGATTACTAATATTTTTCAATAGTTAACAAAGCTTTCTTTATGAGGAAGCCAAATTTGATCGCCATACCGTGTGTTAAAAGAAGCTATGTGAACTATGGATAAAGATGAGGAAGCAATGTGCAAATTTCAATTTGCAGGGTGTTTATTTTGTCGACGTGAGCTGTTGAAACAAGTTCCAGGAAATTATTTTCAAAATTGACCGTTGTTTTTAGTTGAAATAAGATTAAAAAATTTAAGCGATAGTGATGTGAAAACATCTTTAGCTAGGTCGATTTTTTCTGACGATTTAGAGAAACGTTTGAAATTAATTTTTTTAAATCACGAAATAAGGTTTCTCACACATTCGGATAATTCGATTCGAAATTCAATTCGAATTATTCAATTCGATTCGTCTCGAATAATTCGTAAATTTGAATTTTTGCACACCCCCAAATACTAGTGAAAAAAGAGACTATGTTAATGCAATGGCTGTTTATAAAGAAAACCTAAATCAATATTTGCATTGTCGAAATTATTGAATAAATTAATGTCAGTAGGTGAAAATAAAGCTAGGTTTCAGAAGGAGGAAGAAAAATAGTCATCGATCATAACAATAAAAAATTCTCAGTATATTTGGAATATATTAGCATAAAAATCTTCTATCTTTTCTATCACAAAATAAAAAATTGATTTGTAAAATAAAAACACTGGGTTCCCCAGAAATGGTGTAAATTATTTACTGGGAAATGAAAAAAAAAAAAAAATGTAAACAGTCGGTGAGGAACTATTGTCAGTGGTGGTGGTGCCAATGGAGCTTTTGTTCTGTAGCCAGACGTTTACAGAACAGATATAAAATTTATGTTGTTTGCTCGGTGAGAGATTTTGAGGGTGGTAAAGGGCTGTTTGGTGGAGTCGTTTTACCCCTAGTTATTGCTACCCTTATCATTTTTCCACAGTCATTTTGTTTAGCAAAAAATGAGCCAGTCACTGGCCACATCGAATTACGATTCTCTAAAAAATTTAATACTAATCGTTTTTGTTATTTAGTTCAATTGTGTGAAAAATTTAGATCGATCGATGCAACATTATGAAAGCTACGGCGTTCAAAAGCACTTATAGAAACTTTTAATATTTTTTTTTAAAACAACCCTTCAAATGATTCTTTTCAAATTAAGTATTGTTCATAATATCATTAAGTGCATCTGCATAAAAAGTTTGAAGTCAAAAAATGAAAACTAAAAAAGTTTAAGCATTTGCAGACTTTTTGGGGAAAATAAAAATACACACATTCAGACACTATTGAAAAATGTCTCAAAATTTTGGGACACTAAAAATTTTGGTATAAAATCCCCGAAGAAAGATCGTTCATGAAAAAAAACTTCCTCAATCAGTAAGTAAAAGTTTGAAGTCAAGAAATGAAAAATTAAGAAAGTTTAAGCATCTGCAGACATTTTGGGAAAAATAAAAATACATACATTCAGAGACTATTAAAAAATGTCGCAAAATTTTGGGACACTAAAAATTTTGGTATAAAATCCCCGAAGAAAGAATGTTCATGAAAAAAGTTTCCTCAGTGAGAAAGCAGAAAAAAATGGCAAAAGAGATAATCGACTTTGGTTGAAAAAATCGAGCAAATTGGAATTTGCTGCATCATGATATCGCGACACTTGTTGCTGGTGTGCTTCATGAGCTGAGAACGAACCTCGTACTTTTTTCTCAAAATTTAACCCTGATCATTTTTGCCATTCAATGTATTTGTGCAAAAAATTTAAGCTCGATGCTCCTTAAACGCGAATGCTGGAGCGTTAGCAAACATTTTTTGAAATTTTCAAAATTTTTTTTTAACCAAACCTCTCAAGTGATTTTTCTGAAATTCAGTATTATTCTTCATTACTATTGAATGCATCATCACAACAAAAATCTGCTTGGTAGGTGCAAAATCACGAAAGTTAGAGTACTCAAAAACTTTTTGCGAAAAATTAGAATTTTTTTAAAAACCGATCTTCCAAAGCGATTTTTCCTATATTCAATCCCAACCATCCTTATTACAAAGTATATCTCCATAAAAAAATTTAGCGTGATAACTGAAAAATTACGAAAGTAAGAGCACCCCCAAACATTTTGCAACAAATTAAAAGTCCCGCCAAATTGACAATTAATTTGCAATTTTGAAAAAATTTGCACTGAGTAAAGGGCCGTCATCGATTTACTTGTATATCAAATTTCAACTCGATCGCTTAAAGCGTTCTCCAGATATGTCCATTTTGAGGAATGACATTTATATCACTCAGTACAATAATGGACGCTTTTACGTCCGCAAGCGGACGTGAAAACGTCCATATTGCACCTCGTGATATAAAATATCGTACATCACTCGGCGTAAAAACATTTTCTGACTCGTGTGATTGCAAGACTCGCCTTTGGCTCGTCCTGCAAACTCACAGTCGTCAGAAAATGTTCTTAAGTCCTCGTAATGTAATGTAATGTACTATTTTTCAAAATGTCATTTTTCGAAGTTTTGGGATATTTTGAACATACTGAGATGAAAATCTTTAAAAAAAAAGTCTCACGAAAACAAAGTTTCTTTTCTAAGGAAGCAAAATGAAATGAAAACGAGCTCTTACACTAAAAAAGAATCGTATGAGTGGAACATTGTGAAACGAAGAAATATGCAAAGTTTTATTTTGACAATTCTCTCATGTAATTTATTTTGAAGCTCGCTGAACCCAAACCCGAAGCGAAACCCACTAAATGACACGCCGGGCATTGACAATGGCGGACATATTTTTTTTCAACTGAAAAAGAGTCGCGACGATACATTCGACGTGAAATTCGAGTACTTACCAGCGAATTGGACGGTAAAAAAGGTACGAGGTACGAGGTACTATATATCCGCTTGCGCTCTTGGAATATTATCATACTGGCACAGGGCTCACGTTTATCCCCTCGGGCATATCGCTTCGTTCTTTTCGTAACCCGACGGGAAGGATTAGCATCTTTCTCCTTTCCATCAACACAGAGCCACGTATATATTTCCGGTCTGACAAAAACATTGGGAGTGTATGACCGAGAATTTATAGTTTTGGGATTCCATACACACATTTTCATGAGGCTGTTCAAGATTTTATGATCTCAATTTTTGGGGCAACCTCTTGGTGTTACATCCTTCTCAATTTAGATAAATCAGAGCTGGGTACTTGAGTACTTGCTGAGTAGCTGAGTATTTGAAGCACCCGGTACTCCCGATGTACTTGAAGTACTTACAAAGTATTTTAAGCCTTGCACTTGAGTTTTCACGTACTTAAAAAGTACTTCAAGTATTGCACCTAAATTATCAAGTACTTATAAAGTAATTCAAGTATTGTACTTAAATTTTCAAGTACTTATAAAGTACTCTAAGTATTGTAATTAAATTTTCGAGTAATTATAAAGTACTTTTAGGATTATACTTAATTTTTCAAGTACTTATAAAGTACTTTTAGTATTGTACTTAATTTTTCAAGTACTTCTAAAGTACTTCAAGTATTATACTTAATTTTTCAAGTACTTCTAAAGTACTTCAAGTATTATACTTAAATTTTCAAGTACTTATAAAGTACTTTAAATATTGTACTTAAATTTGCAAGTACTTATAAAGCACTTTAAGTATCGTACTTAAATTTGCAAGTACTTATAAAGTACTTCAAGTATTATACTTAAATTTGCAAGTACTTCTAAAGTACTTCAAGTATTGTACTTAAATTTGCAAGTACTTACAAAGTACTTTAAGTATTGTACTTAAATTTGCAAGTACTTATAAAGTACTTCAAGTATTGTACTTAAATTGTCAAGTACTTACAAAGTCCTTTAAGTATTGTACTTAAATTTTCAAGTACATATGAAGTACTTTAAGTATTGCACTTACATTTCCAAGTACTTATAAAGTACTTCAAGTATTGTACTCAAATTTTCAAGTACTTACAAAGTACTTTAAGTATTGTACCTAAATTTTCAAGTAAATATAAAGTACTTTAAGTATTGCACTTATATTTCCAAGTGCTTATAAAGTACTTCAAGTATTGTACTTTAATTTTCAAGTACTTATAAATCATTTTAAGTATTGTCCTTAAATAGTCAAGTGCTTATGAAGTACTTCAAGTATTGTACTTAAATTATCAAGTACTTATAAAGTACTTCAAGTATTGTACTTAAATTTGCAAGTACTTATGAAGTACTTCAAGTATTGTACTTAAATTTTCAAGTACTTACAAAGTACTTTAAGTATTGCACTTACATTTTCAAGTACTTATAAAGTACTTCAAGTTTTGTACTTAAATTTTCGAGTATTTAGCTTGGACTTCAAGTATTGTACTTAAAATTTCAAATACTTCTCTGTACTTCAAGTACTTTTTCAAGTACAAGTATCTAGTACTTTTGAATGTGCCTTGCTGATGGCTGCATGTACAAAGCCTTTGAATACGTCATTGAAAATAATATTTCGTGACGTATGGACATATTGTCCCTCAACTGTCATCTACGACAGTTTTTCTTAAGACGAACACGAAGTTGGAGTAGTTTTAACAATCCATGTATTATATTCTTTATTTCTTCTTTTTCAAACCTGGATCAAAATAAATCTTTATTACAATCGTCAATGCTTTTTTTGAATTATTTTAAATTCTTTCTTTTAATACTTCTGTTCCAATCTGCCTCAGCCTAATCTCAATGTATTGCGCAAGATGAAAATATATTTTGATACAAAAAGTACTCGAATAAAAATCAAATGAGAATAAGAAATCAAATCTAAGTACTAAAGCTCACGATATATAACTGAAAACTTGAAAAGTACTTGATACTTGGTACTTGATTTTTTAAGTACTTGTACTTCATGTACTTTAAATCGTAAGTATTTCAAGTAATAAGTACGTAGTACTTAAAGTAATGCCGGTACTTGATACTTCAAGTACTTTCTGCTACTTTGCGCTCTGAGATGAATTCTGCTTCTTTAAAAAGGAAGCTTGTTTCCATGCAAAGACTGGAGAGACAAATAATTTCGAGATTGTCTGGCCAATCAAAGTGTCGTGAAACATTGGGAAATTATATTTTTCAAAAATGCACTGGGGTTACTAGAATGGTTTGTACTGAATTTGAAAAGAACCGATCGAGGGATTCAGATTAAAAAAATTTTTGAAACTTTTCTGAAGTGAGTGATAAAGAAGTTTTCATTAAGTTTGGAGAAAATTCATTGAAGGATTTGGGGCTTCGAAATTTTTTAAATTTAATAAAAATGTTAAGAACGCTTCATTTTTTGGAATATATTAATACAAAATATCTGTTATGAGGAAGTCAAAATAGCGAGAGCTCATCTCCTCTTTTACATGTCGCTCAATATTGAAACGTAAATATTTTTTTAACCAACTACAAAATGACTTTGATAGCAAAATCAACCCCTAAATATGGACACTCATGGGAGCCTCATCACTCCATTTTTTAAATTGGTTAATAAACGGTTTTAAGGGGTGAAATTATTCTTCACATCTGGTTTTCTTTGCCTAACGGAATCGAGTTTGTTTTTTTTTTCACTCCTTCAAATTTTTGTTCTTGGCTCAGCGGAAAAGTTAGATGAATAAATTTGTTTCTTATTTTTCTTTATTTTTTAACTAACAAGCATTACATATATGTATATTATATGAACAATATTGTATATAATTATACAATGTCAGAGAAATATTATATAAAAATATCGCCTCCGCCGTCGCTGCTTCATATAAGAATCAAGAATCTACATACCGGGTGTTAACATTGAAACGGACGACTCCAAACCCTCCCTACATTAGTTTATCCTTTGAAGGGAGGGGGATTGAGGGGGCGTAAACCTAACTCAAACCTAACCTAGACGATGCAAAAGAGCGTAGTGCTGCACAAAGTCCTGGTATATATATGCATATATATATGGGGCGTTCCACGGCAAATCAGTCACCATTTGGGTTTGCATCTCCGATTTTTTAAAAATTTGTTTATTTTTTTGGATTGATTGAAAGAGGCTTCCATGATTTTTTTCAATTTTTTTCGTCGAACCGGTTGCAACATATCGATTTTTCAAAAATTACGTTACTTTTTTTTTTTAAACGTCCATAACTTTGTGAAAAATTGGCCAAATGGGACGTTTTTTTTTTCAAAATTCTGGTTTTTAAACGTACTTTCGATAAAAAATATTGAAGTAGTCTTTCAGGGCGTATTTTTATAAGATTTTCAAGTTTTAAATATAAATTGTTAATTTACAAAAATCACGTACTGATCGATTTTCTTAAAGAATGTTTGTAAAAAACAGTAATTCATTTCATAACTTTTAAGCCTAAGTAGATAATAGGATAAAGATCGGATCTATTTTTTTTCGATTTTTCAATTTTCATATTTTCGTTATCCGTGTTGGAAATAAATATTAATCTTTTTATTCAGGCTCATCGGCAACGGTCATTGCTACTTATGAAATAAAATAGTCATATCTTAAACATTTAATGAACGGTTTTATTTGAATATACCACAATATATGATTAGTGCATTAATTATTATTTGATTATTTTTTAGTCGATATCTAAAGGACAAATCTCATTTACACGCGGAATTTGGTTACTGCATGTGTTCTAAAGTTTGCACATTTTCAAATTAGCTATAATTATTAATAGTAGCTTCTGCGTATAGTATTTATTTTTCCGATATTTTTCAACAAGGATAACTAAAATATGGAAATTAAAAAATCGAAAAAAAATACATTCCATCGTTATCCCATTATCTTCTTAGACTTAAAAGTCACGGAATGAATGACATTTTTATACAAATTTTTTTTAAGAACATGGATCAGTACGTATTTTTTTGTAAATCAACAATTTATATTTAAAACTTGAAAATTTTATAGAAATACGGTTTGAAATTTTTTTTCGACATTTTTCATCAAAAGTACGTTTGAGAACAAAAATTAAAAAAAAAAACCTCCCATTTGCCCCATCTCAAGCAAAGTTATGGACGTTTAAAAATAAAGTCACGAAATTTTTGTAAAATCGATATCTTGAAAACGGTTCGACAAAAAAAATTGAAAAAAATCATGGAGGCCACTTTTAACCAATACTAAAACATAATTTTTTTTTTTTTTAAATCGGAGATGCGAAAGTTAAATGGTGTCCGATTTGGCGTGGAACGCCCCATGTATATGCGACTACCGCAGATATCGCATAAATACTGGAGTTACCTGTGTTTTATAACCGTGCAAGAGAAGCTAGCAGAGATATTGAATCGACGAGTGGAGCATAGCAAACTGTGCGCTGTATCGAGAGAAAAAAAAGAGAAGGACCGAGAACCGGGGACGAGAAAATCCGTATGAAATGTTTTACGAGCGAAATGGTCGGCCATATCGACAGTTAGATCCTGACTGATGTCCTCCAAACCACCCTCTCGGATGTATCATAGATCCCTCGTGTTTGGATTCATCGTTCATCAACGCGGATAATGTAACCCTTGAAAACTTAATTCTCATCCCTCACCTTTTCATGTGAGAAAAAATGTTCGTTTCAACGTTTAATCAGCATTACAAGGCGAAATATCCTCGAAGTCAATTTTTCTAGTTGTAAATTCCGTAAACTGCATTTCTTTCGATTGAGGGAATAATAAAAAATTCAACTTATTAAGGGAGCTTTCCAGTGTGACAGCCCGAAAAATCGCTGTTTTTCGCGATTTTTTTTTTTAAAGAAAAAATAATCTAATCGGTCTGGTTTTTTTTTGTATATTAATTGGGTATTGAAGAATACAAAACAATTTTTTAAAGATCGATTTATTAATTAATTAATATCTATAAAAATGAGGAAACAATTGTTGCAGAAAATGCACTTGCATGTGGTGTCCACGTTGGGGGTCACAATTTTGATCTGAAACAAAAAACACAAAAAGATTATTGATCGGTATATAATTGGCTTTCGTGCTATGGAGGCTTTTTTTTTTTTTTTTTTTGCAAAAATGGCGCTGGTTTGAACAAAAAGTATCGATTTTAGCATTTTTTTGGCAGTTTTTTTTACAAAAAAATAGGAAGATGTCAAAAAAAAAAAAAAGCTTCCATAGCACGATAAACAATGACGTTAAGAATATTGTGTAAAAAATTCAACTCGATAGCTTTAAAACTCTGCCCTCCAAGTTGGACACCGTTTTGAAAAATGCTGTTTCGAGAAAAACGCGTTCAAAGTTTCAAGTGAGGAAATTTTAGGTAAATCGTTTACTTACGGTCAATCAGCGATGCCAGGTCCATACAATATACAGTATACTATTCGATAAAGCAAAAAAAAAAATCGATTTTTTGAAAATTTCACACTGGAAAGCTCCCTTAAAAGATGGACTTTGATATATGAAATGTCTGATTGCAATTATTTTCGAATTGAACACATAATTGATAATAGTGAAGCAGAAAAAAATCTTCCAACCGATTGAAGTAAATAGTAATAGAAAGTAATTAATAGTGAATAGTAAATAGTAACAAAATAGTAATACTGTAAAATACAATTACAGATATACAATTACTGCGCAGATATACTGTGAAATACAATTACAACATAAAAAAAAGTTTTTTATAAATGAATAATAAAAAGGAAGACATACCTCAGTCATAAATTGTTGAAAAATATTGCAGAATCACATTTCATCAGTCTTGGTCAGTGTCTTCTTCAGTGATCGCCAGTATCGATTTTTTCGTCAACGATATTCATTTTATTAATAATTTTTTCGAAAAATTAATAATTAGTCAAAAAATATTACTAATTTTTTATAAAAATTCGTAATTAGCGAAAAAATATTACTAATTAATTTAAAAAAAACAGTAATTTGCAGAAAAGTATTGTGTATTTTTACGT